>OZ038507.1:8455263-8587763 GCA_964036315.1 Acanthosepion esculentum | reverse complement strand
ACCACCCCGTCCAAAGCATGAAGAGATTAAGAGAACCAAAAGCAAACTGACTGCATCCGATATACAATTTGTCCATGTTGATTTTACGTCTTCGCAGCAGGCTCAGAAACTCGGAGCTCCAGTTTTATCACAGCAAAGGTCTGAAACGAGAAAGCTGTGTCCACCTAAACCTCAACGTAAGTCACTAGTCCGGAGAAGTTGCTCTGATGCTACTGATCTTCGAGAACGGTCAAATTATGACATAGAAAGTGAAAATATATCCCAGAAAGTATCCATATTGCCTTCAAGTCCCCCATCAAGCCCTGCATTGGAGCAGTCAGATCCACTATCCAAAGTACCCATTCCACCCCCACCGAAAAGATGGTACCCTCCCCAATCAAATAACAGTGATGACAAATTGTCTTTTGATAACTTTACAAGCATAAGTGACGATCACGATTATCACGAGATCATGGAACGGCGGCTCTTCAATTCTGCAACCCAGTCGGTGGATTATCCACAAACAGTTCCGGAGAAGTCTAAAGCACCTACTCCTCCACCTCTTCTTCCGCCACGTAATTATGAAAAAGATGAAGATGCAGCTGACAGCGCAGTGTCTCCAAATCCTCCTCTGCCTGATAGAAATTATCTTGATAATTCCAAGACTATTTTATCACTGCAGTCCTCGGTGCAAAAGCATTACGTTGAAATGACTAACACCAATGGGATTGACAAAAGTGTGTTGAATTTGAATGATTCTAACCATGACTCTTCCGTGTCCCATATACGCCCCTTGAGTTCAGTCAGCCAATCAAGTCTTCCCTCGGACAGTGGGTCAGGCAGTATTGATGCTGGCAATACAAATTTGGTGCTGACATCGGGATCGGAATCATCAGAGGAAGAAACAGAATCTGAAAATGACGTACGTATTTGTTTAGAAGAATTTTGTTTAGAATTTGGTAATTTTTAAAATTCTTTCCTTGGACGTTTCCTAACAAATATTGCTTTTCTGCCTGCTCATTCCTTGTTTCTATATTAAAAGGAGTAGTTAGTTTGTCTATTGCTCAGTTCACACCTCTCCCCAGTCTCTTGAACAGGAGTAGAGGTTTATCCCTTGTTTCCTGTTGAGGAATAGCTTTCCAGCTTCTTTTAACCCATTAACTGCCAATTTTTTTTTTTAATGCGCATTTTTGGCCCAGACAAGTGTCTTAGGAGTTTATTTATTGCTTATGTTAAATCTCAGTAGTTACCATTGTCGTTTTTATAGAAACTAGAACATCAAATATATACGTGTATAAAACATCAAAAAATAATACTGATTAGAAATAATAAAAAAAATAATTTTCAAAATAGTCATTATTTTTCTACTCGTGAAATGTAAAATGATGACAGAAAGTCTCTTCTTACGGCTAATAATAAAAACTTTAAAGGCTAAGTGTTGTAAAATATACCTCTGCAAATGCAATGTACGTAAGCAATTCTATGTAAATACAAGGAATAACATGTAGTGAGTTTAATTTTAACAGATCCTCAAATGGGGCTCATGGCAGGTAATGGGTTAATGTCTTCTCGTTCTCTTTCACTCACATTAGTGTCTTGCATCTTACTAGCATTATTGCCTTACTTGGGTTGAATTGATAAAATATATATGTGTCAACGTTTAACAGTTGTATTTGCAAAGCTCTATGTCTAAAGGATAGCTTTTCCCTTGATACCATTATTATTATTATTACTATATACTCTCTCAGCGTATGTTTTAAAAAGTTATTTTTAAAATTTTGATAAAACCCAAACGTATGAAACCCGATTCATGCATTCTCTTTTTTCTAGGAAATTAACAATAACAAAATTATACACTATATATTTTATTAGTCTGCTTATGTACGAGAATGATTTTATATTTACAAGAAAATACAAATATATGAACCAGTTAAAATTTGAATTTTATTATTTACCATATTATAAAGAAATAACTATGAAAAAATTTCTTATTTAAACAAAAAGATAACTTTTTTAGCATTTTTTTTTTGTTTACTAATATATATATATATATATATATATATAATAAAAAAAGGCTCAAACACTATTATTCCCTGGTTATATTTTATTCCATTGGAATCGTAATCAGGATCCAATTCATCAGACCTAAAAATTCAAAAAGAAATCGGAAAATATAACTCCGGGTGTAGAAAACAAAATTTTAGTGAGAATGTATGTGTGGGAAACAAGTGTGAGAGGGGGTGTAACAGAAGAAAGAAGAACAGGAAAGCTTTAGAGAGGGAGTGTAACAGAAGAAAGAAGAACTGGAAAGCTTTAGAGAGGGGGTGTAACAGAAGAAAGAAGAACAGGAAAGCTTTAGAGAGGGGGTGTAACAGAAGAAAGAAGAACAGGAAAGCTTTAGAGAGGGGGTGTAATAGAAGAAAGAAGAACATGAAAGCTTTAGAGAGGGGGGTGTAACAGAAGAAAGAAGAACTGGAAAGCTTTAGAGAGGGGGTGTAACAGAAGAAAGAAGAACAGGAAAGCTTTAGAGAGGGGGTGTAATAGAAGAAAGAAGAACAGGAAAGCTTTAGAGAGGGGGTGTAACAGAAGAAAGAAGAACAGGAAAGCTTTAGAGAGGGGATGTAACAGAAGAAAGAAGAACAGGAAAGCTTTAGAGAGGGGGGTGTAACAGAAGAAAGAAGAACAGGAAAGCTTTAGAGAGGGGGTGTAACAGAAGAAAGAAGAACAGGAAAGCTTTAGAGAGGGGGTGTAATAGAAGAAAGAAGAACAGGAAAGCTTTAGAGAGGGGGTGTAATAGAAGAAAGAAGAACAGGAAAGCTTTAGAGAGGGGGTGTAACAGAAGAAAGAAGAACAGGAAAGCTTTAGAGAGGGGGTGTAATAGAAGAAAGAAGAACAGGAAAGCTTTAGAGAGGGGGTGTAATAGAAGAAAGAAGAACAGGAAAGCTTTAGAGAGGGGGTGTAACAGAAGAAAGAAGAACAGGAAAGCTTTAGAGAGGGGGTGTAATAGAAGAAAGAAGAACAGGAAAGCTTTAGAGAGGGGGGTGTAACAGAAGAAAGAAGAACAGGAAAGCTTTAGAGAGGGGGTGTAACAGAAGAAAGAAGAACAGGAAAGCTTTAGAGAGGGGGTGTAATAGAAGAAAGAAGAACAGGAAAGCTTTAGAGAGGGGGTGTAACAGAAGAAAGAAGAACAGGAAAGCTTTAGAGAGGGGATGTAACAGAAGAAAGAAGAACATGAAAGCTTTAGAGAGGGGGGTGTAACAGAAGAAAGAAGAACAGGAAAGCTTTAGAGAGGGGGTGTAACAGAAGAAAGAAGAACAGGAAAGCTTTAGAGAGGGGGTGTAATAGAAGAAAGAAGAACAGGAAAGCTTTAGAGAGGGGGTGTAACAGAAGAAAGAAGAACAGGAAAGCTTTAGAGAGGGGGTGTAATAGAAGAAAGAAGAACAGGAAAGCTTTAGAGAGGGGGTGTAACAGAAGAAAGAAGAACAGGAAAGCTTTAGAGAGGGGATGTAACAGAAGAAAGAAGAACAGGAAAGCTTTAGAGAGGGGGGTGTAACAGAAGAAAGAAGAACAGGAAAGCTTTAGAGAGGGGGTGTAACAGAAGAAAGAAGAACAGGAAAGCTTTAGAGAGGGGGTGTAATAGAAGAAAGAAGAACAGGAAAGCTTTAGAGAGGGGGGTGTAACAGAAGAAAGAAGAACAGGAAAGCTTTAGAGAGGGGGTGTAACAGAAGAAAGAAGAACAGGAAAGCTTTAGAGAGGGGGTGTAATAGAAGAAAGAAGAACAGGAAAGCTTTAGAGAGGGGGTGTAATAGAAGAAAGAAGAACAGGAAAGCTTTAGAGAGGGGGTGTAACAGAAGAAAGAAGAACAGGAAAGCTTTAGAGAGGGGGTGTAATAGAAGAAAGAAGAACAGGAAAGCTTTAGAGAGGGGGGTGTAACAGAAGAAAGAAGAACAGGAAAGCTTTAGAGAGGGGGTGTAACAGAAGAAAGAAGAACAGGAAAGCTTTAGAGAGGGGGTGTAATAGAAGAAAGAAGAACAGGAAAGCTTTAGAGAGGGGGTGTAACAGAAGAAAGAAGAACAGGAAAGCTTTAGAGAGGGGATGTAACAGAAGAAAGAAGAACATGAAAGCTTTAGAGAGGGGGGTGTAACAGAAGAAAGAAGAACAGGAAAGCTTTAGAGAGGGGGTGTAACAGAAGAAAGAAGAACAGGAAAGCTTTAGAGAGGGGGTGTAATAGAAGAAAGAAGAACAGGAAAGCTTTAGAGAGGGGGTGTAACAGAAGAAAGAAGAACAGGAAAGCTTTAGAGAGGGGGTGTAATAGAAGAAAGAAGAACATGAAAGCTTTAGAGAGGGGGGTGTAACAGAAGAAAGAAGAACTGGAAAGCTTTAGAGAGGGGGGTGTAACAGAAGAAAGAAGAACAGGAAAGCTTTAGAGAGGGGATGTAACAGAAGAAAGAAGAACAGGAAAGCTTTAGAGAGGGGGTGTAATAGAAGAAAGAAGAACAGGAAAGCTTTAGAGAGGGGGTGTAATAGAAGAAAGAAGAACAGGAAAGCTTTAGACAGGGGGTGTAATAGAAGAAAGAAGAACATGAAAGCTTTAGACAGGGGGTGTAATAGAAGAAAGAAGAGCAGGAAAGCTTTAGACAGGGGGTGTAATAGAAGAAAGAAGAGCAGGAAAGCTTTAGAGAGGGGATGTAATAGAAGAAAGAAGAGCAGGAAAGCTTTAGACAGGGGGTGTAATAGAAGAAAGAAGAACTGGAAAGCTTTAGAGAGGGGATGTAATAGAAGAAAGAAGAACATGAAAGCTTTAGACAGGGGTGTAATAGAAGAAAGAAGAACATGAAAGCTTTAGAGAGGGGATGTAATAGAAGAAAGAAGAACAGGAAAGCTTTAGAGAGGGGGTGTAACAGAAGAAAGAAGAACATGAAAGCTTTAGAGAGGGGATGTAATAGAAGAAAGAAGAACATGAAAGCTTTAGACAGGGGGTGTAATAGAAGAAAGAAGAACATGAAAGCTTTAGAGAGGGGGTGTAATAGAAGAAAGAAGAACATGAAAGCTTTAGAGAGGGGGTGTAATAGAAGAAAGAAGAACAGGAAAGCTTTAGACAGGGGGTGTAATAGAAGAAAGAAGAACATGAAAGCTTTAGACAGGGGGTGTAATAGAAGAAAGAAGAGCAGGAAAGCTTTAGACAGGGGGTGTAATAGAAGAAAGAAGAGCAGGAAAGCTTTAGAGAGGGGATGTAATAGAAGAAAGAAGAGCAGGAAAGCTTTAGACAGGGGGTGTAATAGAAGAAAGAAGAACATGAAAGCTTTAGAGAGGGGATGTAATAGAAGAAAGAAGAACATGAAAGCTTTAGACAGGGGGTGTAATAGAAGAAAGAAGAACATGAAAGCTTTAGAGAGGGGGTGTAATAGAAGAAAGAAGAACATGAAAGCTTTAGAGAGGGGATGTAATAGAAGAAAGAAGAACAGGAAAGCTTTAGAGAGGGGATGTAATAGAAGAAAGAAGAGCAGGAAAGCTTTAGACAGGGGGTGTAATAGAAGAAAGAAGAGCAGGAAAGCTTTAGACAGGGGGTGTAATAGAAGAAAGAAGAACTGGAAAGCTTTAGAGAGGGGGTGTAACAGAAGAAAGAAGAACTGGAAAGCTTTAGAGAGGGGGTGTAATAGAAGAAAGAAGAACAGGAAAGCTTTAGAGAGGGGATGTAATAGAAGAAAGAAGAACAGGAAAGCTTTAGAGAGGGGGTGTAATAGAAGAAAGAAGAGCAGGAAAGCTTTAGACAGGGGGTGTAATAGAAGAAAGAAGAGCAGGAAAGCTTTAGACAGGGGGTGTAATAGAAGAAAGAAGAACAGGAAAGCTTTAGAGAGGGGGTGTAATAGAAGAAAGAAGAACTGGAAAGCTTTAGAGAGGGGGTGTAACAGAAGAAAGAAGAACTGGAAAGCTTTAGAGAGGGGGTGTAACAGAAGAAAGAAGAACTGGAAAGCTTTAGAGAGGGGGTGTAACAGAAGAAAGAAGAACAGGAAGGCTTAAAAGTGAAGGTGAGGATTAAAATTTAACAGAAGTTTTAAAGAGAGGAGTTAAATAACGGTTTAAATGAGCGAGATACAGATAAATATCAATTATTTTCAGTATGCATAATTCGCTTCACAATTCACTGACCTAAATTAAAAAAACAGACATTGGAAACGTGTATATACATTTGTGGTGACACTATGCACAATAAAAAAACGATTTGATCTAAACTTCAAATCCAGAAGATGCAATGTTAATCTGCCAAAAAACAGTATTCCAATGGAATAAATTATAACCAGGGAATATTAGTGTTTCAGCCTTTTTTATTATATTCTTATTCTGTCCTGGACATTGAGTTCTACCTGGATTTTATCCTCTTGGGAATTTATTTAAATAGATATATATATATTGGCCACTAATATTATCTATCTATCTATATATATATATATATATATATATATAGTGAGCCCCTGCATATTTATGTTTCAGCATTCGCAGCTTCACACTTTCACGGATTTTTCTTTAGAACAAATGCACTTGTTATTTGTGGAAATGCCAAATATTTGCATGTTTTTCTGAAGAACATATATACAAATTACTCGCTGAGAACTCCCTCGATTTTTCGGGTATTTTTTCGATATATATTTAGAATATTCTTGTATTATTTTCCTGTTGTTTAAATGACTTAAAATATATAACGGTTCCTTTTATGGTAGAAATTGGCAGAATTCTTTATTGTAAAAAACGCAAAACATGCGTAGTGCTTGGGCTTTGCTCTTTGTTAGGGGCTGCGGCTGGGGTCTTAAAAGTGGCTTCTGCTTAGTCTGGGGGCATCATCACAGTTCTGTTTTTAAAAAATGTTACATATATCTTATACAGTATTTTCAATGGTTGTATCGATCTATGCATAATTAAAAACGGTTATTGTACGCATGAAAGAAAATTTAAGCTAAGTGTATGGTCACCAATACTATTTTTCAAAAATGTTTTTAAAAGGGGTCTGGAATGTTTCTAAAGTGTTTAGGATGAAAGTTTAAAACATATGGGGTTTTAACAATCAAAATAGGTACTTACAAGTACTTTGTGGTGGGGGGGACAAGTATTCATGGATTCTAATTATTCGCAGCCAGTTCTGGTCCCTAACCCTCGCAAATACGGGGGACTCACTGTAGATATGTGGGTATATTTGTATGATTTACTATAAATTAAGGTAATGTTAACCTGCCAAAAAACAGTATGTCAAAAGGTGTGTTTTCTTTTGACAAGTCTTTTATTACCAGATACTTCCTCGACAGTGGCGTCCTGGGTATGACAATAAACTACGTCCAGCAGCAAGGCCTCTGATCAGTAGGTTTTGAATAAATTAAGGTAATGTTAACCTGCCAAAAAACAGTATGTCAAAAGGTGTGTTTTCTTTTGACAAGTCTTTTATTACCAGATACTTCCTCGACAGTGGCGTCCTGGGTATGACAATAAACTACGTCCAGCAGCAAGGCCTCTGATCAGTAGGTTTTGAAAAGCGTGGAACCACCTCTTAATTGCTTGTGTTCCCAGGTCCACCCTTACCCGGGGTGGTAGCACCTGTTAGGGTCCCAAGCTATGGTCAAATAGTTGACATCAAAACTTGTGTAAAAATAGGTTTTAATACCAGAAATACTTTGTGATAAAAAAAAAATTACTACCAGCAATAATTTTTGAAGGAAAAATTATTATCAGCAATACTTTAAAAAAAAAAAAGGTACCAGCAATACAAACAGTTATACATTCTTTGAAAAAAATATGACCAGCTATTGATTTCTTCAAGGAAAAATATTCCCAGAAATAGATTTTTGAGGAAAAATATATTACCAGCAATAAAAATTTTGTCGGCATTAAATAACCCATTGAGGTTGATATGCCGTAAAACAAAACAAAACAATCCACGACAATGTTTATTGTTTTAAAAAGTTATTTTTAAAATATTAATAAAACCCAATCATATAAAACAGGATTCAACCAATCTTTTTTTTTCTCAAGAATTCACAGCAAAATTATTAAAATACTTGTAATTAAACATAAATAGTGTTTGACATTTTTGCTACCAGTTCTTGAGAAAAAATACTAAAAGATACTATAGAAAATAAGACAAAAACAATTTGTTTAATGAATGCTTAACCCTATTTTAAATTTTTTATTGCTTTAAAAACTTATTTTTAGAATTTTAATAAAATTCAAACATATGAAACTGGATGTAAACATTTTCTTTTTTCTCTAGAATTAACAATAACGAAATAATAACGAAATTATATTTTTTATTAGTTTATGTAGAAGAATAATTTTATATTTGCGACATTATACAAATATGTGACTCGGTTAGAATTCAAATTTTATCATTTACCATATTACAAAGACATAACTATGAAAACAATTTTTCGTTTTTATTCATAAATTTATAAAAATCTCTGTGAACAAGAGAAGAATAAAGTTTAAATAAACAGAATGATGAGTAACTAATTATAAATTTAGCAAAAATGCATTTTCTGGGCCTTTCTTTCATTTGCTCCCACCATGTAAAGAGATGAAAATAAGTTGCGAGAATCTGGATTTTTTTTTTTTTTTTTCAAGAATTGACAAGAAAAATGTTATTTTTTAAAAATAATTTTACCTCAAGCGAAGCAATAAAGCCACTAAGGCACAATGGGTTACTGAGTGTTAGAGAATATGAGAAAAAAAAAACTATCAAGGAGAGAAAACAATAAAAGAACAAGAATTAAGAAGACAGAAAATAACGATAGCATAGAACTTACGATGATATCTAGCCATTTCAACTGTAAAATGAGACCTAGCTGCCAATCTAGTACAGTTTGAGTTTTTCAGGTGCTGACATGACTTGTCACAAATGGAAAATTTCAAAAAGCACTAGGAAGATTCCTAGGTGATATACAGCTGTTTTAAGTGACCTCATCTGCCCTGGGTGGGGGTTCTCCAGTCCAGATACATAGACTACTTTGGCACCAGTTTTTTGTTAGCAATTGTCACAGCAACACCTTCATTTGTGGACTATTTACCAGATGTTTCATGCTCAATAAAGATATTATTCAATATGTCAAAAAGTTCTGCATTTATATATTTTTTGTAAGTAGTGATCATGCTTTTTTTGCACATGTACAGAAAAATACAAAACATTATTTTTACATAACATCTTAATTTCACTACTTTTGTGAGCATTACATGACTAGTGTCATTATTTGTATCTGTATGTACACAAAATTTATTAAATTTTATATAAAACTTTCAGGGTATATGTTATTTATATAAAACTACCTTCAGGGAATATGTATAAAATGTAAAGGGATATAATATTTATGCTTGGGTTCTCTCCTCAAGCTGCCCAATTTTATAGATGCTATATACAAATAAAATGGCCTGTATTCCAAAATCTGAAAACTGAAGCACTTCCAGTCCCAAGAATTTCAGATAAAGGATTCTCAACCCGTACTGTGCTTAAATTCCTAAAGTCTAGGTACCATAGAAGAAAGTTCATCAGAACAATCACCATGAAAGTATTTATGGAAAAAGGCATAGGGAAACTACGTTATGGCGGTTGGAAAGTGACTGAAGCCGAGTTGTCAGGTCCTTACAGATAACATAACTTAGGGTTACATCTAGCCATCTCTATTGTAAAATGATGAGACCTTTCCGCCAATCAAGTACTACGCTTAAATTCATAAAGTCTAGGTACCATAGAAGAAAGTTCATCAGAACAATCACCTTGAAAGTATTTATGGAAAAGGCACAGAGAAGCTAAATTACAGCAGTGGGAAAGTGATGCCAGGTGAGGACGAATAAAACTGCAGGTTCTTCTTTGGATTTTATCAGGAATCTCTAAATGTATAGCAAGAACACCAGACCAGATGTGGCAGCAATATTCAAAGCATGGATGAATGGTAGACTTATAAATATGTAAAATAGATTCTGGCAAGAAAAGTTGTCTCACCCGGCAGAGTGAACCAACTTTCCTAGCAGCAGACCTAGCAATTGATTCAATATAATCTTTCCACTTAATGTCATCAGGAAACTCTTAGTCTGAGAAAGTGCAATATGTCACTCTTTTGGATGTTAGCATCAGCCATGCTGACAGGAGGCAGGAAGGCGTCTTTCAGATGATTAATGGAAAACTGTTTCATTTTGGAAGCGTTAAAATTAACAACAGATTGTAGTTCATTTTTGAGATCTGCTGATTTTTATTATACTGTTTAGTTGCAAATTTTGCTTATATTTGTAAACCTCTTTTGAAAAATTATCAAAATTAACCAGACTTAATATCCTTCCTTATAGCAGAAGTATATTGTTAATATTAAGAGCAACTCTAGTATGAAAACGAGTATATTCACTGCTGGATTAAGTGCATTGACAAGGAACAAGGAAAAAGATTGTTGAAGGTTATTGAATGTGTAGAATAAATGTGTTTTTTTATCATTAGTCTTTGAACTCTTTCATCTACCTGGGTACATGATGCAGCTTAATATTAACAATGAAATAAAATATTTAACACATCAACTTAAAATTTGTTATTGTTAGTGATTTTGTTTTTTGTTTTTCTTTCCAGAAACGTAAGCGTAACACCAAGAAAGTTTTCTACATTGCCCGAGAGATTGTACTGTCTGAAAGAGTATTTGTCAATATTCTCAGGTTACTCAATGTGGTAAGGAACACACTCTCTCTCCTACAAGACTATGTTTCTTTTCATGCTTTGGAAAAAATACAAATTTTCAGAAATCTTCAGTTTTGTTAACTTTACCGAAAATGATACTAGAACAAAAACTGTCTGAAATCCATAATTTTTTTTATTTATTCATTTTATTTTTTTTTTTATTTACAATAATGTTCACCCTGTATAAGGCCCAGGAGCCACTCAAGGCAGATGGTTTACAGAGTAAGAGGTAAAGGGGCACTGTTTTATGAAGATATGTGAGGAAGATAACGGTTAACCCTAGATTTGAACAGGTTGATTGTACTGATCAGGGAAGTATCATCTCGGGACTTTGTACTGCAAAGTAGCGGTTCATGGAAAGGAGATATTCGAGTGGAACTTACATCTCACCGATAGAACATGAAGTGAATGAGGGTGGGTCTTTACAGTGTGTGTGTGGGGCAGGGTGGATCTTAGTCGTGAGGGTTAGGGTTTGTGGCACTAAGGAATGAAGTTTGTCTGAACACTTTCGATCAAAATAGCGACAGAATAGCAAGTGGCTTTCAATGTTTTGTCTCGGGGGGAAAAATGGTTGCAGGGTGGAAGACAATTCATCACCCACAAGGACGTGTAGATGCTGTTGGACTCTATCAAGACTGGAAAAGGAAGACAGTGCAGCTCCTGTCCATAAAGAGCACTCCATTTTCTGTCTGATCTGGATTTTGTAAATGTCGAGGGTAGCAAGAGCAGTCAGGTACTTGATGGAGTGGTACAAGGAACCGACCATTTTTGTAGCGCTTTTTTGCAATGGAAATTTTATTACTAATAATAAATTTTAGTCACTAGTTGATACTATGAATTTTTTAAACTTCCAGTTATTTACAAATGATAGAAATCTTGAATTTTTTTTTTTTTTTTTTTTTTTTTTTTTTCCTTTATATATAGGATTTCCGCAAAGCTATTTCTGATGCTACAGAAAAGATAGGACGCCCGGTGATTCCAACTGACATGTTGAATCGGATTTTGGACTATTTGCCTCAATTACAGAACTTCAATGAAGTTTTGCTTCATGATCTCGAAGAAAGGTTGAAAGAATGGTACGTCTTTTCTGTACAATTTTAAAAATTCCATTTAAGAGATGCATACTCCTTTTCTACTTTTCTTTTTCTCCTGTTTGTTTAAAAAAGTGATTTTCTTGAAAAAGTTTTAATTTTTTTTTTTTTTTTTGTAGGGATAAAGTGCAAAAGATTGCTGATATTTTTGTAAAAAAGGGTCCATTTCTCAAATTATATGCATCGTATATCAGTAATTTTGAAAATACGCAAACTCTCTTTGACGAATGCTGTAAAAAATATCCATCTTTTGCTAATGTCGTCAAGGAATTTCAAGTAAGTAGCATTTGGAGATGAGTTAATAAAGTGTGATATTTGGCATATTTTAATATACTGAAATATTACATGCGTTCATAAAATGATTAAAATATGAAATATCTGGGTGAACAAATGTGACTCAAAGAAATCTATTTTGAAAAGATAATCAAATGCAAAGAGAAAGTCGCATGGTAAGTAAAGAGAATATGATAGAACTTTCTAGGGTCATCCAGATTTTTTGTCATTAATTTGCCTGTGTTCATAAAAGAAAAATGCTGTTGCTAATTTTTGACTAGTTTTTCTCTCATCTTGTTTTTGTTGCCTTTACACTTTGAAGCCCCAATTCCTTAGATGATTTATGAGGATATAAAGACACAATGGGTTACTGAGTGTTAGAGAATATGGAAAAAAAAACCTATCAAGGAGAGAGAACAATAAAAAACAAGAATTAAGAAGACAGAAAATAACGATAGCATAGAACTTACGATGATATCTAGCCATTTCAACTGTAAAATGAGACCTAGCTGCCAATCTAGTACAGTTTGAGTTTTTCAGGTGCTGACATGACTTGTCACAAATGGAAAATTTCAGAAAGCACTAGGAAGGTTCCTAGGTGATATACAGCTGTTTTAAGTGACCTCATCTGCCCTGGGTGGGGGTTCTCCAGTCCAGCTACATAGACTACTTTGGCACCAGTTTTTTGTTAGCAATTGTCACAGCAACACCTTCATTTGTGGACTATTTACCAGATGTTTCATGCTCAATAAAGATATTATATTACTGTTATTGTTAATTTTTGACTAGTTTTCCTCTCATCTTATTTTTGTTGCCTTTACACCTTGTTGTCTCAATTCTTTAGATGAAGCATTGTCATTATTATTCATTTTTGACTAATTCTTTTTTTTCACCTTTATTCTTATGGACTATTTTCGTTGTATATCTGACTAAATCTGGCTGACATCATCTTAGTGTCCGTTGCCATATCGGAAAGATTTTGTCCACAGCAGGCTTTAATTATGTTGCAACAATAAGAATTACAAATGTCTTCCAAGGAGGGAAGCGAGCAATTGATTCCACTGTGTAACACCATTTTTGTCTTTGATTAGCAACTGTTATTTCTTATTTGCTTAGAAAGTATGAAAAATGGCTAATATTTCCTTGAAACTTTTTTTTTTTGACCAGGATAATGATATTTTTGAAAATTACCGATTCCTATTTGGAAAACTGGTGAATGTGAACATTCTTGTTCACACAAAGTAGGAACAAAATGACATTCGATTCAAAACTAGCATTTATTTATTCTGAAGACAGTTGCTCCCCCTTTGGAGAAGTTGATACGGGGAGCTTATGACGAAGTTTGAAGAGGAGCCCAATTAGAAGAGAATAATAACCGTTTCCTTTGGTTTCTAGACAAAAGCAATTAAGAAATAACGCTTACGAACCAAAGACAAAAAGGACAAAATTTTGTTACACAGTGTTATTTACTAGGCATCATCTATAACCCTTTGGAGGGCTCTTGCATTTTGATCTTCAAAAGTTTAAATGCAATGTCAATCGTTATCTTCTGTCTTCTTAATTCCAGTTCTTTTATTGTCCTCTCTCCTTAATATTTTTCATTTTCTCCTGTTCTTTCACACTCAGTAACCCCTTGTGTCTTAGGGCCTTTATTACCTTGCTTGGAGTGAAATGAAAAAAAAATTGAAAGAAGATATGATCAATAAGAAATATCCAAGTTTATAATATGGAATATCATTTTTGGTAAAGTTCTTGCAAACTAGTAATATTATAAACCAATTCTTTCAGAGAGGTTTTCTCATCTTTGTTGTCTACCTCAAATAGCAAATATTTCCTCCTTCGTCTTTTGAACAGGAGTATAGGTTTATTCTTTGTTTCCTGTTTAAAATCATTTTTTTTGTTCTCTTTCACTCCCAGTAATCCATTGTGTCTTAGTAGCATTGTTGCCTTGCTTGGGGCAAATTGATTTTTTTAAAAAATTTGCTTGTAGTCTATTTTCTTTCTTCCTAAATGTATCTGAAAAACTCTTCATATCTTTTTTTTTTTCCAGGCAAGCCCTGCTTGTGGTAACCTGACCATCAAGCACCATATGTTAAAACCAATTCAAAGAAATCCCCAATATCGGTTATTATTGACAGGTAGGAATTTCAAATTTTATCAATTGGTTCTGGCATGTTTATCTTGCATCATTCATTTCTTAGAAATCCAGTCATATGCTGGAATAACATTCTTTTTTTTATTTTTGTGATCTAAAAAGGAAAAAATAAAATATCTGCAGATATCTGCAATTGAAGTTACTTGACTTTTGTCCACCCTAATCGCTGCCCCGTAAACAAGACCTGCAATACATAAACTGCATCCCTTGCAGGGGGAGTAAGAACCACCCATCTCAAACATGTCACCTTCTGGATGGTTGTTTGCAAACTCTAGTATATACCTGACCAATGTTTACATATCGATTCTTTTTCAATGTACTGCATCCCTTCAGGTGATGATGGCTCTCCACAACCTTCTATCTTGTGTGGTTCTTAGCAGTTTTTCACTCTTTGCTAAGCCCCCTCTCCCCTCCCCCATCCATGCATACAAGCTCATTGCCTTTCCCTATCTCTCTTGCACTCAATATGCCCCCCTCCCATAAGGATTAAGTTTTCCAAGTCCTCCTTCCTTTGTCCAAGGAATTTCAGCTGTCTGTGATTCTGAATAGAAATCTTCTTTCTGTTGCCATTTTTAAGACTTCCTTGTTGCTTACTCGCTCTATCCATGGAATGCTCAGTATCCTTCTGTAGAACCACATTTCTGCTGCCTCTGGATTTTCCATCACAGGGCCAAGAAAAAGATAAGATTTTGCATTAAATAATCTAAAAATAATTGATACAACCCACCAACCCAACCCATCCACCCTCATAAGTTAAAAACATGTATGTCTCATTTAAATAACTTTTTCCAAATGATGTTGTCGTACGGGCTGCTCCAGCAAAGCCAGACAAATGCTGTGCGGGGAAGATAAGAAAGGACAAAGTCATTTAACAAAATCTAAAATAACAGTATCACAGAAAGAAAAGGTTCATTTTAAAATAAATAAATTGTGCAGGAGAATCAGCTCTATGACAGATGATATTAGGAAAGATATTTGTCTTTTGTTTTTCTACTACCAGGTTGTGTGTTATTTTTACGACTAGTTCAGCATTTCCTTCATTTGTCAAAGATGGTTTGTCCTATTTTCAAAGTAGTTCTATAATATATAAATTCAAATGTTCGTGCAAAGCTGATTATGTAGGACGAACAATTGGTGTCTTGAAACCCGAATTGGTCAGCTCATTTCTGCCAGTATAAGACTGGGTGGTTTGAGTCGCTCTTTGAGAGTAACTCCGTCTGTGCATGATTTGACCATTGGCTAGCACTTGATTGGCAGCCCAGACTGTGCTAACAAATTTGTGAGCAATTCTTTGCACTGAGCCCAGACTGCTGATCATTTACATCTCCTTGAAGTGGTTCACTTTAAGTTACATCAACCGGCCCTGTGCAAACAGAAGGAGTATTTCATTTGCTCCCTAACTCTTCTAGGAGATTCATGAGTACCATTCTTCTATTTTTATATTCACTTGGAACAATTTATTTTAGATTCATAAATTATTTTACAAATAAATATAGTTTAATCACATTCCATAACTTTCCCTCCTCACCTTTTTTTTGATTTGTGAATTATATTTATCTTTGTTCTCTTCATTAATTATGCCAATGTTTTCCTTCCAATCAAGGATCTCTCAAGGTAAAAAAAGAAAAAATACCTTTATGTATTTTTACAACTGTATGTTCTGTGGTATTAAATCCTTGATTAAATATATATATATATATATATATATATATAAAGACAAAAAAAAAACTTAGCCTGATTTATTTCGTCCTCTGATGAACTTCATTAAGGCAAATGTAATGATATTATTTTGTGACAAGTTTATATATACTAGAGCAAAAATGTCATTGATTTTTCAAAATTTTTGGTATAGGAGTGTTAATTATCTGTCTATATTTCTGAGATGAGGTATTATGTACATTATTTACATTATTCAGACTATTGTCCTCATGTTTATCGCAATATTTATTATAACGTTTCGGCCGTTGTATGCTCCGGCCTTCTTCAGATGGTTGGAATGTTGTGACACCCAACTCCTCCTCTGTCCTGGTCAGGGCACCATTTGTGACACCCGTACTGGTCGCGGCGCACTTGTGACACCCGACTTCTTTTTCAGTCACGACGCCAAAATGTGACGTCGGTCCTTTGTGACGGGCTAACCCTGGGACATTGGTTGAAGTCTTGCTGGGTTCTAGCACCAACTTGTCGTACTCGGCTCGCTTCCAACGCCTGGTCACCGAAGCAACTGCTTTGATCTCGATTCAACCTACCCACGTTGTGATTTGATCTTAGGTTGACGAGATCAATCAAACGTCGGGCCGTAGTGCCAGCCGAATCCGGGTCAAGGTGATACTGCACAATAAATGTAGACAAAAAAAAAACAAAAGCACAAACAACAACTTCAAGGCGAGCGACTGGTTAGGAATAGTGATTAATTTTATGTCGGTTTGTTGAGTTACAGGAGTGCGTCTCTCTCTTTCTCTCTCAGCCCGAAGAAAAAAAAATGTGGATTGTAACACTTTTGCGTTCCTTAACTAGTTCTGGATATCTGGATGGCGAATATAAGTCAGACTCCTATAATTTGTTCTTGGTTAGAAGTCTAAGTCGGAAACTTGTTTTGGTGGAAAATCTAAAGTCGGACTTCAACAAATTTGTTCTTGGTTAGAAGTCTAAGTCGGAAGGCATGTAATCGTGCGGTCACCTGTGCGAGGCGCGTCTCTCTCTTACTGTACTGGCTGTACTCTTCACTCACTGACTGGACTCTCTCTGTCTCGACTTCTGACTCACTGTCTGGACTCGACTCGACTCACTGAAACACCCGTAGATGTTTGCTTATATGGATGCCGATCAAAACCTGGCGTGGGGTCGGACGTGGTGTGGCCACCATGTTGATTTCAAATCCCCAATAAGGACTTTCTTTGTTTTCGGCCAAAAATAATTATCATTTTCCGTATTTGGAAATCTTATTCCACTCCCACCCTCTTCTGCTCTCATATGGGTATCTCACCATACTTTAGAGGGCGTCAACGGTTTTCCCACTTCCTCGCAATAACATCTCATACCTATCCTCTCAATGGGCGGTGGCAGGCCTCCTCTCTGCGTCACATGATCATCTCCGCCTGGCTATTCGGCCAATAGGCGTCAACTGATAATCTCAATTTTTATCCAACTTCACGGGATATGTTTTTTCTCAACCAAGTTTTTTCCGTCAACATTAAGTGGACAATTCTTTTGGGCGAAATTGGGTTAATTAAAATACCCTAACATAGCCTTCGTTATCACAAACGAACTTAAACAGAATGCAGATGTCCTGTCCAGGCGACATCTCAATCCAGGGCCTTGTGTGCGGTCGGCAGACGACCCATCAACTACTGATAACACAAGTTCGTCATCCTGACACAGCCAATGTTTTATCTGCCCAGAAGCTCTGGTATCCCTCAAAAAATGACCATCAGAATTTTCCTCATTCCACCACCCAAAACAACATTGCTTTTGTGGGTGGCATTTTTTTCTTCTCTTATCATCTAAGTTGTTAAGTCTTGTCCCTCTGTTTCTTTCTCTTCTTTCTCTCTTTCCTTCTTTTGTCCTCGCAGATAATTTGGCATATCTCAGCATCACACTTCCGCGAGAAAGTAAAGTGGTTATCTTGAATCGCACTTGAAAATAACAAAACAAAAAATCTTTTTTTTTTCACCGATACTCTGTTTGGGAAAATAACAAAACAAAAAGAATATCGCTCAGTATGTCTTTCGTTATATCTATCGGTGTAAGTAATCGCTCAGTATGTCTTTCGTTATATCTATCGGTTTAAGTATCCCCGTAATTAACTTCTGTGGTTAATTAATTTATTAATTAACCTGCCGTTCCTAAATAGTGTTACAATGTCAAACTGAACCCTTTATTTCGCTCACTGGGGTAGACTGTTCTAGTTCTACGTGCCATGTTTAATGGATGTCAGTTATCAGTTATTTCTTGTTAATTTCCCTTTGAAAGTTCTCCACTGTCTTAGCCGGGTATTGAACTCACACTCTTTGGGTCCTGTCACTGGATCTAACTAACACCTCAAGGACACATGGCATGGTTGATAAAGGCGTTGGTTAGATCCAGTGACGGGACCCAAAGAGTGTACAACAACCGAAATGTTGTAATAAATATGGCGACAAAGATGAGGATATTAGTCCGAATAATGTAAATAAGGAGTGTTAATGAATATTCATTGTCACAGAATAAAATCCTTACATTTGCCTCAGGACAAAATGTGTCAGCTAAAATAAATTTTCCTTTTGTTTTTATTCATATTGTCCTTTTACAGATATACTCTATGTGAAATTTTTACACACACGCACACACACATCTCTCTTCAACAGGTTTGTGTCTACTGTGTGTTCATGTTTACAGACATATTTAAAACCCTTTGACCCTTAATTGATAGGTGAGGAGAGAATGAGTATACTACTACAGGTCAGGTATTCAACATGTATATAACCAAATAATTTCCAGTTGATAAAATCATTTTTAGAAATATACTTATGGCCATATCCCATTGAAATACTAGTTCCCATACTATCACCAAAGTTAAGCAACATTGAGCCTGGTTAATACTGATTGGGTGATTTCTTTGGAATACCAGTTGCTGTAAGCTTGGATGTGTGTATGATGTAATGGATAATGGCTTGGAATTTTTAATTGGAGAAGTGCATTCCAATTCCAGTTGGTTCCATTATAATCACTTAGACACAAAGGTATGAATCCACCTCTTCTCCTCCATCTATGGGTTAATTAGTAAAACTTCTGTCACTAAATCATTATCTCAAAAAACATTCTTACTATCTAAAATATTTTCTGGTTTTAAATAACCTACAATGGGTTGAAAAGTCATAGAAAAAAAAATCAATCAATCAATACTAGAAAACTATGGTTCATAATGTTTTTAAAAAAATGAAAGAACTTAATTTGAAAAAAGATCATGAAACAATAGTATAGTTTTTCTGTGTAATTGAATCAAATCTCTTACACGAATATTCAGGTGCCTTTCAATCCTTCACTTTTCTCCTTCTCTCTCATTTTTCTCCTTCATTTTTCTCCTTCTCTCTCATTTTTCTCCTTCTCTCTCATTTTTCTGCTTCTCTCTCATTTTTCTCCTTCACTTTTCTCCTTCTCTCTCATTTTTCTCCTTCACTTTTCTCCTCCTCTCTCATTTTTCTCCTTCACTCTTCTCTTTCTCCTTGTCTCTCATTTTTCTCCTTCACTCTTCTCCTTCTTCTTGTCTCACACTCTTCTCCTTCTTTTTGTCTCTCACTCTTCTCCTTCTTCTTGTCTCTCCTCCTCCTCGTCTCTCCTCCTCCTCGTCTCTCCTCCTTCTTCTTCTTTTTGTACTTCTGTCTTGTCTCCTGCTTTTTTTAATCTTCTTTTTCACTCTTCTCTTCACTTTTCTCCTTTTTCACCTCTTTCTTTTTCAATCCTAATTTTCTTTGTCTTCACACTTCTCCTCCTCCTTCATCTTTGTTTTCTTCTTCTTCACCACTCTTCTTCTTACCACTCTTTCTTCTTGTCTGTCCTTTCTCCTGTCCTTCCTTCTCTTCCATATCCTCCTCATTTTTCTTCTTCTAATAAGACATTATTTTCCTCACATTACAGATTACTTGCGATATCTGGAGCCCGATTCACCCGACTATAAAAATGCCCAAAGTAAGTGACAGATTTTCTTGTTTTTACTTTTCCTTAAAAAAATTGTTAAATACTAAATCTGTTAAATATTAAATCCGCTGTGAACCTATTCAGTTCAAAATGAGACTTACACATTTCTCCATCTCGGTTGAATAGATTAATTTATTTATTTTTTGAGAAACCCCACATGGCTACTGATGTCGGCATATGAAAAACTCATCTTGTCTCATTCATTTTTAACTTCACCTCATTTTTAGAATATCTGCTTTCCTCCATCTTTTTTTTGTTGTGCCATTATGATTTACTTAGGAGAGTTTGGGAATGTTTATGTTTTGATGAAATATGCTTTTCATTCTTTTATTATTTTTGTTTTAAAGTTATGGGGTCTTTGTGCATCCCTATTAACATTAGTCTGACAGTATTACTATTTTTATTTAATGTATTTAGTTTTAGGCTTCCATTACGTCCATTTTTATCCTCACCCATTCTCTTCATTTTTATCCTTGCATCATGGGGTCACAATTTACTCTTGTCCATAACATTGCAACAGTAATTTTATTCTTTTGTTTCATTTTGTAGCTGCCCTGAATATTGTCAGTGACGTATCTAACCATGCAAATGAAAGTATCAGACAGGAGGTAGGTCTGCTTGCTTTTCGCCTCAAAATCCCTTTGGATTATTGATCAGATCAGCACACATATTTGGATGATGATTTAAAAATAAAGAATTAAGATTACTACTGAATAAACCCCTTAATATTTCTTATTGATCTTTCATATTTTTTTTTTGTGGCAGAAAAGGGGTAACTCTTTGTATCTAAAATATCATCACAAGCAAAAAAAAAAAAATTTTAATCTCTAAGTATCTCCCAGGGCTCTATCTTTGGGCGTTCATCCTAATTTTCATCAATGACCTTCCTTATGGCTTCAGTTCTCAACTTGGGCATCCTGGGTATGATGTTAAACTACATTCGGCAGCAAGGCCTCTCTGATCGGGAGGTTTTGAGGTGTGTGGAACCAGCTCTTAATTGCTATTGTTCCCAGGTCTACTCTGACCAGGGGTGCTAGCACCTGCTAAGGTCCCAGCTGTGGGCAAATAGTTAACCTCCAAACTGGTTTCAAAACACTATGAAGTATAAAAAAAATCATATAGTAAAAGTACCGACAATGCATTTCCATAGTAAAAATATTTCCAGCAATACATTTTTTTGTAAAAGAAATTACTAATGCTCCCAAGAAAATTAAATTTCAGCATTAAATGACCCATAAGGTGTTGATATGCCATTAAACAAACATACTCAACTTGGTATCTGTTGTAGCATACCTACGGACGATAATAGGTATGCCCCCATTCCTATAAATCCAGTAATGAATACTGTATGTTGTCTAGAGTCGGAGATTCATTGTGGAATTCCATTGACTCACTTCTAGCAGTTGACTACTACTTCTACACGCCGCTGACGAATCTTATATGTGTTGTTCATGTCCCAAGTATTATCGTTCATTACCAACCTTCGTGTGATTATCCTATTCAGTAACCTTCCCTAGGTTTCAACAGTATCTATTTTGTTGGCATAATTATTTACTGTCTAAATAGTAAGTCTGATCAGTTCAATAAGGTCAATTTGGCAGCTGATCTCAAAAATGCCCTACAATCTGTTGTTAACTGGAACAAGGAATGGCTTGTTAATTTTAACACCTCCAATATGAAACTGCTCTATTGATCATCTGAGAAACCTCTTTCTGGCTCCCATCAGCCTGGCTGGTACTAACCTGCAGGAGAATGATTCATGCCTTCTTGGTCTAACATTCTCTGAAGACATCGAGTGGAAAGATTATATTGAATCCATTGCTAGGTCTGCTGCTAGGAAAGTTGGTTCTCAGTTTCATGCTAGACAACTTTTCTTGCCAGAATCTATCTTACATATTTATAAGTCTACCTTTCATCCTTGCTTTGAATATTGCTGTCACATATGGTCTGGTGCTCCTGCTATATATTTAGAGATTCTTGATAAAATCCAAAGAAGAATCTGCAATGTTATTGTTCCTGACCTGGCATCTCAGCTTCACCCACTTTCTCACCACCATAATGTAGCTTTCCTGTGCTTTTTCTATAAATACTTTCATGATAATTGTTCTGATGAACTCTCCAAGACTTTGAGTCTAAGCACAGTACAAGATTTGCAGCAAGATCTCATCATTGTACAGTTGAATTGGCTGCTAGATGCAACCATAAGTTCAATGCTAACAGTTTCTTCTGTTGCACTTCCTGCTTGTGGAACTCTCTTCCCACTTCTTGCTTTCCAGTCAACTTTGATTTTAAAAAATTTAATTTCAATGTCAATCATTATCTACTGTCTTCTTGATTCCTCTTTTATTGTTCCTGCTCCTTAATAATGTTTTTCTTTATCTTATTCTTTCACACTCAGTAACCATTTCTGTCTTAGTGGCTTTATTGCCTTGCTTGGGGTGAAATGATTAAACAAAAACAAAGACATGTGTAAATCCTTTTGTCTTTGAGAAAGAATCTGAAAGTATGAAAAAATGTACTAATTGCCATATTGTTTGTTTTTCAGGATTACATCCAGAAACTCATGGATATTCAATATAGTTTGATAGGAGAATTTGAAGTGATTAAACCTGGACGGGTAAGTATTACTCCAGTGAGATGACTTGTGTGTGTGAGAGAGAGAGGAAGGAGTTTTTGTGATAACACATACAATGCTATATTTATTTATACCTCTCATTTTTTTTCGGTTAACTGCAGTTCCCTGTCCTTTACCGATACTATCAGACATTACCCTTACCCATGAGGTGTTAACAGATTTGAATTCAGTTTTCCTTCTCCTTCTAGACTGACTGCACTCCCAAGACTGGAGTGCTAACCCTACCCTGGTATTTAACCTGTTGTTTACCTCTACATGGCTTTGCTAGTTTTGCCAAGAAACCATTAGGTAGCATTGTTAACAACTACAAAAATGGGACACTTCCTGTCTTTTCTCTCTTTTCTTCTGGCATGTGGTAGAAATATCACCCATCCAGACGGTGTCCCAGACATGAGGATATCTTCCCCTTCGTGACTGAGTTTTAACACACACACACACACACACGCACACACACGCACACACACGCACACACACACACACACGCACACACACACACACGCACACACACGCACACACACACACACACACACAATTCTTAACTTTTAATGTCCTCTTTCTTTTGCATGCATACTTGCGTATTTTCTTGTAAAGTGAGTGGCCATGGCTAAATATAAAATAAATGACAGCACTGTCCAACAGAATTGGCAAAGTTTGTGAAAAGCAATAACAAGAAGAAAAAAAACAGGGTAAAAAATAATATAAAGCAAACAAACAATATATGCAAGGCAAAATAACAGTAATAAGGCAAAAAGTTCATGAATGGGATTGACATACAAGAGCAAATTCAGATAAGCGAACATAGTGTTCTGACTTCAAGACAAGACAGACCAGGACTGAGTCAGATGAAACCAAGAACCGGCCTATTTTATTGGCTAGGAAGAAATCCCAGCATGCATTTGTGTGCTTCTGCCTATAAATTGGGGAGTGGAACGTATCTTGCAGTCATTCCAAGAAGGATTGGAACCAAACTTTCTCTCCTTTTATTACTCATAAAAACACATGAAGATATTCTGTTGTTGAAATTTATTCCATTTCGTTTCACCTCTAACAATGATGACTCGTCATTTGCATGTGCAAATTTTGTTTTCCACCGCTTTTAGTCAAACTAGGAGCCGTGCTGCAACAAACCCATAACTAAGTGGGAGAAGAAATGGGTTCCTGCCTCTTCGAAGGGGGTAAATGTGAGGTGAATGCAGCTTTGTGGCTAGTTTTAAAAAATTCAAACAGGAAACTATAATCTGGAACCTGTGAGTAAATTGGTTCCCAAAACCTGGTCTCTTTCATTGGTCCTCACACAAAATCTCTTAGGCTGGTGACATCTTTACAGTTGACAAAATTACCATCCTCTTGTATCTTGCACATTGTGGTGGAGTGAGTGGCAAAGACTGGTGGTGGTGGTGTCAACTGCTCTTGCTACATTTAATGTCTCACATTCCTGTCTCTTTCTGATTGCTTTTGACAAACCTGTAGTTCTATTAAATATAGGTAAAGAATATGTCTATCTCAGGTGTCGAGTTTTGGGTTGATATGCATATATTTATGGTAACTTAGTAGGGTTTTGATGATTTCATTCTTTTGACAGGTTACCAGGTTCAGCTAGATTGACCCCATCTAATATGCATTCAAGGTTAAAAAAAAAAAAAAAAGAAGAGTGAATGGGATTAAAAATGAACAGTCATAATTTTGAACTTTGACCTCTTCAATTTCATCTTGGGCTAGCTGGTTTATCTCAATTGTCATCATCCCCAGTGGTGAGTTTGGGTAACAGATGGGTGCTCTTTGTTTCACTTGATATTATTAGTTAAAACCCTGTTCATTTGGAAGTTCAAACCCAGACAATTCTAGAAGGTCCTAATTCATTTTATTGTAATTAACCTTTATCACGCTGCAGGCAACAGTTGTTGTCATAGAATTCTCTCCCTTTGCTACACAAGGTGCATTCTGTCACCTTGAGATGGTTTCTCTAAATAAACACTTGTCAACTGTTGTTTTCCATATTTCAAGTTTGAAATCGCCGACTACTGATTTGAAAGAAGGTTAAATTTCCGTTTTCTGACCCCATATTGAATTCTTCTACACTCTACCTGTGGTGTAACACCAATTAAACCAACATTAATTTTTTCACGATTTTTTGTAAACAAAAATGGCTGTGTCAATATCAAACAAAGCATTTATTCAGGAGTTTTTTTTTTTGTTTTTTTAATGTATTTGTTTTTTATTTCACGTTTCAATTTTTTTTGTTTCAACGTCAAAACATGCATGCAAAACATAATGCATTACATCAAAATATTACTCGTCCATTCTTTTATTAGTATGCAAAAAATAAAATCTATTCAAACAATGCAAAGAAAGTTATAACAATTTTAAAACAGAAGGTGTCATGTTTTTGCACCCTCAAAATAAATGCAGTCGCAGGGAGGGGAACAATTCTAGAACAAAATTAGCATTGTAATGGTTAAATGCTTTGAAAGACAAATGACAGCAAAATTGAAAGGATTCAGTGAATGCAGTCAAGCATGACAAGTAGCAGCACTAATCAGTAGGCAGGCAGGTTAGGTTTAAGGCTCCAAGTTCTCCACAGAGAATTGTCTCGCAGGACAATAGCCTAGTGGATTAAAGTGTTGGTTTGTGATATTTGGCGGCATAGTAATTGTGAGTTCAATCCCTGGATTGGGCAGTGTGTACTTGGACTTGGTGGAAATGGAACAAGTAATAAACTAAGCAGTACTAAAAATTATAACCAGATAACTAAATATCCTGAGATCTTCTTGGAACAAAAAAAAAATTAGATTAAATAAAGGGTTCAGTTCAACCTGATTGCAACATGTAAATGTCAATAAATTCTAAAAAAACATATCCCCAATTACCTGGCTTCGGTTCCTAGGCTTTTCTTCATCAGATTTTTTCTTCATCAGACTGACCAAACAGAATCACAAATAAAAATCTTTACCAAATAACAAAAACCATATCTCTTGAAAACTTCCAATACCAGCAATGGACAGCACTTTAGCAATAGTGACATAATCATGATGCTAACTTTCCGCACTCTCTTAAACAAAATATTTGGAAGGAAACTTTTCACCCCAAGCAAGGCAATAAAGCCTCTAAGATGCAAGAGATTACTGAGTGATAGTGATTATGTGAAAAAGACAGAAGATAACGATTAACAGAGCACTTAAGAGAGTTCCAGAAGAAGCGAGAAGTGTGAGAGAAGAAAATGTTACAGTTACATCTAAACTATTTCAACTGTAAAATGATGAGACCTTCCTGCCAATCTATCACTACACTTAAATTCATAAAGTCTAAGTACCATAGAGAAAAGTTTGTCAGAACAATTAGCATGAAAGTATTTATAGAAAAAGGCATAGGGAAGCTACATTATAGTGATGGGAAAGAGACTGAAGACAAGATGCCAGGTCAGGAACAATAATATTGCAGATTCTTTGGATTTTATCAAGAATTTCTAAATATATAGCAGGAGCACCAGACCATATGTGACAGCAATATTCTAAGCAAAGACGAATGGTAGATTTATAAATATGTAAGATAGATTCTTCTTTGGATTTTATCAAGAATCTCTAAATATATAGCAGGAACACCAGACCAGATGTGGCAGCAATATTCAAAGCAAGGATGAATGGTAGACTTATAAATATGTAAGATAGATTCTTCTTTGGATTTTATCAAGAATCTCTAAATATATAGCAGGAGCACCAGACCAGATGTGGCAGCAATATTCAAAGCAAAGACGAATGGTAGACTTATAAATATGTAAGATATATTCTAGCAGGATAAATTATCTAGCATGACATGGTGAACAAGTTTTTTTAGCTGCAGACTCTCCTCAATACTAGAAAAAGCAATAACAGTGAACCCGAGAAACCTATTTTCCTGAAAAACCTTTTTTTTAAGTGAAAGATTTTATAAATTTAAACCAATAGTAACACTAACTGTTTGGTCAATAAATGTTTAATGTCCCTTGTATGGAAACTACCAATCTCACCATTACCATTTCAAGTTAATCCTCACACTAACTGGCCACTAATTATAGATACCTTACTTGTAAAACCCACCCCAGTAATTCTGTTACATTCCTCTGTCAACCGCTTGTAATTTACCATAATTGGTAAATTGCCAACAGCAATTCTCATTCCAATCATGGACTAATTATTAGAAATTCACTTATTGGCAAAATTGATCCCAGAAGCCTGGCTATATTCAGCAACCCAATATGTGCATGTACATGCATCTAGTAGTTTATAGAATTCGACTTGTATATGCATGCAAAATGTTATGCGCACTTTTGTTGCTATTTTTGCTAACTGATATGCAAACTGCATGCAGTAACCATGAAGAAGAGGACAAGTAGCAGATATTAAGCCATTTATTTTAGTACCATAATGAAGGGTTGAAATACTTTGTTACGGAACAAAATATGGTAGCCTAATGTATTATGCTTGGAGGTGCGGAACTGATTAATTTGATGCTCTAATTAGTGGGGCATTATATATAAATGGGTTAAATTCTTTATTTTTTTTTTTGTCAATTTATCCGGGGTGTTGTGTAGCGCCATCTTTTGTAGACAGAAAAGTTTTAATTTTTAGCAATTAAGAAAGGATTTCAAAAAGGTTTTGCTCAGAATTTGTGGATTAGAGAGAATCAAACTTTTACAGCCTCTCTTTTTATATATATATATATATATATATATATAGTTTTAAGGTGTGCTATATGTATGGGATAAAGTGCTCAATATCTATTTATTTATATATATATGTGTGTGTGTGTGCACACAATAATAATGAATACACAATACTTAAAAAGTCATCAGGTCAGGTTATAATTTATTTCGTGGACCTAAAACATCCATCTCTTCAGACCAGTTTTACATAAATAAATGGAATTCAACTGATTCAGACACAAGGAAAAGAAGAAGAAGAAAAGAAAGGAGAGAGAGAAAAGAGGAAAAAGTTTTAACATTAAAAGAGGAAAGAAAAAAGGGGAGACAGATTTCAATATAAGGTTTGTTGAGGCGGGGGAGAAAGAGAGATAGACATGGGGAGAAGAAAGGAAAGTGGGAATTAAGCAAGGTGACCCAGAAAAGATTTATTCTTCTGGGAAGGACTTGACCAAGTTAAAAAAAACAGGGTGGGAAAGGGAGTGATCTTATTCAAAATAGATACATTGAAATTGTCTAGTTATTTTAAGCAGCGAAACCATCCCCATCACATTATAACCATCACAATTACAAATTAATGATAATAATAATAAGAAAAATATTAATAGTATTATTAAAATATTTGACATCAATATAAAGTTAAAAATTTAAAGTTAAAAAAAGAAAGAAAAAAATGGAAATTCCTAAAAAAAAAAAAAAAAACATAAAAAATTTTGATTAAATTAATTAAGAGATGAGTAAAGGACCATTTTAAGTAACTAAAAACTTAAAAATGCAAAGACATATATATGCACATATACACACACACACACACACATATATACATAAACACATATACATACAAATATATGTTGATAATAATAAAATAAAATTAATTTTAATTTAAGATCATAACCAATGTCGGCAAGAAAACCATGTAAGTAATCATACATATAAGAATACTGTGAATGCATGTATGCATACATATTAATACCCATAAAAAATATTCAACATTTCAAGTATAAAATTCTCCAAAATTAATGTTATTAGGGAATTTTAAAATGGTTCTTATGTCTACACTTGAAGATAAGTTTGTTCCGTTGGTTCAATAATTCATCAGCATTTTTATACTTAATCATTATAATTTTTCTTTAATGTATAGATTGCATCTGTCCCTGAAGTTGTTGGGAGTCTGACAGATGATCCTCCATTTTATTTGTGGAGTGAAGTCTCCGTAATGTTTAGATAGAGCCTTTTGATATCTTAAAGACACATTGGTGAAGGAATGCCGGTGACTGTAAAATCTTTGCTTTCAACTCCCATCTGATATCCCTATGTATATCTTCTTCTGATGTCTAGGTTTCATTAAAATTCTAATCATCATTTTTAAAACAAACATTACCAAGCAGTGAAGGTAGTTAAAATAATAGTAGTGTCATGTGGAAAACAGTCCTTTTGACACTCAGTTTTTTGGGGTTTTTTTTATGTGAACAAATGTCCATGTTTGCCAAATTTGTTATTTATGATATTAAAATAAAAAAAATAAGATTATTAATTTTTTTTATTTATAGAAACTTGTCAAAATGGGAGAGTTGCAAAAATTATCACGGAAAGAAATGCAACCAAGAGTTTTCATTTTAGTAAGTATTAATTTCTTTACATCAGTTCCAAATATTGCATAGTAGATAAAAGATGGTGTACCTTCTATAAAATTCAATAATCTCTGCCCTTTTCTAGCAACATACAATGACTAAAGATCAGGTCACTTATATTCATGACTTGTCACAGAATTGTGTGACCAACTAAAAACCTGTTGCCAGATGCTGATGTAGATTTGATTAGTGTATTATATAGTGACCAGTAAAGAATTACCTCCACATTCAGACTCAGACTCTCTTTGCCCTCTTTTCAAGTATCTGCTGCTTCAGCCTGCACCTTAAGAAGTGATCAAATAAATAAGAGTCTTGTCTTTTGATTGACCTCTCATTTTCTCCTCGTTCTGTTTAGAGTGAGCTGGGTTGTGATCTTCTAATACTATTATTATTATTATTATAGTAGAACATCAGTGGCTAGTTCAAGGACAAACTTGTTGATATTATATGTCTTTTTTGTGTAAGAAAACTCTAATGTTAATCTTTAAAATGTTTTCATTTTTTTTCTCTTTCAGTTTAATGACACCTTATTGTACACAACACCTGTGGCTGGTGGCTACAAGCTAAACAATGTTCTTAAACTTGCTGGAATGAAGGTAATAACACAATTCCCTTCAGCAATGATTATAATTTACTTTCATGGCTTCAAAAGAAAGATTATGGTGTCATATATTTGAAAAGTAAACCTTTTTCTTTCAAAACATTTATTTTGTATGTGGGGGATCTGGATTAGAATATGAAACCATGGAGAAGGGAAACCACTCCACTATCTTTCCCAAGAAGTCATGCCAATTCACAGATAATAAAGAAAAAGGAATCTGTGGAGAGCCATGATCACCTACATCCTGAAGGGACATGGTATAGATGACTACTCTGAATTCAAAACCATGGAGATGGCAATAGGAAACCACTCCACTATCTGCCCCCTTCATTGCAGTTCATTGTGTGTGTGTGTGTGTGTGGGGGGGGTAAATAACTCTAAATATATATTGTTTCCCTTAACAGTACACATGTAAACAAACAAATTGCTGATATCAAATGAGCACAAAAATAGACAATTTTGCATGAGAGCAACGTAAAATGAAGGAATCTTTAATGCAATGAACAGAATAAATATCCAACACCAGCTGGAATAAATTGACCAATTTGTTCTGGGCCAAACCCACTATTGACAGGATGAGGCTTAATGGGACATTTTCCTTGTAGGACTTTGGCAAACCATACAGTACTAATGCCAGCATAGATGTCCACAAAAATAATCTCCTTATTCTTCAATAGCTTGAACAACTTTTTTTTCTTTTCTTTTTTTTCTTTTTTCTTCTTTTTATTTCTTTTTTTTTCCTTCTTTTTTTTTTCTTTTTTTCTTCTTTTTATTTCTTTTTTTTTTTCCTTTTTTTCCTTCTTTTTTTTTTCTTTTTTTTCTTCTTTTTATTTCTTTTTTTTTCCTTTTTTTCCTTTTTTTTTCTTTTTTTCTTCTTTTTATTTCTTTTTTTTTCCTTTTTTTTTTCTTTTTTTCTTTTTTTCTTATTTCTTTTTTCCTTCTTTTTTTCTTTTTTTTCTTTTTTTCTTTTTATTTCTTTTTTTTTCCTTTTTTTCCTTCTTTTTTTTCTTTTTTTCTTCTTTTTATTTCTTTTTTTTTCCTTTTTTTCCTTTTTTTCCTTCTTTTTTTTTTCTTTTTTTTCTGTTGATTCCCTGTTTGGTTGTGTGTGTGTATGTATGTGTGTGTATATATATATATATATATATATATATATATATATATATATATATATAGTAGCATAAAAAATTAAAACTTTGATATCTCAAAAATATAAGTCCAATTTTTCTGAAATTTTTGCTAAATGTAGACAAATGGCAGTTCAGTTGGACTTTAAATCTGTCAGTTATTTGGAATGATACAGAGAGAGAGAGCTAGGATTCATTTAATTCTTTCCTCAAATATCAAGCAAGGAAAATAAAGTCCCATGCAAATGAAAACCCAGATCAAACAGCACTAGGAGAGCTTCCAGTGCTGAGAATATGCAAAGACTTAGGAACTCTTAAACTCCTGAACAAGCCAGAGGCCTAATCAAGAGCCCTCCGAATAAGCTAGTTTAAATGTCACCTGATAGGCTAGCTTTTAAGCTAGCGTGTATATGTATATATATATATATATATATAATGCATGGAGTTATGGATTGAGGAATCTGAGGGCTGTGTTTGAATTTCAGTCAAGTTCACTGCATTCGTTTATGTGCTAATACCTTTGGGAAAGGTGTGAATCCATTTCTTCTCGCAGCAGCTATGTTTAAATAGCAGGACAGACTGGGTTCTATGGCTTTGTATAGCAACCAATCGAAGTGAAGGAAAACTCTGAATTCAAACCAGCCTTGGAATGGTTGGGCTCTATCAGGCTGTTTTGCCCGAGACACATCACTTCTACTATGTTTGCATTACATGTGGTACCCCTATGACTTTAATTGGTTACAGAACTCATGATTATTTTTATATATATATATACAGGGGTTGGACAAAATAATTGAAACACTTGTTAAATTCAAAGAAAATTTATTTAATATGGAGTTGGCCCTCCTTTAGCCTCACATACAGCTTTAATACATCTAGGAATGGAATCACACAGCTTCCTGACTTCATCCAGAGTAATTTTCAGCCATTCTTCCATTAACACCTGCTCTAGCTCTTTAAGACACGATGGTGGAGGATAGCGGCTCCTAATTTGTCGCTCCAAAATGCACCACAAATGTTTAATAATATTGATATCTGGAGATTGGGGAAGCCACTCCATGTGTTCTAGCTCACTTTCATGCTCTTCATACCAATTCTTAACCACTCAAACGGTATGTATTGGAGCATTATCGTCTTGGAAGATACAGTCACCATCAGGGAATAAAGTCTGGGCCATTGGATGAACATGATCACCCAAAATGTTCAGGTAATTTTTGCTGTTGATTCTACCATGCAGGGCAATTATTGGACCAAGACATTTCCATGATATAGCGACCCAAACTATCACTGATCCACCTCCATGCTTCCCTGTTGGAAGAAGGCAGTCGGGGTTGTATGCTTCTTTGGGCTGCCTCTACACATAAACTCGCCCTGAAGTTGGGAAAAGAGAAAAACTGAACTCGTCTGAGAATATGACTTGCTTCCATTGGCCTGCAGATCAGGCATTGTGATCTCTGCACCACTTCAACCTCTTCTGAATGTTGCGAGTGGAGAGAAGAGGTTTCCTTACGGCGGCTCTTCCATGATATCCAGCCTTATGGAGCTCATGACGAACAGTTTTAGTAGAAACTGGACTATTTAGATGATTATTCAACTCAGCAGTCACTTTGGCCGCAGTAGTCCAATGATTTTTGTCACATTGCGTTTCAGTGCACGTCTGTCCCTGTCAGTAAGTTTGCAAGTCCAGCCCGAATTTCTAAGCTTGCTAGAGGTTTTGCCCTGTTTCTCGAATTGCGTCATAGTTCTTGATATGGTAGCTCTTGAAAAACCAAACAGTTCAGCAACCTTAGTGATCGAGGCTCCTGCCATGCGAGCTCCAACAATTTGCCCTTTTTCAAACTCAGAGAGGTCACGCATTTAGCTTAAATGTTACTAAATTCTAAAAATAAATAAGACAAAGACAGTAAATTAGATAAATAAACGTATTTACAATAGATATAACCTGCAATTACGAAGTTTTAGTTAAAGTTCTTGATATAATAGGCCTTTGAAATATAGGAGTGGAATTTGCACCTGTTTCAATTATTTTATCCAATATATATATATATATATATATATATATATATATATTTTGTGTGGTAGCAAATGTTATTAAAGACAACAGATGTTTTTTGTAGATTAATTTTAATGATTGACTTTTCCAAATTACAAAAAATCTTTGCCAATGCCTACCCTGATGATGACTTAAGAAAGTCGGAAAGCTTGGACCATATTTCTTCCAAAATGAACTTTAGAGAATTTCTGACAAAAATTCCTCCTTATCTGAGAAGGATTATTCATAATTTGGGAAATTTAATCAATAAAACTAATCCACAAAAAAAAAAAAAGCCTGTTGTCTTATATGTGTGTGTGTGTATGTGTGTATGTGTGTGTGTGTATGTGTGTGCGTGTGGTTGCATGGAGAGTTATTTGTGACCTTATGTTTCATGCTTTTGCAATCTTCAGAAAAACTAAATACCACACACACACGCACATACATACATACATACATACATACATACATACATATATATATATATATATATATATACACTCACACACACAAACACAAAATAGTTATTTTAAAATCATATGTGTTAAAACGTGCTCAATTTCAAGTAAGAAAAGTCAAACCTGGAGAGCAATTTAATATCTTAAAAAAGATTAAAATGCTTAATGGAATACTTTTTAAGCGATTATATATATATATATATATATATAATTTCACTACCTGAGGAAACATTCATTGGTGAAAACTGCAGTAGCAGAAAAGGTTTGTGTTTGTAATATTTTTAGATCTTAACTATCTCTACACTTTCAATTTTTTGAACTGTTTAGTGAGCATTTTTTATAAATATAACCATTTCCTGGACAAGATAAACCTTGTCTGTAAAAACTGTATTATTGCGGGTGGGTCGGTGTTTGTATGTATGTATGTATGTGTGTATATATATATATATATATATATATATATATATAATGTGTGTGTCCATGAGGGAGGTTTTTTCTACATGTTTTTAAAATTATTAATTTTTTTCGCCTGTATGCTTTAAGGCAGGTGGTTTATAGTCATGGATCCTTAAAATATCCATAAAGTTGGATCCCCACTTCATTTGCATTTTAGTTGTCTGAAGATTATAAGTGCATGAAACTCGGGTAATTACTTGGATTGTTCTTTGATAATCAACCGTTATGAAGCGTTTTTGTTCTCTCTATGTAATCTAATCTGAGATATATATATATATATATATACATATATATATTAACAATAAACAAAGAAAAAGTTAGGTTATAAAAAAAAAACTTGTTTAAGAAATGTAGAATCCTGGGAGGATTCTATATATTTTCAAGCATTTTATTGCCAAATGAAACAAAAATCAACATACATGTGTGTGTGTTTATATTATTGTCATCCACAGACAGACTGTTTCGCTGTATCACAGCTCTTCAATGTGGCTAGATGTCCGGTTGCCTTTAGCTAGGATCGAAACCCGACTGAATTGGCGTCAGTCTGAAATTATACCACTAAGCCACGGCAAGGATGAAGGTGAATTTTAGCATATTTGTTTTTAGATAAACACGCAGTGACCGACTGGACCCAATTCGCTTTTGCCGAAGAGTCACACTATATCAGCCTTAATAGTCACTGTTTACAAACCCACACTTCCATCCCCAGAGAGCTCAACCGAAATTAATTTTTCAGGAGCCTATCTATATATATATATATATATATATATATATATATATATTGATTTTGGCAATACAATGCTTCTCTGATGCATCATGGGAGGATTCTATATTTCTTAAACTATTTTTTTTATAACCTAACTTTTTCTTTGTTTATTGTTAATTACCATTCTTATCTGTGTTTAAAAGTTGTTTTTTTTTTTTTATTGCTTAAATTTTAATTTTTTTTATTATTATTTTGGTTCCAGACTACTACATAGTCAACCAATAAAGGTTGGGGGTTATTTAATAATTTATTTGTTGCTATGACTACACCTATGTTGGGGTAAGATGTTGGTAGCATTTCCAAATTGCTCTTCTTTGTATTTTCACCTTTGACCTTTCATAATTTTATTCCCAAATTTCCTCTTTTAATAATGAACTGAATTCTTGGTAGAACTCACAGAATTTCTGCTTTCACACTTCTTATTTCAACAGGTGGAAACACCAACATTGGAAGACTTCAAAAATGAATTTAGCATCATCAGTATTCAACGGTCATTCACAGTCTGTGCCAAGTAAGTAATTTACAATTGTTTTTTGTTTTTTTTAATATTTTATTTCTTTTAAAAATGTTCCACTTGTACTTTGTTTGTCTTTATTGAAGAATCCTTATTTTTAAACAATGGATTATCTTGATATTAAACAAATTTTGTCGACTTTGAAGAATGTTAACTTGATGTCATAACAGCCGTTAAAAAATGGGAAACCCCGTACAGACTTTTGAATGATTTAGAAACAGATTCTTTGCATTTAGACCATGGTTAATTAGTACTATAATAAAACGATCATAAAATTTGTTGTCTGTAATATTACAATCAGAAAATTAATTTTTTTATGAAATCTGGCCACTGTATTATTTTTTTAATAATTTTATTTAAAATGAACTCTTTTTGTTTTTTATTTATTGACTTCTTAAAAAGGAATTGACCATAGTCAGGTTCATTGAGTCGATGCAAACAATCCTTTCCTTCACTGCATAGTATGTGCTTCACCAGGGCTACATACAGTTTTGAATTTGTCCTGCTATTTAACCATAGCTGGGGGAGAAGAGATGGATTCACACCTGTCCCAAGGGTATTAGCACATAAGTGAATGTAATGCACGTGACTGGAATTTGAACTCAGCTCTCTGATTCCTTAATTACTCCACAGTGCCTCTTTACTTAAAGATTGCAATAATAAATGTTTCCTTCATTAAACTAAAAAAAAGTCAATATAAATTTTCTCAGTTTAATATCCTTTTGAAAGATTCTAAAAATATCTAAAATCTCATTTTACTTACTTTGCCATATAAGAATTATTAAAAAAAAAAAATAATTATTTAAACAAGAAATAAATAAAAAACAGAATACACCTATATTTCCCAAAATAAAGAAAACTCTAGAATATTCGAGAAAATGAATTAGCTAAAAAACCAAAAAAGTTCTGTCTGTGACATTTGAAATGACATTGTTATATTATCTTTGAGACTTAGAGCTGAAAATGAAGGTAAAGGAAGAGAGGGAGAGAGATTATAAGGAAACTAGAAAAGGAGAAACAACCACAGTATTTTTGACACATATGCTCACCCCCCCACACACACACACAAAAGAAAAAACCTAACAGCAATAAATAGTGCATTAATTATTTTTTTAACTTCATATAAATATAATGAAAATGAAAAAATCAGCAGTCAATTGCTAAAACCTCCTGATGAGTGAACCAAACTGTTGTAATTGAATATCCTACACTCCCTATCACCTATGTGGACTGACTATATCAGTAGCTATATATAATGAGCACAGGATATACCTGGCAGACTTGCTTTGGCAATTAGTTGGAGATTCGTCTCCAGCTAAGCCAGTCAAACTCTCTGCCTTCGGGCAGAGAGGAACCCAGACAAGGCTATGCCAAAGGGCAGTCTCTCGTCTGGGGAGGTAGACAGCTATCCGACCACATGTATATGGGGTCTACGAGGAATTTTTGCCCGAGCCTATGGGCTCGGTTTTACTTCCCATTAAATAATGGCCTTGTGCCACATCCTACCTCGTTGGGGTGGGGTGCGATAAATAACCTAGCTATGGAAATTAGTTGGAGATTTGTCTCCAGCTGTGCTGGTGGAACTCTCTGCCTCTGGGTGGAGAGATTGGGTTTTGCCCTTCATTAAAAACGGCCTTGTGCCACATTCTGCCTCACTGGAAGGTGAAGTAAATAACCTTGCTTCAGGAATTACTAGCCTGCCACCCTACTCCCTGTCTTTCAGTAGTGTATTTTCTTTTACAATAAACCTTTCTTCTTTCATCTACGTGCGTGTTGCTGTTCCTTCACTCGATTACCAACTAAGCCAGTCGAACTCTGTGCCATTGGGTGGAGAGGAACACAGACGAGGCTCTGCCGAAGGGCAGTCTCTCGTCTGGGGAGGTAGATAGCTACCCAACCCCGTGTATATGGGGTCTACAGGGAATTTTTGCCTGAGCCTATGGGCTCGGTTTTGCCTCGCATTAAATAATGGCCTTGTGCCACATCCTACCTCGTGGGGGTGGAGTGAGGTAAATAACCTTGCTCCGGGAATTAGTTGGAGATTCATCTCTAGCTGAGATGGTCAAACTCTCTGCCTTCAGGCAGAGAGATTGGGTTTTGACCTGCATTAAAAACGGCCTTGTGCCACCTCCTGCCTTACAGGGAGGTAAAGTAAATAACCTTGCTTCAGGAATTACTAGCCTGCCACCCGATTTCCTATCTTTTAGTAGTGTATTCTCTTTTACATCATTTCATCTATGTGCATGTTGCTGTTCCTTCACTCAATTACCACCTCTGTCTGCTTTTAACCTCTTTAAGGATACAACATTACAAGAGTCAGATCAGACCAAAAATTCCATATCTAGGCTGGAGCTGTACAATCTTCTTTCCATCCTTGAAAGAGTTCAAATCAGCTCCTTACACCACTCCAGAATATACCTGACTCCCCCTGCTAATCTCTCTCTCTCTACATGTTGTAATGGAATGTCCCCCATTCCCTATCGCCTATTGTGGACTGACTAGATCAGTAGCTATATATGGTGAGCACAGGATATACCTGGGGACTTGCTTCGGGAATTACTAGCCTGCCACTCGATTCCCTGTCTTTCAGTAGTGTATTCTCTTTTACAATAAACATCTCTTTCTTTCATCTATGCATGTGTGGCTGTTCCTTTCACTCGAGTACCACCTTTGTCTGTTTGTAACCTTCTTTAAGGAGACAACAGAAACAATTGCAAAAAGGTTTGGCTATGAAACTCTGGGGTCAGGGAGTTGAATATAACATCACTCAGCTAAGTGATAAATTTTCTATTTATATTAATTGTAAATAAGATTTATAGTTATCGTTAGTGGGTACACGGATTTGTGTTTCCATTCTTGTTTTCTATTTACTTAAATTGGGAAATTAATATCAATCGGCCTAGATCAAGAAGTTCCTCCTAAAGAAAAATATGGCTTCCTGATAGAAAAATGAACCTGTGTCCATTTTTACATGGAAGGGAAATGACCATCACTTGGAATCGAAACTTGCAATAGTAAAGAAAGAGAAACCGAATTTAAAAGATATTTCTGCATGTGCGAATACGAAATCAAAGGACTGAAAAAGAAGAAAAAAAGAGAAATATAAAAAAAAGAGATAGAGAAAGAAAAAAGAGAAAAGATGTTTTGTTTCAGACAATGGACAAAAGCTAAGTGTTTCTTTTCATTTTCATATCGCATACACCACACACTTTACATGCAGACATATTTTCTATGTTGTTCTAATGTATAATTAAATCTTGTTAATCTTATTCTGGTGTTTGTCATTCATCACTATTGGTTATTTCTCGTTATTTGTGCTTATTTGATTATACAGAATGGAAACCTTGGTCATATCTTTTGACAACAAGTCATATTTTTTTTTTTACCATTTTCTTTTTATATTTTGTGTTGCAGCAATTGGTTCGTAACAATATACATACATACACACACATATATATATATATATATTTATTTATTTATTTTTTTTTTTGCTTCTCCCGTCAAACTCGACGTATGAGGGCCAGACAGATCAATTCCCAGAAACTGAAAGCCCGACAGCCATACAGGATTTGATTATAGTGGTGAAGGCTTTGTGCAGGGCCATCCACACTTTTTGGAGGGACGAATACAGGGACCTGGTGCAACGAATGCCACAAGGTCCCCAAACGACCCTTCCGCAGGTTTTGAATTCAGAGTTGTCCTTCTCCTAGACCAGTTGCCGTCCAAGGCTATAGAACCCAGTCTGTCCTGCTATTTACCCATAGTTGGAGGGAGAAGAAGAGGATTCACAGCTTTCCCAAGGGTGTTAGCACGTAAGTGAATGTAATGGATTCGACTGGAATTCGAACTCGGCTCTCCGATTCCTCAATTCAAGCCGTTATCCATTACTCCACCGTGCCTCCATACACACACACACACACACACACACATATATATATATATATATATATATATATATATATATATATACACACACACACAGGCTACTTAAGTACATGTGAACAAACACTCTTTTATGCAAATTTCTAATTGGCTGACAGTAATTTAATGGCTGTCAGCATAAAAAGGAAAAAAATAAATAAATAACACTGTTATGATGACCTGCTGAATTTCATTTCATACACTTATAAATGGCCAGGCAAAAATAGCTGACTTTGAATGCAATATGAGTGTTGGTGACGGACAGACAGACGGGTTTCAATATTTAAAAAGCTGTCTAGGATTTTCATGAACAATCATCTGTAGGGTTGACAGAGAATGTAAAGAAAACAATTCCAGTGAGCAAAAATTCTGTGGGTGAAAATCCCTTTCTGATGAAAGTGGTTAGAGAAGAAAGGCAACAGTCGCTCAACCACAATTTACAACATGGTTATACAGAAGAGCATCTCTGAATGGACAGGATGCTGAACCTTGAAGCAGATGGGCTACAGCAGCAGAAAACCATACCGAATGCCGCTTATGTCAAGAATATACAAGAAAATGAGGCTACGGTTCTCTAAGGATGACAAAAACTGGACAATAGAAGATTGGTCGGTTTGTTTGAAGGTTTGATGGAGAACTGTTGAATGTTATTTCATGCACTTAAAAGAAGTAGACAGGTTCACCTATCATCTGGTTCACACCCCTCCCAGTCTTTTGAACAGCAGCAGAGGTTTATCCCTTTTTTTATGTTTTTTTTTTTTTGTTTTGTTTAGGATTTGGTTTCTGGTTCTTTCTAAAGTTTTCTCATTCTCTTCCACTTGCAGTAGACCCCTTGCGTCTTAGTGGCATTATTGCCTTGCTTGGGGTGAATTGATTAAAAAACAAAACAAATTAATATAGCAAAGAAAGGTGTATTTAAATGACTTTGAACGTGACATGGTCATTGACACCAGGCAAGTGGGCTTAAGAAATTTCACTGACGGTTTATCTACAAGGTTTTTCATGCACAACCATCTGCAGAGTTTGCAGAGAATGGTCGAAAGAGAAAAAAATAATCCAGTGGGCGGAAATCTGAAAGAGCTTAGAGGAGAATGGTCAGTCTGGATCAAGATGATGGAATGGTAACAGTAGCTCAAATAACCTCTCTTTACAAAAGAGGTATACAGAAGAGCATCTCTGATTGCTCAAACCTTGAAGCAGATGAGCTACAGCAGCAGATGACCATGCTGGGTTCCACTCCTGTCAAATAAGAACAAGAAACTGAGGCTAGAATTTTTTAAGTATCACAAAAATTGGACATTAGAAAATGGGGGGTGGGGGCAATGCCTGATTTGACAAGTCTCAATTTCTGTTACAACTTTCAGATGCTAGGGCCAGAAGTTGATACATACCCACCCTAAAAGTATTAATCTGTCTGACCTTTTATCAATGGTTCAGGCTGCTTGTGGTGGTAGTGGTGTAATGGTATGGGAATATTTTCTTGATATATATTGGGACCATTGATACCAATAAAAGATAATTGCTGCACCTTACTTAGGTATTGTGGCTGAACAAGTACCTTGGTTTATGGTTTTATTGAAAGCTTGAACCATATTTCTTCCAAAATGAACTTCAGACAATTTCTAGCAGAAGTTACTTTTTTGTCTGAGGATTATTTCTGAAATTGGAAAAGTTGATCAGTAAAATTAATGGATGAAAAATATCAGTTGTCTTTAATAATATTTGCCGTAAAGAAAATTTACTGTCTAAAACAGACCACTTGATGGTTTGATGGAGAACTGTTGAATGTTATCTCAGAGGTGACAGGCTGTTTCATGCTAGATGTAATCGTCAGGCCTGATGATTGAGTCTAGCATGAACCAGCCTGTTGCCTCTGAGTGTTGACTTCTATGTTCACTTTTATATTTATATTTACATATGCTCTAGCTCTGATATTAAGCACTTTATCCCATAAAAATATCACACCTTAAAACTATATTTCTTCATATATATATATATATGCTCAGTATCTGATAGAGCTAACATATTCGGTTGTATGGATAATAGTTTGTCAAACTAATATCCATACAACTGAAATATTATATATATATATATATATATATATATATATATATATATATAAAAGACTCAAACACTAATATTCCATGGTTATAATTTATTACATTGGAATCGTAATGACGATCCAATTCATCAGACAACCATGGAATATTAGTGTTTGAGCCTTTTATATTATATTCTTACTCTGTCCTGGACATTGAGTTCTACCTGGATTCTATCCTCTTGGAAATTTACTTATATAAATATACATACATATATATGTAACGCAGACTAACTCTACACCTTTCTGACAATAGCTCAATTAGATCTCATTTAAATATTCATGGAGACCTACCGGACACTATTCGGAATATACTTGTCGACAACACTAATATAATAGCATCATCCACATGCAAAAAAAGGCTAAAAATAATGGAAGCCTTACTAATAAAAACGGACAAACCAACACTTAATAATATTAACTTTGAACATGGACATAATATCTTGACAGTGTTTTGAAACAAAAAAAATGAATCACTTTATAAAACATACATATAACAAACTATTTCTAATTCTAATTCTAACAGTTGAAATATAATCCTTGAAAATGGCTAAATGTATAGCCGAAAGCGCTTGGATAAAAAGAACATTCAGACAGTTTTTATATAATTTATCCTCTGAAAAGAAAAACTTTATTAGATCGCACGAGAAATTATATAAAAAACTAAATAAAAGCACCTTGTCAGTCGTTTTTAATGAAATGTGCATGTATGTATGTATATATATATATATATATATATATATATTGTCAGTTGGGGTGAAACAAAGAATTAAAATATTTAAATGATCAGTAGCTATTGGGCAAATATCACTGAAAATCTGCTTTAATTACTGCATTTCAATTGATATCCCTCTTTTATTAAGTCACTAATGAAAGGTCTTCTACCCACACCAGTCGTTCCCAAACGGTGTGGCATGCTTCATAAGTGCACCAAAAGAGGATAGCAGGTAAGGCAGAATAATTGAAAGACAATCAAAAATTTAGGAACAGTTTTAAAAAATGCATATGTTAAGGATAAATATAAGTTTAAAATTTTAAGTACTATTATGGATGACTTGTAATTGCATGCACGAGCCCCAGTATAAACAGTTATAAATAATTATTGACCGATTTTATCCTTGTGATATTTTTGTATTATATCAAGTATTAAGAATATAGTAACTCGGGTTTGCAAATTGGAGGAGAGAGTTATCAATGAGGATGCTCTGACTTCATATCTTCAGTTATGCCCCTTGAACCGTCTCTGTGTTTTTTATTTTTAAATGTACTTTTTATCGCATAAAATTTGGTGAGGTGCAAGAAAATTTTTATTCTGAAAATGCGGCCCAGAGAAGAAAACAATTGGGAACCACCGACATACACCCCCAAAAAAATTAAATAATATTGTCAGTTAATTTAAAATTTTAAAAATTGAAACTTACAATGAAATCAACATTTGATTTAACAGACTTACAATATTGGGGGGTTGGTGGGGCGTCGGTTTCTTCTGACTGCATCTCATCCAGATCCTATTATTGACCTTTTAAATTCCCAGGTAGCCTCCTTATCATTTGCATTTTTGTTAAATTTGAATATGCATCTTATTTCCCGCTACATATGGTACCTACAAGATTTGCAGGTGTTGTAGTGTTTAGTGGCTCAGAAAGAGAAATCAGCAGACCAACTAGGTCCCAAATTCTTTCACTTTTGTACAAATAGCTTTGAAAAAAGGTAAAGACTAATCTTTTTTTCCTTGGGTTAAATAGCAAAGAAGAATGGCCTATCAAGCTGTGGTTGACAACCAGTCTAGTGTAAGGACAAATCTGAATTCAAAACTGTATATAGCTCTGGCAAAGCATATACTGTACGTTCATGGAAAAGATTGTGGTATTCACAAAGACTATGATATCGACTATGGCTGATGTGATACAAGTAAATTCTAGTTATTTTTATTCGGTTTTAAAAAGGCTCTGAAATTTTTTTTTTTTTTTAAAAAGATGGCTGACCAAAAATAATGGGTTAAATAAAAAGAAATGCACAATGATTTGGATGAAATGCATTGGCATGAATTGTTTATATTTTGCTAAAAGTTTGGTAAAGACCGAACTTTTGAAATATTTTAAGAAAAAAATTTATTAGAAGGAAGTAATAATTGATGCAAACCGATCAATTGGTGTGTGTGGGTCTCATCGTCAGCAAAATTAGAACCCATGTTCTATTTCTTCGCCCTCTCTCTCTTCATCTTCTCCCCCCTCTATCTCGCTCTTCTCCCCCCTCTATCTCGCTCTCCCCCCTCTATCTCGCTCTCCCCCCTCTATCTCGCTCTCCCCCCTCTATCTCGCTCTCCCCCCTCTATCTCGCTCTTCTCCCCCCTCTATCTCGCTCTCTCTCGCTCTTCTCTCCTCCCTCTCTCTCTCTCCACCCCCCTCTCTCTCACTCAACTATTGATTCTCTTATTTCTTGCAGTACTTCTTTGGAACGTGATGAATGGATTGAAGCTTTTGCAAAAGCAATTGAAGAAAACAATTTGAAAAGAAATTCTTTTGAGGTCAACAGAACCCTGGTGGCTGTAAGCATTGTCCTACACAGATTTACATTATTTATTTTCTTCATTTTAATTTTGATTTCTTATTTTTATTTTCTTTTTTTTTTTTTTATATATTTTGAAATTTTTGAAATTTCAATTGTCTAATATACCTTAAGGTGTTCTGAATGCTTTTCGTCTAACAACTTTTGCAGTTATCTTCCTCTTACGCATGTTTCCTTTGTAAAATTCCTTATAACGACATCTCTCTTTAATATGTTCATAATAAATAATCATAATGTTGCTATTTGATATTTGTTTTCCATGTTGACTTCAAAAATATCAGTTGGTTTTCAAACTAAAAATTCTATTCTACTTTCAAAAGCAGGATCTCTTATAAATTTATTAAAAATTCCTTTTTTGATCTTTAACAGTAAAACTGTTTATATCTGATAGAGATTTTAACTCTAATTATTACTTATGTCACTGTAAGTATGTGTAGAAAATATATAGACATTTAACCCTTTAAGCATTCAAAATATATAAATATCGACTCTTGGTTTTCCGCCTGCTGTAACCCGCTCCATGTATACTCTGCCCTGACATCATTGTATATAACACAGGAAGTCACGCAAACAGTGAGACTTGGAAAGCCAGTATTTATGGGGCACGTTCGAGTGTGTTGAATGCTAAAAAATTAAACTTCTATAGGAAATTCACTATGTCTGTGAACCGACATAGTGAATAGTTTTATTTTTTTTATAAATTCTTTTCACTGGTCATTATAAAACTGTTCCTCTGTATGCATCTATCTATTAAAAGAAACAGAAAATATAGAAAATGCTATTATCTACAAGGATACTGAAAAGTGATCAGCCTAACCAACTTCCAAACATTTGAGCAAATAACCTTTTTAATATTTCTTTTTTTAATTTTTTTCTTTTATTGTCCTCTCATCTTTTTCTCTTTTTTCTTTTCCCTTATTCTTTTTTCTTTTCTTTCTTCATCTTTTTTTTTCTTTTTTCCTATTTTTTCTGTCTTCATCTTTTTTTCCTATTTTTTCTGTCTTCATTTTTTTTTCCTATTTTTTCTGTCTTCATTTTTTTTTCCTATTTTTTCTGTCTTCATCTTTTTTTCCTATTTTTTCTGTCTTCATCTTTTTTTCCTATTTTTTCTGTCTTCATCTTTTTTTCCTATTTTTTCTGTCTTCATCTTTTTTTCCTATTTTTTCTGTCTTCATCTTTTTTTCCTATTTTTTCTGTCTTCATCTTTTTTTCCTATTTTTTCTGTCTTCATCTTTTTTTCCTATTTTTTCTGTCTTCATCTTTTTTTCCTATTTTTTCTGTCTTCATCTTTTTTTCCTATTTTTTCTGTCTTCATCTTTTTTTCCTATTTTTTCTGTCTTCATCTTTTTTTCCTATTTTTTCTGTCTTCATCAAAAAGATTAAGACAGAAAAAATAGGAAAAAATCCTATTTTTTCTGTCTTCATCTTTTTTCCTATTTTTTCTGTCTTCATCTTTTTTTCCTATTTTTTTTATTTTTTATTTTTTTCATTTCTTTCCGTTTTTTTCCTATTTTTTTCATTTCTTTCCGTTTTTTTCCTATTTTTTTCATTTCTTTCCTTTTTTTTCCTATTTTTTTCATTTCTTTCCTTTTTTTCCTATTTTTTTCATTTCTTTCCTTTTTTTTTCATTTCTTTCCTTTTTTTTCCTATTTTTTTCATTTCTTTCCTTTTTTTTCCTATTTTTTTCATTTCTTTCCTTTTTTTTCCTATTTTTTTCATTTCTTTCCTTTTTTTTCCTATTTTTTTCATTTCTTTCCTTTTTTTTCCTATTTTTTTCATTTCTTTCCTTTTTTTTCCTATTTTTTTCATTTCTTTCCTTTTTTTATATATAAAAACCAAAAATATGCTTTAAAAATTTTACAATGACATTAATATTTACGCAGTACTTATATAGATTGGTCTTTGTAAAAAATTAATGAAAATTTTTATGGACAAGAAAACTTATAGATGAGCATGCTTTAAACCTTTCTCAAGTCATAAAATATTGAAACTGTGTCAAATCAATTCTTGGCTTTTACAGAGTTATCTTTACCTAGTTTTTATTTGCAAATGTCAGTTCTTGCAAACATGCATATGTCATTCTTATCTGCATATTTTTATTTATGTAATTTTTTTATTTTTCATTAAGAAAGTGTTACACTACTTTAAATCTGTATATATCTATCTGTTCTTTAATGACAAAAATCTTTTTGTAAAAAGAAAACAATCTATTTCATCAAACACTTGCTGGTTTAAAATATTTTCTTAAGATAAAACATAAAAATGTATATATCTGTTTATTCTTTATTTAAAAAAAAAATCTTTTTGTAAAATTTAAAAATAACAGTTTGTCATATGCAGATATCAAGCAGAGTTTTGAACTTGCCATTTGTAAACAACTATCTAAGTTAAAAAGTCAGGGATCAATTTTACAATGTATTGATATTATGACCCCCTCTTCTAAAATGATAACAAATCAATATTTTTCAATTTTGGCAAGGAAAGTCTAAAGAAGGCTAATACAGAAAAATCTTTCCCCATGTTTTACAACGGGACCTGTCTATATAAGTAGCGCCAATATTTGTTATAATGCTTCTCAAAGATATTATTTTTTTTTTTTTTTTCCCCTTCAGGCCTTAGAGAAAGGTTTTGTTTTGGGGGCCAAGGCCCCTCTTTGGGTCCCTGATGCTCGTGTAACTATGTGTATGCTGTGCACCTGTGGCTTCACATTTACCTGGAGACGGCACCACTGCAGAGCATGTGGGAGGGTAAGTATTTTCATGCTAATTGTTCTGATGATCTTTCCTCTATGGTACCTAGACTTTATGAATTTAAGCGCAGTACTAGATTGGCGGCAAGGTCTCATCATTTTACAGTTTAACTAACAGTTTCTTCTCTCTCTTGCGGCTTCTTGCTTTCCAGTCAGTTTTGATCTTCAAAAATTTAAATGCAATATCAATCATTATCTTCTGTCTTCTTAATTCCTGTTTTTTTATTCTCTCTCCTTAATAATGTTTTTCTTTTTTTTTTATCATACTGTCTCACACTCAGTAATCCCCCTTGTGTCATAGTGGCTTTATTGCCTTGCTTTGGGTGAAATGATTTAAAAAAAAAAAAGTATTTCATATTTTTTATTGGTGTTTACTAAGTTAAGCTTAGTATGGTACATGACCAAAAAAAAACTCCAAAAAAACCCAGGTAAACAGAAGTGGGTTAAGGGGAGCATATCACACCATTCTTCTATGTTGGGAAAGCCTTGCCTGTCTTGAAAATCTGCATTCAAAATTCTGAATTTTACTTGGGCTTGAACACTAATCCCTGACACCAGGATCATGCAGAGCCATTAGTTTTGTTTGTGTTATATTCCATCTTGATTAAGTGCATTAACAAGAAAGGCAAATGAAGATGTAAAATAATGCTTTTTTTTTACCATTAGACGCCAAACTTTACCCCCCCCCCCATTCATAACACGGCAATAACCAGTATAAAACATCCATGTAGAGATTTTAAAAAAGAAAATGACTTCATAAAAAGCAAATAGCAAACAATATGGGACACATTCCCAGGAAACAAACTACAAACACCAACCAAGCGTCGGACAGGAAAGTCAATCCGTTCGATATCGTGACTTGTATTTCATTCAGGCATATCTTTTTGCAATGATAACGAAAATTATTTACACTATTTACATTGTTCGGACTGTTGTCCGCATCTTCATTGCCATATTCACAACGTTTCGGCCTTTGTATGCTCTGGCTTTCTTCAGGTGATTGAAATTTCGAACTGAACCCTTTATTTTGTCCACCAGGGTAGATTGTTCTAGTTCCATGCGCCATGCCTCTTCCATATGTCTTAGTATCAGTTATCTCCCTTTAACTCAACTCTCCAAGTATTTTTTTTTGTTCGCCTCAGTTGTAGCCAGGTACTGAACTCATAACTCTTTGGAGCAAGCCGCTGGATTCAGCCAACACTTCTATCCACTGGACCCTGTGTCCTTGAAAATATATCGATCTTTTTCCAATATGTCATCTCTTGTTTAAGAAATGAAAATCCTTGTTTATTTTTTAATTCTTTTTTTTTTCAGGTTGTTTGCGGAAACTGTTCAAATAATAAAGCACCTTTGCATTATCGTGAAAACAAATCAAACAGAGTTTGTGACGAGTGCTACAAAATTTTACAAGACGGTAAGGTTATTATTATTTACCTCATTTATTTCTGAACTAATATCCTCATCTTTATTGTTGTCATACCATTTCAGCCATTGTCTTCTACAAGTGACTATTGAACCAGGGAACCTTAAGAGAATTTTGATTCAAACCTTTTATTTAATATACAAGAGTAGATTGTTCTCATTCATCTGTCTGTCAAGCGACATCTTGATCTTACTTTAAAAGGACGGGGGTAATATTAATCCTATCTTATGAATATACTTTTAAGAAACAAAGTTTTCATGAGTCTCTTCTAAAATAAAAACTCTGTTTCTAACATTAAAATCTTAAAAGCCACTTGCAGAAAAATCAGTGAGATTATAGTATATTTGTGATTATAGAAAATCAATGAGATTATAAAATATCTGAGATTATAGAAAATCAATGAGATTATAAAATATCTGAGATTATAGAAAATCAATGAGATTATAAAATATCTGAGATTATAGGAAAATCAATGAGATTATAGAATATCTGAGATTATAGAAACTAGATTGCCCTCTCATTATTTATTTCATTTATTTTTTTAAATGTATTTTTCAGGACGGTTAAAGTGTAATTTGTGAAATTTTCTAAAGTATTTTAATGTAATTAGTTCAATTTTAGTGATGTTATTAGACAGTGATTTGTTCAGCCTAGTATCCTCATCTTGCTTGTTATTTTCACCATGTGTCAATAATAGTTGTCATAGCTTTCCTCCCTCCAGGAGTCAGTAATAGTTGGTAACCACTGTGATGGTAATGTCCCCTCTCCAGGCACCCTGCATAGTTGGTAATCTTCCGAACAAATTCATTTATAGTGATGACAATTCTTCATTTCAAAATTCAGACAATTTAAAAAGATTTAAAATCAAACTGATGTTCTTTTTTTTTTTTTTTTTTTTTTTTTGTTATCAAAATGTTTTCATGGTTGTGTACTCTGCAGCCTTTCTTTCATGATATATCAATTTTGGTGGGGGTAACCTTCAGGTAATTTCAAACATAATCCTTTATTTGATAAATGGGGGTAAATTGTTCTTGTTCCACTTTCCCTTTCTTTGGATATCTGGTATTCCCAGGCAGTCACCCATCTAGGCATTGACCAGGCTTGATGTTGCTTAACTTCAGTGATTGTACGGGGAACTGGTGTTTCAAATTGATGTGGATGTGGGCAGGAATTGAACTCGGGTGTGCTTGAATGATTTGTGTAGCAGATTATGGACCCCTTAAGAGAAGCTACGTTGAAAGATTTGTACTCATAAAGGCTTTTGTTTCTCTTCATTTTTTTTGGTTCTTCTTTGCAGAGGTGTACACGCAACTGAAGCAAGTGAAAACTGCCAAAGAGAAAGGAGAAAATTTGGAATTTCCTGTTCCACCAGAGACCCTTTTGTCACGCTTCGAAAAAATTCGAAAAAGTGGACGATCAAAGACTTCCATCCATCGGCCACCTTGGCTGAAAGAGGTACAAGCAAACAGCTTTCTCGTTTGTTACTTATATACAAGACACTACTACTCTTAAACGTTAATCATTTCACCTCAAGTAAGGAAATAAAGCCACTAAAATGCAAGGGGTTACTGAGTGTAAAAGAATGAGAAAAAGAAAACCTCTATTAGCAGTCTGTCAGTTAAGTGCCATATGAGAGACATGTTTGGCACATCACGTTTCTCTTGATTCATAGCTGACTAGGCAGATTTCCTGCAATAGACTGCTTGTCAACGAAGGCTACAGGACCCAATCTACCCTTCTATTCAATCCATAACTGGAGAGAGAAGAGATGGGTTCATGCCTTTCCTAAGGGTGTTTGTGCATAAGTGAATATAACGAACCTGATTGGAATTTGAGCTTGGCTCTCTGAGTTCTCATTCCAAGCCATTATCCATTACGCTATCTGCACATCCAATCTTATGGCACCTATTATTCCCAAGCGGTCACCCATCTAAGTACTGACCCAGCTTGATGTTGCTTAACTTCGATGATTGGATGAGAAGTGGTGTTTCAATGCGATACGACCATAAGTCTCAAAACTGAGGAGGGCCGTTTGGGGAACTTCATGGCACTATTAATGACGATAAAAGATCAGGAATTAAGAAAACAGAAATTAACGATTAATATAAGATTATTATAAGAAGATTTTATATATGCTTCTTTAAATATTTGTTTCCAATTATTAATGTGGTGGGGTGGGGCAGTATTTACTCCCCCCCCCACGAGGGATAGATGTGGCACAGGACCGGGTTTAAAGTGGGGTATTCCCGAGCCCGTAAGCTCGGCCCAAAAATACCTGTAGATCCCGTATAAACGGGATCGGGTTGGTCAACCACCCCGAACGAGACTCTGCCCTTCAGCAGAGCCTCATCCGGGTTCCTCTCTGCTCAGAGGCAGAGAGTTCAACTGCCCAAGAGAGAAGACATCGCCGTCTGCTCTGTTGCAGACTGTAGACTGTGGTGGGGTGAGGCAGTTTATTAGTTAATAACTGTAGCTTAATTATGACGTCACACAGTGCCACTGTCACCGGGCAAGTCTGTGGTCAATCCCTATGGCTAGCCTTGGAGTTGGTCATCCTGACCCTCAATCCCAACCTGAGCATGTTGTTTGTTTTAGATCACAAGGCACTTAAGTTCCAGTTGTATATCCAATGTTGCTGGTCCAGTAGCTTTGGCAAGATGACACCACAGGGAACAAAGTAAGAGACAGCTGTGTAACACAGCAATTTTATATCAAAGGTTCATACAATGAATGTTCTACTCACTAAATTAGCAACATGCAGATTTTCAGCACCTTCCCCCATAATATCCCATTTTGTATCAAAGGTTCATACAATGAACGTTCTACTCATTAAATTAGCAACATGCACATTTTCAGCACCTTCCCCCATAATATCCCATTTTGTATCAAAGCTTCATACAATGAACGTTCTACTCACTAAATTAGCAACATGCAGATTTTCAGCACCTTCCCCCATAATATCCCATTTTGTATCAAAGGTTCATACAATGAACGTTCTACTCACTAAATTAGCAACATGCAGATTTTCAGCACCTTCCCCCATAATATCCCATTTTGTATCAAAGGTTCATACAATGAACGTTCTACTCACTAAATTAGCAACATGCAGATTTTCAGCATCTTCCCCCATAATATCTCATTTTATATCAAAGGTTCATACAATGAACGTTCTACTTACTAAATTAGCAACATGCAGATTTTCAGCACCTTCCCCCATAATATCCCATTTTGTATCAAAGCTTCATACAATGAACGTTCTACTCACTAAATTAGCAACATGCAGATTTTCAGCACCTTCCCCCATAATATTCCATTTTATATCAAAGGTTCATACAATGAACGTTCTACTCACTAAATTAGCAACATGCAGATTTTCAGCATCTTCCCCCATAATATTCCATTTTATATCAAAGGTTCATACAATGAACGTTCTACTCACTAAATTAGCAACATGCAGATTTTCAGCATCTTCCCCCATAATATCCAATTTTATATCAAAGGTTCATACAATGAACGTTCTACTCACTAAATTAGCAACATGCAGATTTTCAGCACCTTCCCCCATAATATCCCATTTTATATCAAAGCTTCATACAATGAACGTTCTACTCACTAAATTAGCAACATGCAGATTTTCAGCACCTTCCCCCATAATATCCCATTTTATATCAAAGGTTCATACAATGAACGTTCTACTCACTAAATTAGCAACATGCAGATTTTCAGCATCTTCCCCCATAATATCCCATTTTATATCAAAGGTTCATACAATGAACGTTCTACTTACTAAATTAGCAACATGCAGATTTTCAGCACCTTCCCCCATAATATCCCATTTTATATCAAAGCTTCATACAATGAACGTTCTACTCACTAAATTAGCAACATGCAGATTTTCAGCACCTTCCCCCATAATATCCCATTTTATATCAAAGCTTCATACAATGAACGTTCTACTCACTAAATTAGCAACATGCAGATTTTCAGCACCTTCCCCCATAATATCCCATTTTGTATCAAAGGTTCATACAATGAACGTTCTACTCACTAAATTAGCAACATGCAGATTTTCAGCACCTTCCCCCATAATATCCCATTTTGTATCAAAGGTTCATACAATGAACGTTCTACTCACTAAATTAGCAACATGCACATTTTCAGCACCTTCCCCCATAATATCCCATTTTGTATCAATGGTTCATACAATGAACGTTCTACTCACTAAATTAGCAACATGCAGATTTTCAGCACCTTCCCCCATAATATCCCATTTTATATCAAAGCTTCATACAATGAACGTTCTACTCACTAAATTAGCAACATGCAGATTTTCAGCACCTTCCCCCATAATATCCCATTTTGTATCAAAGGTTCATACAATGAACGTTCTACTCACTAAATTAGCAACATGCAGATTTTCAGCACCTTCCCCCATAATATCCCATTTTGTATCAAAGGTTCATACAATAAACGTTCTACTCACTAAATTAGCAACATGCAGATTTTCAGCACCTCCCCCATAATATCCCATTTTGTATCAAAGCTTCATACAATGAACGTTCTACTCACTAAATTAGCAACATGCAGATTTTCAGCATCTTCCCCCATAATATACCATGACATTATGTTTAACCACGCTCGGTAAACTAGCACATGGCTAAAGTCTGATTTCTTTGAGCTAACTTAGCCTGGAACAAGGTTGAGTCTAACTTCTTTCTGCAGAAGTTGTGTGGTGTTTGGCAAAGCAGGTCTTGAGCCAACTGGCAAGGTGCCTCTCTCACAAACAGCACCTTGAACTGTCTGACTCCTTCTCTGTCTTTCACTTCAGTTGTCTGTATTTGTGGACCCTTTCCTTGCCAGATCCACAACAGCACCTAACACGTGTACTTAGTTGGTCACGTGACTCATGGCATGTTTTCCCTTAATATGAGCATATTAATAATGTTTCCTGATTCAATTGTGAAAAAAAGGCTTTGGGTGAATGAGGGTCTTGGCAAAGATCATCTTTTTTTTCTTTTTTTTTTTTTTTGAACATTGTGGACTGGCGCTAAAAATCCACAAACAAAGAACTGTTCCAAATAATAGAAACCACATCACTTGAGGAGTACCAACAGCAACTACTACTAAAATGGATAGCACTATAACACTAAGAGAAAATAATGACATAATTAAGATGTTGCTGTCAATACTGGAAAGAGTGATAGCAGCTACTGCACTTTAGAAACCTGTTTTTCTAATTGTTTTAGGATAAAGATTTTGCAAATTTCAACAAAAGTCAGTACTGGTTACTTGGTCGATGAATGCCAAATGTTTCCTTATCAGGAAAAAGCTAATACTACCAATAGAGATGAGGAGAACAGATACTACACTTTGATCCTAGAGAGAAAACAAGCATATCTTAAGTATCATTGGCTGCTTGGTCAATGAACAGGCTAATGTTACCATTACCGTCAATAGTGTTTATATAATAAACGATATGAATTTTCTTTTTGCTGCATTGCTTACCTTGAATCCCTATATTAGGTTAGTATGGAGTGGTGACTGTCTGTTGTCCAGTGTGATGACAGGTTCTTATAGCACAAAAATATAATTAATTTAAAAACAAAAACTCTGAATATACAAGACATTTTGAACCGATTCCTTGAAATATTGATCACTGCAACTATTTCATTTATTTTATTTTCTCGGATTCGTCTGTAACCAAAACTCGACCCTGAGTGGACATTTGAAATTTTGATTTTGATTTCTTCTGCAGGTTCATGCCAATGATCAAGGATCGACAATGAGTGGCTACTTGAAAATCTACAAGGGCAAAAGATGGAAGCGCCTGTGGTTCGTTCTAAAGGACAAAGTTCTATACAAATACAAAGCCAGTGAGGTGTGTACTTTGTTCTATTTTTTTCATAACTCTAAAAGAAAATGTGAAGATGAAATCCAAAGAAGAATCTGCAATGTTATTGGTTCTGACCTGGCATCTCGGCTTCAGTCACTTTCCCGCTACAGTAACGTAGCTTCCCTGTGCTTTTTCTGTAAATACTTTCATGGTAATAGTACTGATGAATTTTCTTTAAGCGCAGTACTAGATTGGCAGCTAGGTCTCATTTTACGCTTGAAATGGTTAAATGTAACCCTAAGTTCTATGCTAACGGTTTCTTTTCTCATACTTCTCCCTTGTGGAACTCCTTTCTGGCTTCTTGCTTTCTAATTAACTTTGATCTTCAAAAAGTTTCAATTCTTCTGTTTTCTTAATTCCTGTTCATTTAGTGTTCTCTCTCCTTAATAGTGTTTTTTTTTTCATATTCTCTAACACTCAGTAACCCCTTGCATCTTAGTGGCTTTATGGCCTTGCTTGGGGTGAAATGATTAAAAAAGAAAAAAAATTGTAAGACGACAATGTATAGTTGTCAGCAATAGAAACACAGAAATATGCGAGATTCAAATTGCAGATGTCAAACAAGTACGAAAGTTAAAATAACCTTAAAGATGCTCTAACTCGGATCGTTGGTTAAAGGTTTCCATTATACAAATCACAACATATACTTGAAGTCTTAGAATTTTTTTGCTTAAGTGATTCTTTCTTGTAATAAAATATTGTTAGTTTGCTCCTCATCCGGAGAGTTAATGAAATTGGAATTAAGTTCGTTTCTGATGAGCTTTCCTCTCTATCTTTCTTCATCAAGTTGAGTGCAGTACTAGATGGGCAGCTAGGTCTCATCATTTTACTGTTGAAGTGCTAGATATAGCTATATATAAAGTTTGATGTTAATAGCTTTTTCTCTTGCATTTCTCACCTGTGGAACTCTATTCAGTTCTATGTAGATTCAAGTAATTATTACAGAAGTCTGAACTAAACCCTTTATTTAATCTACAGGGCTAGACTATCCTCATTCCACTGCCTATATCTAGGGATATCTCATGTTGTTCTTATTTCTGCCAGAGGGCACAACAGCTGAAACATTGTGCTAACAACAACAAAGATGAGGACAATAGTCCGAATATAAAATAGTGTAAAGAATTAAGAAAATTCAAATGGAAAAACTCAGATTTTTATGGGTATGTAATTACAGTGTAACCCGGATATAAGCGAGTTGTCGGGACTGGATAAGAAGTGTCTTATATCCGGGTTTCTCTTATATCCGGGTTTGGTCTATTATATATACATTAACACGGGCTCTAATTTGGGACCAGAGAAAATCTCTTATATCCGGGTTTCTCTTATATCCGGGTTACCCTGTATATATGTATATTCCTTTTCTTACATATATAGAGTGCTCTATTTTAACTTGCCGTTAAAAGAGCTTCGTAAAAATAACGGATTCAAGCCTAGTGGGGATCATTGAATCAATGTGAATCTCCCTTTGCTTAGCTGTATAGTATGTGCTTTGCCAAGGCTACATAGTGTTTTGAATTTCGTTTTTTCTTCTCCTAGACTGGTTGCCACCCAAGGCCACCCAGTCTGTCCTACTATTTTGCCCACAGCTGGGGGAAGAATAGTTGGATTCATACCTTTCCCAAGAGTATTTCACACTTCTTAAAAAAAAAAAAAAAAAAAATAGTAATCATGTGCGGGTGGGGGGGCAGTTTATTATTTAGTACCAATATAAAACTGATCTCCTACTTTATGTCCAGTAGATTTTTATATTAATACTAGTTCACTCTCCAGGCTGGTTAGTTTTTCCTTTTCCTAGACTAAATTGTTACTCAAGACTATAGGACTCAAACTGTCCTACTATTTTACCCATAACAGGGGGGAGGAGAGAAGGATTCATACTTTATCCAAGAGTATTAACACATAAGTGATGTAATAACTCAACTGGCATTCAAACTCAGCTCTCCGATTCATCAATCCGAGCCTGCAACCCGTTACTCTCCTGTGTCCTGTGAGCTTTTTAATGCACATAAAAAAAAAATTTTTGATTTTTTGAAAAACATGAAAAACAACAATCTCAGCAGTGTTCAAAACATACAGGCACCCATTTTGAAAAGATGTGCAACATGTAACAATACTGTTAAAGGTTAACATCGTACTTTTATTTCTCATTGCAGGACATGGCAGCCATTTCAAGTACACCCTTACTAGGTTACGAGGTGAAGCGGTTCACTGAGGTGAGTTTTTTTAACAAAATAATTCCAGGAACTTTAAGATTTGTTTTTCCTTTTCAGAGATAAATATTTCCCCGTCAACAATTTTGTTTAAAAAAGCTAATTTATAGTCGACTAGTGACTGGACCACAATCAGTAAAACGTTTACATTATTTACATGCAGACTATCATCCTCATCTCTCTTGTTATTATCATAACGTTTTGGACGTTGTGCTCTCCAACTTACATCAGGTGTATGTCGATCCACATATGATATGAATTTAGTGACACAGTAGTTCTCAGTTCAATTCCTAGGCCAGGCAGCATGCACTATGTACGAAAATAAAAACGAGACAAGATATCACTAAACCTGGGCAATGGAACAAGAACAATGAATATCCCTGTAAATGAAAGAAAAAGTTTCAGTTCAAAATTTCCTGACGGTTGCCCAGATTGACACCCTAACCCTAACCCTGATGAAATATTATAATAACAACAAAGATGAACGACAATACACTGCATCATCTGTCTATATTTCTGAGATGAGGTCTTGTAACTATTTAGGCTATTTACATTGTTTGAACTGTTGTCCTCATCTTTATTGCCATATTCATGACATTTCAGTCATTGTACGCTCATTAGACTTGTTGGCAATAGTTCTGTGATTTGACACCAGAGGCCACAAATGCTCTAATTTATTGACAAGAATCTATCATTTGTCGTTGGTAACAGACAATTTACCGTACAACAGAATTGGCTACAATTTTTCCATTACATCATTGGCGACAGATATGACACATGGAATCCTTTCACTGCTATTATCCCAGATGTTTTCAAATGTCTTACTTGCAGAAAAGTGTGCCATTCCTAAGTTGTTCTAATTAGCTACATGAGAACCAATTAATCTTGAAGTGAACCCGATGACTTCACCTGAAAAGACAATCAGTCTATGGTGACTATTACTGCATTTAGCGACCAATCTGGAATTGGCAGATGAAGTTCAAATCTCAGCACTGAGTGTTGTTCACCTTAGCTCTAATGTTCTTGGAAAAGATATAAATCCATCTTGTCTCCCCCCAGAAATTGGTGAAATAGCAGAGCAGACCTGGTTGTTTAAACTTGGTTGGGAACCCAAAATCAGCAACGAACAATTCTGAGATCCAAGTCGCATGCAACATGAAACTACTTAGGAACTTTGATTGCCAAATGAGATGGAATTTTAAAAAAATAATTTTTCTAATTGTGATCACCCCCAAACAAGACATTTCTGGGAGTGGGAGTATTAGAGCAACAACGAAAGAAGAGTAATCAGGAGGACAGCAGATGGTGATTGATAGTTCATTTATGCTCTTGAAAATTAAAGACTGGAAAGTATAGAGCCAGAGAAAAGGTCCACAAGTGAGAAGTGTGAGAAAAGAAACTGTTAGCTTAATCATCTGATTCTTAATAAATTCCCAGTCCTTCATGTTTCTTATGTTCTGTCCGTTTAGGGGGGCCCGGCACATTTTCTTTCCTGTTACTAATTGATTTCCTTTCAATTTACTCCCCCCAATAAATTTTTATAGATTTTCAGTTTCTCCGAGATGCTTACGCTTTCTGTAGCTTCTCATAATTTCAGATTGCTTCCAAATATTTTCTAAATCCTATGTATCCACGTCATTCCCCTAAATTAATTTTAAGCATTTCTATCTGATGTCATAGATTCTGTTCATTTCCCAACTTCTACTGATCATTGCTGCCTCTTCTGAGAAGACCCCAAATATTTCTTAACCTTTTACAAGTACATTTTGTTTTTCTAATCAAGGTTAAATTTCTTCTCACTGTATCTTATTATCGGCAATGATTTTTTTATCTACCTGCACCTATCTGCTAAAACACAAACGGCTTTCCTTTTCATTTTTAAATATCTTTCTATCAAACCGTGAGTATTTCTGTCTGCACTCTCTCTTATATGTTTTCACTTCTTCACACATTCAGTGCCAAACGTTTATCACTTAACCTTCCCCTTTTGGAAATTCACAACTTGTCTTCATTTTGTCCTCCGCACAATGTTGCAGATTGGTTTGCAAGTAAGGAATTATGCTGCATTTGAAAGCCCAGCACTAATAAAATATTTTTATTAGTTGCGCAAGTTAGGCAAGCTTTTTTTTTTCTTTTTTTTTTTTTTTTTTTTAAGTAGCTCCAAAAAATCCAAATAGCAAAATACAAAATTTTAGTAGTGTTGGACTTTTACAAGTAGCCCAGTTTGGCAAACTTGTAACTTCTTTCTACGTCGGTGCTTAACTGGGGCCCATATGAATCCTGGGGGTCCATGTAACGTTATTGAGGGTCCATACAAAGGAAATATCGAATTGGGGATCCATGATACTATTTTAGTGATCCATGGAGCAATTTCACTTAGGAACTTTAGAATTGCTACAATAATCTACACCATATCAAAATACTAAAAATAGAAAAACAACTCTAAAACTAGCAGAAAACGAGATCAGGCAATATAAATTAGCGTCCCTTTAACTCTGTTGCTAATTTTGACTAGTTTTTCCTTCATCTTATTTTTGTTGCTATTTTTTTATTTTTTTTTTAAGCAGCGTTGATTTGAAATAAAGAATTAATTTCCGGAGAAATCTGAATGTTTATCCTCTTTGGGGATACAAATTCAAATCTCATCAATAACTATTCGTTTATCTTCTGTACCATGCTTAATTGTCATAGAATGTAACGTGACCAAAGTGTTTTGATAAAAAAAAAAGTAACAAAAATAACATGATGAAACATGATTAGTTTTATATGTTGAATATTTACAAAGAATTTAGTTTCTCTCTGTAAATATTGTGTTCTGAAGTATTATGAGAAAAGAAATTTAAACTGCATCAAGCAAATAATCAAGCTATCATTAATCATAATGTGAAACTGCTGTTAATGTTTCAAGATAACTTAAAAATCTCAGTTTAATGTTTCACAATAAATTAAGAAACTAATTTTAATGTTTCATGATAACTTAAAAAAATTCATGTTAATGTTTCACAATAAAAACTCCTGTTGATATTTCATGATAACACTAAAAACAGAGTAATCATTACATTTATTCAAAAAATGTTTGTCTTTTTTTTCTTTTTTATCTTTTTCCACTTTATGTGGAGGTAAATAAGATGTATGTAAAAAGAAAAATATAGCTGATAAAAACCATCTTTTTTATGTTTGCAAATAATTTTCTATTCTATGTAAATTGCAATTTAGTAAGTTGTCTTTGTGTTTTGCATAGATGTAGTCTCTCTCTTTCCTTAGCTAAATAGAATTAAAAAAGAAGAAAAACAAACCCAAAACTTAAGTTTCTTCATCTTTAGATATTTAAAACTCTTCTGTTTTTAAACTGCTTATTTTCTGAAAGTGCTTTGTCTTTGCTTTGTAGATTAGCAAATTTTATTTCAGAAGAAATAAAAATTTTGGCATTGCATATTAGAAATTGTTAATTTCTTTCTTTCTTTTTTTTAAAGCTAATATTATTGGATGTATTGCCAATACCAGTTTACTTTCTTGTCTTGTTCACAATGAACAAAATCCATCTTATTTTTTAGTAAGATTTCTTTGACGTTTAAAGTCGACCAAACTTTATCTTATTAAATGTTTTAAATTTTTTGTATTTCATTATTTATAAATGTTACAAAGGTTGTTTCTCGTTGACATTGTCAGAATCTTAAAATTTCTTCTTTTTTTTTGTTTTGTTTTTTATTTTTTTTTTTTGTTGTTTTTAAATCTTCTACACTAAAAATAAACTTTACTCTGAAAATAGTTTTAGATTTTTTTTCCTTTGCTAATATCTTTTCTGGTTGATACTTTATTTAAATTTTTTTTTATTTTGTTTTTCTCTTTGTTTTTTCATTTTTGTTGCTTTTTTTTTTTTAACCCACCCATTCATTTGGTCTCTGGCAAGCACCAATCGCTTGTGTTTGTGATTGAATTCCAATAGATCAATAAATAGTTCCATCTTGATTGAAATTCTGATTCCATTCTCTGTTATCAGCTAAAAGTCATTTCCAACTAGAGTCCAGCAACCCAACACCTTGACTCCTTTTCTTTTTTTTCCCTTTTTAGACAGATCTCGTGTTCCAAACCAGCCAAGAAAATTTTAGTTTACCTGTCCTTTAATTTGTCAAATGTCATTGAAAGCTTGTTTTGAATTTTGTGTCTTTTCACTAAAACCAAATCTATATTCATTTACCACCCCCACCACATCCCTGCGGGAACCAAACTGCCTGTCTGTATCGTTTATGCAAGCTCAGACTAAGATAAGATCATGAAAACTATTCCCTACACCCATATTATTACGGTCTTTGAATTGTTAGAAACAAAAACTCAAATTGTAATCATTTGATACACTTTAAGCAAATAAACTATTTAAGGCTCATTTTAAGCTAAAGATTTTTTATTATTGCTATAGCAATTTGTCAGATCTCTGTCCAAATTTGTCTCTGTCCGATCTCTGTTCAAATCTGAATCTACTCCATGCTAAAGTCTTAAAATGCTAATTACCTGTAATTTAACCATACACTTTAGATACATCATTCATCCCTGCACTTGCAGAAAAAAATTTGAGTCAGAAGACAATTAAAAGTCAATTGTTGGAGACTAAATTTAATTATCTTAAAATATAACATTTCAGTTTGTGATATTTTTAAGTCTTATTATTTTATTGTTGCATTTTAGATGAAGCCATTTTGCTATTATTTTATTGTTAGTTTTTATTCTAGACATAGTTGTGTGTGTGTGTGTGTGTATATATATATATATATATATATATATATATATATAGTTGGATTGATGTGAGATTCTGACCATGGGTTTCATGCTATTTGTGATTGTCAGAGTTTATCTGATGATCGCAAATAGCGTGAAACCCATGGTCGCAAACTCACATCAATCCAACTAAATATGTTAGCTCTATCACTGATATTGAGTGCTTTCCAATAAGTACCACACATATATAATATATAAATAATATCTATAAAAAAATTGCATACATATATATATATATATATATATATATATATATATATATATATATATGTAGATACAGACACAAAATATATGAAATTCAGAGCCATGCTACTGATGAAGGATAATATGTGTATATATATATATTTATTTAATATCAAGTATGTGGTGCAGTTCAATTTATATTACATGAATCATTCATACAAAAAGCAGATAGTGAAGTTAATGATATAAATGGCGAGAATACATCTTCACAAACAAATTTATTAAGATACATTAACACTGAACCTGTAGATGAATGTTATGATCCCTGTTTTTAATAAATTCCAGTTGCATAAGGTCTTTTTATACGAGTACTTTCGTCTGTTCATACAGACATCATCAGGTATGGAAACTGATTTGTTTTTTACATCCAGGTAATAACGGGACAACGAAAGATTTTTTTTAAAATTCAACCTCAGCGTTGCGACCGCACACTCCAAAATTTCTTACCGTTAACAATAACACATTTCTAAAAAAACATATTTTGGATCACATCTAATCTAAAGTACTCATATAAAAAGACCTTATGCAACTGGAATTTATTAAAAACAGGGATCAAGACATTCATCTACAGGTTCAGTGTTAATGTATCTTAATAAATTTGTTTGCGAAGATTATTCTCGCCATTTATATCATTAACTTTACTATCTGCTTTTTGTATAAATGATTCATGTAATATATATTTATTTATTCATGTGCATATTTAGGCAGCATATTTTCATTCAAACTGGTTTGGTTAAATGATTTTAGATATATTATGTCTATTTTGGTTTTGATCCTTTCAAGTCCACAGATTAATTTCTTGGTAGCTTTAGAAAATTGATTAAGAAAAATACCAAAGTTTTCTTTCAAATAATTTTTATTTTCCCAAGTACTTTCAATCTCGTCCGAGACCATTGGGCTAAATTGTCTGTGAATGTGTAGATGTATTTCTGTAAATTCAAAATGTTTTTGCTGTTTGATTTAATGTGTTTAGCAGTGTTTTGAATTAAATTCAAATTCACATTCACAAAGTTAATTCTCAATGCAAGGGAGGTAACTTTTGTACTTATTAGTTATTTTTAATTCCTCTCTCTCTCTCTCTCTATCTATATATATATATATATATATATATATATATATATATATATAGTCACTGTTACAGACATTTATGGACTTTGTTGCTATACTCATAATTATTTTGATGTAATACAAACGTTTTTTCAACAAAGATCTGTCTAAGCTATGAACTAGGGCATCAATGAAACTGTAAAAGGTTGATAACCCATAAAATCAATTGATTGAAATAACAAGATTAAAGACTTAAAAAATATAAAAAGACAGACAGACATTATTGGAGTAAATAAAACTTGTTGTCGAGCGTTGCGATTTTTATTGTCTCTCCTGGTGGCAGGGATGGCAGCGAATCAAATAGTTTGACAAATCCATTTGTATGAATTTTGATTTTTTTTTTTTTTTTTTTTTTTTTTTTTTTTTTTTGTGGACAACTCTGCACTACATACTTGGCCAGAAGTGCCTCCCTCACAGCTCAAAAAGTATTGAGACAGGAGAAATCTGGTAAACCTGGTTGCATCGAGCTGTCAAATGCTTGGTCTGTCAAGGTTTGCCTTGGTCATACCAGCCCAACTGGTGCTGTCCTCTTTCACTGGTTTGGCCATTGGGATCATGTAGATCTTTGTCTATTCCGCCATTGGGGTCTTTGGGAGTTGGTCGCATTCAGTCTGGTCTTTCCTCTTTGACTTTACTACCATGGGTGGCCCTACAGGAGTTGGATCTCCAGACAGTTTTGCTTTGGGATCAGGGAGACAAGTACGCCCTCTACTATGACAAGGAACAACCATATATATATTTTACAATCTCAGAGTTAACAGTTTGTTTATCAAATGTAACACTTTCTCTTAATTTATTGACACAATATTTATTGACACAATATTGTAACTTTTTGTGTGTGTGGAGGGAATGCATGTTGTGTGGGGGAATGCATGTTGCCTTAGGAATATTTGCATGTTTTGTGGCATCGTTCTCAACCATAACATTTCTGTTTTTGTTTTTTTATTATTATTGCATTTCTACTTGTAATAGCATCTTTGAAGCATGTCTTATATTCTAAATTGATTTGGCCTGTTTCTCAACAAATCTACCGACCAGGCCTGCCTTTCTACTTTGTTTGGCATTGTGAACTGATTGTAAACGGGCACGAATTTTTACCATAGAATTTTGTCATCTCTGAATTTATTTTCAAGGTCAACTCTTGGATTATACCATATTGTGAAATAAATTTTCTTTTGAAATTTTTGAAAGTTTTGTAATCATCAAAGTGTTGTCCCAAAAAAGGAAAAAACTTGTAACAAAATAAAAAGTGAATTGTTATTTTAAAAAGTTACAACTGAAAAGACAATCTCTTTCAGCCTGTTTAAACTTTGATGAATGATTCTATTATAGCTATAATTATCCCTCCCTTCATTAGTTCACATGATTGTTACGTTCCTGCCAATACCTCATAAATAATGGACTGTTCCGTTTTAATCGGGTGGAAAGACAGGAATAGACACTGCTTGGTTTCAATGAGAAAATGAAGTGAGAGAAGATAGGAGTGGGGAAAGAGATGATAGGATTAAGCTGATAAGAACAGATACTACGCTTTGATCTTATTATTTATTTGTGCCACAATGGCCAAAATGGGGGTGGGAATATTGATTTTTCAAGCGTAGCTTAGATGTAGCACAAGGCCGAAAGTCTGGGGCACCCAGTGAGGATCGAACTCACTACTCAGTCGTAATTCTTCTAGCGAGACAAGCTTGCTACCCATTACACCACGTCGAGGTGACAGAGATTTACTAAACTTAGCTTAGACGTGGCACAAGGCCGAAAGTATAGAGCGCCCAGTGAGGATCAAACTCGCTACTCAGTCGTAATTGTTCTAGCGAGACAAGCTTGCTAACCATTATATTGCCTCGATGTGCCCAAATGGGGGTGGGGTTAGACTGGTCTTCTCTCATGTGTTTTTATTTTGACAAACCTAATTTTCTGTTTTACACTTACAATGAACTTTAAAGCTGAATGAAATTTTCATATATTTGTGCAAACTTTGCATTTGATATTCACTGAGGAAGAGTTTGCGCTGTCATTTAAGGTGACTCTGTCTTTCAGGAATGATAGTGTGTTTGAATTTTACAGTTGGGTTGGGATGCACCTCCCCCTGTACAGCATTGGGGGGAAATAATTTTGACTAAGATCAATAGCTGCTGTAGCCATTGAAACCTTGAAAAAGAATTCACTAGAAGAAATGATGCTGAAGTTAAAAGATTTTTGTAAATGTTGTCAGAAATTTCTCCAAAAAACAAAAGTTTCTTCAATATGGCCATAATCCATGTACTGAAACCTTCTTGTTAATGGTGGCTGTAATCTGTTGTCAATTCTACATAAAAATTAGATGACCAAAAAAATTTATTTGATTTTTCAGTCACTGTCAGGGCTTGAGGTTAACGTCATCTCGGGGTGGATAGGACATTACTTTGGGTTGTCTATAGTAAAAGCAACTTATTTTTCAAAATAAAAAGAATATTCTTCTCACCAAGTTATGGGCTTTTAATAAATGGAGCCTGAATATATACACATACATTTAAAAAAAAAAAAAAAAAAAAAGTTAAGAGCTTCATTTTTTTTTTAAACTGGTGAATGAAACCCAGTCAAAAATGAAGGCTTGAAGAACTTAAATTTTATTATTTCTCTTATCTCTGAATGTGAAAAATATTAGGATTTAATTGTAAGAATTAATTTTACTTTAATAAACAAAACAAGAAAATTATATATTTTCTCTCAATTTTTAGTTAAAGAAACAAATCATTTCTGTTAATTTGCACCAAAATAAAAAGAGTTTATATTTAAAATTCACACCAAATTCTCCTAGAGCGAGGGCCTTCCATTGCACTCCAGTTGGGTTGGCCTTTGTGATCGCCCCAAATGTGGGCGACTCAGGTGTACTATTTCTAAGTATAAGGGTTTTCATTTGGGGTCACCCCAATAAACAAGCCAAAAACAGATTTTTTTCTTTTGTTTTTTTAAATTGTAGAAAATTCCTTGTAAGTACCAGGAATATCATCAGTACTTACAAAATGTAAATAACTCCCTGATTTTTGGTAATTTTTCATTTTAAGGGTTGACGTTGTTGGGAGGCAAGCTAAACAAATTTTGATTTATAGTTTCAAGAGAGTGCCAAAAATATAATAAATAAAAAAAAAAAAAATTTGATTTAAAATTTATAATTTCTTGGGGTGAATTAATATTTGTGATAAGTAACTTTACATTATTTGGGGTGAATTAAAAGAAAAAGATCTGAAAAACCTGAATGAATCATTAGCAAACAACATTTATGTCTTCTTTTCTGATTATGATAAACTAAATTGAAATGCTCCCCTGCCTCTTGCAAATCTTTGTTCATGCTCCTCCTGTTCAGTTGTACAAGACGGAGGAAATAGTGACTGACTGCACGGCATGAAGGTCACAATTTAAAGAGTGACTGAAACAAAATGTTTAATTCCTAAACACATTTAATCTCAAGAGGATGCTTCCCTGAACACTACAATCTCAACCCCTTTGAGAGTCAACTGTTATCTATCCTAAATATCCTCATTATATGCCCTGACAATATCCCCAGGAAGTAACCCTCTATATTCTGTAGTTGTTGAATGTGGAACAGACTCCCGAGAGGATGCTTCCCTGAACACTACAATCTCAACCCCTTTGAGAGTCAACTGTTATCTATCCTAAATATCCTCATTATATGCCCTGACAATATCCCCAGGAAGTAACCCTCTATATTCTGTAGTTGTTGAATGTGGAACAGACTCCCGAGAGGATGCTTCCCTGAACACTACAATCTCAACCCCTTTGAGAGTCAACTGTTATCTATCCTAAATATCCTCATTATATGCCCTGACAATATCCCCAGGAAGTAACCCTCTATATTCTGTAGTTGTTGAATGTGGAACAGACTCCCGAGAGGATGCTTCCCTGAACACTACAATCTCAACCCCTTTGAGAGTCAACTGTTATCTATCCTAAATATCCTCATTATATGCCCTGACAATATCCCCAGGAAGTAACCCTCTATATTCTGTAGTTGTTGAATGTGGAACAGACTCCCGAGAGGATGCTTCCCTGAACACTACAATCTCAACCCCTTTGAGAGTCAACTGTTATCTATCCTAAATATCCTCATTATATGCCCTGACAATATCCCCAGGAAGTAACCCTCTATATTCTGTAGTTGTTGAATGTGGAACAGACTCCCGAGAGGATGCTTCCCTGAACACTACAATCTCAACCCCTTTGAGAGTCAACTGTTATCTATCCTAAATATCCTCATTATATGCCCTGACAATATCCCCAACAAGTAACCCTCTATATTCTGTAGTTGTTGAATGTGGAACAGACTCCTGAGAGGATGCTTCCCTGAACACTACAACCTCAACCCCTTTGAGAGTCAACTGTTATCTATCCTAAATATTATCATAATCTCTTTTACGCTTTGAGGAGCTCTTGAGTCTTGTATTCGGTGAACAATAATAGTAAATGAATAAAAAATGAAGAAAAGAGAATAAAGTTTTAAAAAATTTGATTTCCGAATGGGTTAAAGTTTCCAGGGCATGATTACAATTGTTTTTTTCAGATTCCGAAATGATAGTGAAAAAAAGTTAACCTTCAGCCCTGTACTCTGTATGGAATTTTAAAAGAACAATAATGTTTATTTACACGATTTATATTCGGACTATGTTTCTCGGTTCAGAAACATTTGTCAACTTTTTGGCTTTAATTTCTAAACATTTTTCAGGCATCATAGAAAAACCATTTTCAAATTAGGCTCTTGTTTTTGGAGAAAAGCTTTCGATTTCTTTTATGTTACAACTTTTTTCTTTCAGCTAAAAAAAAAAAAATCTTTTTGAAAGGCAATGTCATATACATTTGCCAGATTTACAACCTCCATAGAATTTCTCTTTTAGCGCTTATAAGCCAAAGATTTACCTGAATAAGATATAGAACAAAAATGTACTCTAAAGATATTTTTTTACTGTTTAATCATTTCACCCCAAGCAAGACAATAAAGCCACTGAGATGCAAGAAGTTACTGACTGTGAAAGAATGAGAAAAAAAAACACTATTAAGGCGAGAGAACAATGAAATAAACAAATTAAGAAGACCAAAGATAATGCCAAGATGCCAGGTTGTGAATATTAACATTGCAGATTCTTCTTTGTATTTTAGCAAGAATCTCTAAATATATCTGAATTAAATTGTTAGCAAGGATTTCTGATAAAATCTCTTTTGAACAAACCCATGAAAATGTAAATGGCTTACACACTTTTTTTTTTTTTTTTTTAAATCATGTTCTGATCACAAAAAGAAATATACCATTAAGATGACTGACTTTTGTATGATTTCATTTATACAATATTTTGTGGTCTGAAATTAAATATTTTTCAAAAATATATTTTATATATTTCTTCAGAACCTCCTTGGGTGAATTCTATGCGTCAAACATGAATTCAAATCTAGCCTTCTCTGTATACAATTTAGGAAGGTGAATGTTGTGTCAAGATACCCCCCATCCTTATATGCAGTGTAACCGGATATAAGAGAGTTGTCGGGGCCGGAGAAGAAGTCTCTTATATGTGGGTTTCTCTTATATCCGGGTTATATATATATATATATATATATATAAACATAAATCATTCATACAAATGAATTTATGAATGATTTATGTTATATAAATTGATCACATACCACATAATATATATATATATATATATATATATATAAATCATTCATACAAATGAATTTATGAATGATTTATGTTATATAAATTGATCACGTACCACATAATATATATATATATATATATATATATATATATAATTTCTGCATTCCTGCCATTTTTGTGGCTACAAAATAAATGATGGTAAAAACACACAAAATTCATCTTGTTAAAAAAAAAAATTGAACCCATTTTACTGTATGTAAAAGTTTACAAAAAATGTCTCTAATATGCTTGTGTGTGTGTGTGTGTATATATATATATATATAATGCACACATTTTATTGAATACGACAAAGAGCTATGATTTGTTTTTTTATACAATTTTTCATGTGATCTAATAATTTTTTTCTTTTCAGATAAATTATATAAAAACTGTCCAAATGTTCTTTTTATGTATTTTATCTAATTTATCATCTGAAAAGAAAAATATTATTAGGTTACATGAGAAATTGTATAAAAAACTGAATCAAAGCACCTTGTCTGTCATATTCAATGAAATGTGCATGAAAGAAGGATTGCTGCCTAAATACACAAATATATATATATATATATATATATATATATATATATATATATGATGAAAATGTGGAAAGGACAAAGCAAAATCCGAATATGTGAGTTTACTGTTTTTATTTTGTTTTTGTTTACAAAATAAAAACAGTAAACTCACATATTCGGATTTTGCTTTGTCTTTTCCACATTTTCATCATACCGTCGGATCTACATCCACACATTTGCTTATATATATATATATATATATATATATTTGTGTATCATGAGTGGATTTCTCTGTATACTTGGAAACAGTGAATTATGAATCTTTGCCGTGCCTTTAAAACTGTAAATTTAAAAATAAGTTACTCCAAAATTTGCTTGAGGATGAAATGGAACTAATGTCTTTAATTTAATGACAAAATGAAATTCGTAGCTTTTAGCTTCCATTTTTGAAACATGGTTATTACTGTGTAGCGAAAAAAAACATATTTTAAATCAGTTAATTTATAATATTAATGCTCTGTAAATTTACATTGAGCACTATTGTGTAAAAATAAAAATATATCTAAGAACACCGGATTATATATCTTACTGTTCTTTTTTTTTTATTTATATATATATATATATATATAATATACATTCTCTAGTTTTGGTGGACTGATTTAAAATCCAACAACACTAAATGGGTTTAATATAGATAAAACAAACAGACAGACACTCTTGTGAGTCTGGACATTAGAGGTGATAAGGTAATGTAATTTAATTTGATTTATGATTCCCCACTTATCCTCAGAGATCCCAAAACATTTTTCCACGCATAGTTTTCTTTTTTTTTTTTAATTTTAACCTGAGGAAGCCAAAGATATCAGACACTCTGGCAAAACACATTGTTAATAAATTTTCCATTTTGTCTCGCAATCTTCACTTTTATTTCAGATGTTGTTATACATCCTATGAACACATCAGACATATTTTAATGAAAATAGTTGGTAATCATTGCTAAAGGTGGCATGCAGGTCTCTTTCGATAGACAAGCAATCATTACCAATCAATGATTGCTCAACTTAACCTTTGGCACAGAGGGCCTCGTTTGGAGTTTAAGTGCCAAGAAAATGGAGCCCTTTTCACAAGCCCTCACTTGGAACACAAAAAAAAAGTTGATATAAAATCACAGAACATAGCAAAACTATCGTAGAAACCAGCATTGAAAGGCTCGGATGTGCAAGAAGCAATCTGATTGGCTGGTATGAAAACCAGCTAGCTAATCTCGAGGTTTGTATTATCAGTCTGATAGATTGGACCAGTCATTTTCATCATCATTCTACTTTTCAGATGATAGATTGGCCTTGTCATATTCTAAGGGTTAAGTTATTTGGTAAGAGAAAAACAAAATTGACGAGCTTTTATGTGATTAGAAAGTGAACAAGTAAATGACAAGAATGCGCTTGGTCTTCAGATGAGCCTGACACCTGAAAATTTCCAATTTCAAAACAGCACTTTTGAACCCATTGCCCTAAAAGGATAGTCATGCCGTAGTCAGATGCCATTAGGGACTGGGAAATCTTTTTTTATCACCACTTGATGGATTGATTTACTTACAGCTTCTCAACCCTTTGTGTATTATTTAAAGCCAAAATGAACCACACTTTGGATTGTAAGAATAATTCTTCAGTCACTTTCCTACCATCATAACGTAACTTTCCTGTGCCTTTTCTATAAATATAGTCCTGGGTATGGCAATAAATTACATTTGGCAGCAAGGCCTCTGATCAGAAGCTTGGAGATTTTGAGAAGCATGAAACCCAGCTCTTAATTGCTGTTGTTCCCAGGTCTACCTTGAACTGGGGTGTTAGCACCTGTTAGGGTCCAAGCTATCGGTAAATAGTGAACTCCTCCAAACAAAAACAAAACACAATGAAAGTAAAAAAAATAAATGTTTATAGTAAAAATACCAGTAATACATTTTTATATAAAAGAATACATATTTATGTAAAATTATCAAGTTACTTCAAAGCTATCAAGAAAATTAAATTTCAGTATCAAATGATTCATAAAGAGTTGATATGCCATTAAACAAACAAACCAATTGTCGTATTGGGCACGACGTTAAACTACGTCCAGCAGCAAGGCCTCTGATCAGGAGGTTTTGAGGAAGCGTGGAACCACCTCTTAATTGCTGGTGTTCCCAGGTCCACCCTGACCCGGGGTGGTAGAAACTGTTGGGGTCCCAGCTATGGAAAAATAGTGAATTTCCACGTCTTTTCCAGCACATTGAAACAATGATGTTGCCAACTACACTTTTTTGATACAATGATGTTGCCAGCTATATGTTTTTTGAAACAATGATGTTTCCAGCTATACGTTTTTGATATATTTAGTAAATACTGGATCTGGCATTAAATAACCCATAGTGGTTGATATGCCATAAAACCCCAAACAAACAGACAAATCACTTGTTTCTATAAATAATTTGGTAGCAATTGTTGTGATGAGCTTAGGGCCAGGTACATTTTATTTTTTTAAATTTTTTTTTTGAAAGTGAATATTGCATTAAGAATTTTTTTGAGATACAAATTATTTTTCCAGATAAGTCTATTTAACCCATAGCTGGGGGCTAGGGGATGGAATCGTACCATTCCCAAGTGTCTGCATAATTGAATGAAATAAACTCAGCTCTCTTATTTCTCATTGTTTCAAGACGACAACAAATGACAATTGAGATCGCTTTAAAATTTTTGAGGATCATAGTTGACAGGAAAGCAAGAAGAGAATTCCGCAGGCAAGAGGGTGTGTGGGTGGTGTAATGGATAGTGGCTTGGAATGAGAAATCGGAAAGCAGAGTTGTAATTCCAGTTGGGTTCATTACATTCATTTATGCTCAAATACCCATCTCCTCTCCCCAGCTATGGGTTAAATAGTAGGGCCTGTATCAGGAAATATCATAGTTATTTTCAAAAAATTGTTAATGTATATTTCTCTTGCAAAAAAAAAGAAATGAATACTTCTTACTGTTTGAAATGTTTTGAATTTAAATAATCTACAAAACTGTAAAAAAAAAAAAAAAAAATCGATTTCAACAGTAAAATTATGAGACCTAACTGCCAATTCGATTCATGAAGCCAAGAGGAAAGCTCATCAGAACAAAAGGTCATAATAAGGCACAGTGAAGCTACATGACAGCCGTGGAAAAGTGCAAGTTCCAAACTTCAGCTCTGTATGACTGAAAGGTTTTAAAGAATATGGAAAGAAAAAAAAAGGGGCATCTCTACAATATGGTAACATCCAAAGGTTAACAGAAAAACATATTATCCTCGTCTTTCTTATCTTTTTTTGTTTTTTGTTTTTTTGTGTGTGTGTGGGTGTTTGTGTGTGTGTGCACTGTTTCCATGTATTTGTCATTTATATTTTCCAGGGTACTAGTGATGGGTCTGGCTCCTTGGACACAAATTCTACCACATCTGAGCCAAGGCCCCCTAATGTAAGCACCATGTCACCTAATTTCGAAGGATTTCTCTTCCTCTGTTGGCTTCTTGCTCCTCCTATGCTTTTCACAAAACTAATTTTGGCTTTTCCTTCCTTTTTTCAAAACTGTTTGAAAGGGGGTGGGTGATTTGGTTCAAATACAACCCACCATGAAAATGTTTCATCTTCTTTGTATAATTGTTGATAACACATTAACTTATTTTTTTGTTAATATCTAATCAAATGAAATCTAACAGCATAAATTAGTTTTAGGCTTTTTTTCAATTCAACACTTTTATGAAAACATTAAGAAGAATACTTGAAATTTTTCTCAACATCTTAATTAAAAGAAAGTTTTGTTTTTTTTTAATTTTTTTTTTTTAAGCGTATCACCCCAAGCAAGGCCGGAGGCCACTATCACGCATGGGGTTACAGAAGGGTTGGAGGAAGGGCAGATAGGAGTGGTAAAGGAGAGGATGTGGAGAAAGAGAAAGACAGTGGGTCGATCAAGGCAAGGGGGTTACAGAAGATTTGGAGCGAGAGCAGATAGGAATGAAAGATGAAAGGATGTGGAGAAGGGAAGTGGACAGATCAAGGCAACTGGAGATGTCGATTGACGCTACACTTAAACCGTTGGAGATTAAAATGAGAACCAATCCATGCTAAAATGAAGATATACGTCATAAACATTCTTCCAGTTGTTTGATATGATTTGGATTGCGTGGGACGTTTACTTGTCTCCTCCTGGTGGCAGGGAGTGAAGCAAGGTTGTTTTTAATGTGGGGTACCTATTAGCTGAAAACCTTCAGCTTGAATTGAAAGTAATTAGCCTTAGGTGGACCTCTTATGAGAAACATAAAAACTGTGTTTAAAATAACAATTTTTTTTTTTTTTTTTTTTTTTTTTTTTTAAATCAACCAGAATATAAATCCACACTATAAAAAAAAAAAAAAATATATATTTTTTCCAATTGTTTTATATAATTTAGATTGTGTGGCATGGACTCAAAAACTTTCAGCTCAAACGGAAACATTACAAAACCGTGTGATGCACGGCATCATCATAGATCACAGGGTTGACTGCTCATTACACTAGATCCAGATCCTTCTCACTCCTTTTGGGGGAAGCCCTCCCTCTTGATTGACGATGTGTTCAGAGATGTAACTATACTCACCATGGCCAGTGACAGGTTGGTGAGGCTATTTGCGAATGACCCTTTCCTTAGCTGCATACTATGTACTTCACCAGGGCTACGTACAGTTTTGAATTCAGAGTTTTCCTTCTCCTAGACTGGTTGATACCCAAGGCTATAGGACCCAGTCTGTCCTGCTATTTACCTATAGCTGGCGGAGAAGAGATGGATTTATATCTTTCCCAATGTGAGTATAATGAATTCAACTGGAATTTGAACTCGGCTCTCTGATTCCACAATCCAAGCCATTATCCACTGTGCATCTAAGCTGAAGGGAAAAAAACATTTTATGTTGAAAGTCATTCAAATGACTACGATGAAAAAATTAAGTATTGAAAAGAAACCGTATGAAAAATAATTATAAATTCAACAATGACATTAAACTTAATGGACATTATTTTTACAGTGAAACCCGGAAATAAGAGAGTTGTCGGCACCGGAGAAGTCTCTTATATCCGAGTTTCTCTTATATCCGGGTTTTTGTCTATTTTGTATACATTAACACAGGCTTGAATTTGGGACCAGATAAAAATCTCTCTTATATCCGGGTTTCTCTTATATCCGGGTTACACTGTATAATCGAGCAAATGTTTTTAGCAAATTTTATGTACAAAAGAACATAATTGAAAAATTATAAAAATAAGTTTTGTAATTTTTATAAAAACTTTAAAAAAACATTTTAAAAACTTCAACATTCTATATAATTTTCTAAAAAAACTTAAAACATTTTTTTTTTAAAAAAGAATCAAACATTTTGGTCAAACATTATTTTAATGTTGCTTTCGGTTGTCAAAAAAAAATGATTTCCTGGTTTTGTGTCTACTTGGCAAATCTCTACCAAAAGACCTATTCATTGTCCTGAGGAAGACGATAAACTACACCTGTGTCCTGGGTAAGATGATAAATGTTTTGAGGAAAAATTATTACCAGAAATACATTTTTGAAAAAAAAAAATTTTTACCAGCAATAAAAATCTTGTCGGCATTAAATAACTAAATTGAGGTTGATATGTTGTAAACCAAACCAAACCAAAGCAAGATCCGGTCATTAACTACAATCCGAAAATTGTATCCACTTAGCACTTTTGTTAGATGACTAAAAGAATATTTCCATGTGTTCAGTGCTTTGTCGGATGACGATGTTTATTTTTTTGTTTATTGAGCTGTGTTTGATGAAATTTCCTCTTCACAATCGAATATCTATAGATTACAAATCAAGGTTTAATAGTTTTCACTATATTTGACGAAAGAATTTTGACATGGTTAAAACATTTCAACCAATGCTACTCCCTCCTGGCAATGGGGAGGAATGGGTGGCTTCCACTGTAACAATTTAATCATTGACATCCAGAATAGTTCAAAGTTCTCTAGTAGCTAATATTGAAAATCTCAACAAAAAAAAATAGAATTATATTTTTTTTATTTCTTTAATTTTTTTTTTTTACAGTTTAACTCTATTTTTTTATATTTTAACTCTATTTTTTTATGTAATTTTATATTTTTTTAACATCGTATTTCATATTTCTGTAAAAGTAATTTTGTTGTATAATCCCATATTTATTTCCATGCAACCTAATGTCGTCTTCATCTCGTCTTCACGTCAAAGATGTAAATGACGCGTCATCCCAGAAATTCAAATAGAAATGCCATATTAGACTTCCAGCAATCTGTAATAAATCTACTAAGAATTCTTTTGATATGGACAGAATGAGAAAAGTGGATGTGGTTCCAGCAATATTTGATGTACCACTCAAAAATATTTTTTATCTTTTCTTTTTCTTAATGTAGAGAAGGAAAGTGTGACTTGTTGGCCAAAGCACTTGTGTTGCATGTGTGTGTGTGTGTATGTGGGGGGGGGGGTAAAATGCCCCTGCAATAGCTGAGGTCAGCAGACATGCAGATCAGTTTCACTCCTAGCTCTTTATAAACAATGCTATCATGAAATGGATGAGTTGAATCAACTGCTTGAAAGAATATGCAAATCTGTTTCACTCTTGGTCCGTTACAAAAGCTAAATTCAGTGGAAGTTCAATCGACTGCTTAACAAGCTGCTAATTTTTTTCTGCCACGGGGATGGTTGTAATCCTCCTTGGGTGACTGTGAGTGAGTGAAATGGACTTCATACCTTTTTGAGATCTTGAGTTATGACTTTGAGAAATTCTTCTCCTCACTTTTGCATTTGCTTTCCCTATTTTTTTTTTTTTTTTAAATCGGCTGGGGGGGGGGGGCGTCTTAAACTAATGTTTTCCTTTTTCAAATTCTCGTCTTGTCCAGTCGCTATTTTTCCCTTTGCTTATATTTTTAACCAAATTCCATTTTGTGATATTTAATCCGTTAATCTTTTAATCTGTTAATCTTATTTTGTCTGCTAATTCTTTGCTTCATTAATACTGACCCCCTCCCCTTTCTACCTTTTTTTTTTTTCTTTTTTTTTTTTACTCACATCAAATTTGACATATTATTGTATCTTCAGTTCCTTTCCATCAGTTCTGGGTGCATGTGGATTCGCCATCCATCCACCCCACCCGCCTCCTCTTCGCTCCATTTCAATCTCCACTTTGTTGCCTTTCAGGCAAATGTGTCGTTTTTTTTTTTCTTTCACCTGATTTACTTTTTCTTTTTTTTTTAATTCCTTTTTACAATTTTTTATTTTTTTGATATTTCTTGTAAATATTATTGTTTTTTTTTTGTTAATTCTTTTTTTTTAAATTTTTATTTTAGAAAATTTGATGTCTTTTTTTATTGTTATATTATAATGTCTTTATTGTTATATAATAATGCTCTAACTTTTTATTTATTGTGTTTTCTTAATGGTTATCTTAATCCTGGTCATGCCAAACTGGTTCAAAATGAATCCTCTTTCTAAAAGAAACAAAATGAAAGAACTATTAAAGAACGGGAGAACAGACTCGTTGAAACATTCCAGATAATTACGAGTATACATGACTTTTCATACAAGAAATCAAAATGGGAAATTATCAAATATTACTAATGTTTTTTTGTGCTGATCTTGCTAGCTGTTATCATTACTTTTGTCCTCACCAGGGGCTCTATCAAAAGAAATAAATAAATGAACTGATCCCCTCCCCCCACTGAGAAATACAACTCATATTAATCTATATATAATAATAAGTCTGGTTTTGTCTGTCTAACCCAGTATTTCCCAACTTTTTTTTTCAACCAACGCCCAAGCCTTCTTTCAGCACAAATTTCTTTTACTAACGCTCCCACCCCTGTCAAATTAAATTTCTAATATTATACTCATCTTTCATAGCAAGATAACACTTAGGAGTTAGTGCAAAAATAATTTTAATATAGATTTTCATTTCTATAATAGAAATTATAATAAATACCAATAATGAAAATACTACTAAAAGAAGTAACGTTTATTTGATAGCTTACCTCAATGTTTACAATGCAATGCTTGACTTGGGTGCTTACTGGCTAAAGCTTTTAATCTAGGTTTCATGCTGCTTAAAAGTAATTGTAGATCTGCTCATTTTATAATTTGCAGATGGTTTCTTTGTTTAGTAAGAAGCTGTGTAACTGCATTGAAACCACATTCAGCCATATTGGGGGTTGGAAAAGCAATGAAGGAAAGTTTGATAATTTCCCAGTTTTAGATACCCTTGAAAAATGCTTTTGTAGCAAATATTGAATAATTTTTGAAAAACACCATCACTTCATAAGACACCAGAAGTGTTGAAACAAAATGGCTATTTTTGTAGTGATTTTATAACATATTTATGTTATAATATTTAAATAAATAATTATATCTGCTCTACTCTGTATTGAGCACTCTTTTAAGAATAGTAATTATTGGTTATTGGAATTTATTCCATATATACCAATCCTATACTTGGATAGATATATATATATATATATATATATATATATATATATATATATATATATATATATATACACACACACACACACACACACACACATATATATATAGTAAATAAAAATTCAACATTTAGTTTTGTTTATTAAGCATTAAATGCCATGTCTTAGGATCCTCCATCCTTCACTTTGACTTTCACAATTATGTTGAAGAATATTTGTGTTTTTAAATTAAAAAATTTCTAAAACCTAACAATATTTTTTTACTTCGGTTTATAAACATATTTTACAAAATAAAGTCCTTACATTTACCTTGATAAAATCCACAAGAGGACGAAATGTGTTGACAAAGAAAAGTGTTCCTTTTGTCTTTTATTTATTATTTATTTACAACCCCCGCAAGAAAACAGGATAAGCCCCCAGCCAAGACACTTGGTAGTGGGTATAGCATCCCTAATAGAAATGATGCAAGCTTTTCAGTTTTTACAAAAGAACTTTTGTCATGCTTGCAAATACAAACATGACCAATACAGGTGAGTAATAAAGCTAAGTAGTAGTTAATTCTTGATTGATAGATTTCAATTACTGAACAAAAAGGGTTAAGCTTTTGCCCTAGTCTTCCACATTTTGATAAGGACACCTTGGCAAAGGACCTAAAATCCTTCTTTAGAAGAATACGACTAAAAGGCAACTATGAGGACAATAACCATCCACCTTCCATCCTGGAAATATTAAAAGAGAAGAACTCTACATTCACCCCCACAAAACAGACATTCGAAATGGCAGTAACAAATAACAAATATGAAAACAACAATACATGAATTGGCACTGAACGGAAACTGGTTTACCCTCAACACACTGACACATAGAGAGGATCTAATCATTACACAGGCTGACAAAGGTGGTGCCACAGTGATCTGGGGCATCAAAGAATACCTTAAAGAGGCCAACAACCAACGTGCGGACAAAATCACCTACAAAAACTTCTATCCACAAGCCTATTCCCCAAATGCCAAAAAAAACAAAAACATGATGCTTTAAAATAAACTAGTTGACAAGGAAACATTCACAACACTTAAACCCACAAACATCACACCTGCCTGCTTTTACCCGCTTCCCAAAATACACAAAAATAACAACTCAGCAAGGCCAGTCATTTCATCATTTAACTGCCACATGGCTAGAATATCCAAATACGTAGACCACTACATACAGACCCTAGCTAAGGAAGTAAAATCTTACACAATAGACCGACTAAAAATTGTCAGTTAGTCCTTCAATGTGTTGACTGTCTGAATAAAATCCTACATCAGAGACACAACAGACCTACTAAACAGAATTAAACATCTACAAACAGTGCCAGAAAATGGAACTCTAGTAACGATGGACGTAAGATCTCTTTATTCAGACAATGAAGGACTAACCGCCCTTAAAGAAGCACTTAACAAAACAAGAACCCTCCACAGAAGTAATAATAAAACTTGTGGAACACATCCTCACATTGAATAGTTTCAATTACAATGGAAAACATTACCTACGAGTAAAAGGATATGCCATGGGCACCATTGCAACTCCATCATATGCCACAATTTATATAGGCAAATTTGAGGAAACCCATATTTTTCCTTTCATTGGTAATGACTGCATGTTATATGCGATATATATTAATGATATCCTCTTCCTATATACGGGCAGTGATGAAAACCTTACTGAATTCCTCATTTCCCTAAACATAGTACATGACTCCATTAAGTTTGACCACAAAAAAATCATCACACTCGGTAACATTTCTAGACACTTGCATCTACATTGATAAAAACAGAAAACTACATATAACACTACACACTAAAATCACTGACACCTATCTACACTTTAAGTCTTCCCACCCAAAACATCTCAAGATGAGCCTTCCCTATTGTTGTAGCATACCTACAGACGATAATGAGCATGTCCTGATTCACATATTTACAGTAGTAAATACTGTATGGTGGTCTGCAGTTGGATATTCATTGTAGAATTCCCTTAACTCACTTCTAGCAGTTGACTACTGCTTCTATACGCCACTGGCAAATCTTATGTGTGTTGTTCTTGTCCTAAGTATTATCATTCATTACCAAGCTTCATGTGATTATTCTATTCAGTAACCTTCCCTAGGTTACAACACCTATTCACAAGTATTTAGACTCAGAAGGATATGTTCCAACAATGAAGAACTAAATAAACACTAAAAATCTCAAACAATTCACATGTGGCTATAAACAACACTTAATCAGGGAATTTAAATAAAGCAATTTTCACACCGAGAGAAGACACTCTAAAGTATAAAATTAAAAATAAATCCAAACGCGTCACTTTTGTAACCACTTTCAACACCATTCTACCTTCACTATTTCAGATAATCAAAAGTCACTGGGAAATACTACATCTCAAATCAAACCTAAAATCTTTGTTTGAGGAATCTGGCCTTTTAGCAAATCGTAGACCAAAGAACCTTAAGAAAGTCATAGGTGGTAACCAAATTTCAGACGACAAAGTATCACGAAATAGACCAAAAATAAAAACAACAGGATCTTCCCAACTATGTAACAACAAAAGGAGCCGATGTTGTAACCACATTAAATACACCGATTCGTTCACGGGCTGAGTCACTAACACTACTTTCAAAACCTACCACGACTGCAGAGATCATAACATAATTTACTTATTAGAATGTACACTATGCCAGAAACAATATGTAGGAAAATCTGGATGGGCCTTTCACTACAGAATTAATAATTATCGACTCTCCATGAAAGATTATTACCTGTAGAACAACATTTCTGCTTAGAAAAACATGATTTAAAGAGCCATGCAAAATTCCCTATTATTGAAAGAATAGAAATAGACAGAAAAGACAAAGTTAGGAAAATACTAGAAGAACATGAAGACAAATGGATTTAGCACCTCAAAACACTTTGTCCGGACGGATTTAATAACAGACTAAACAGCACAGATAGAATTAATATATAATCCCATCGATCAACTCCCCCCCCCCATCATTCATATTTCTCAACCATACTAGACAGAGGTGTTGAGGTCTCCCACATACACACACTCACACAAATACATACACATACACACATCATACACACTCCCAAAAAAAAAAACCCTAAAAGATAACATCCCCATTACACACACATTCCCTTTCCCAGCAACCAATAAAGCTGTCAAAATGACCGAAGAGGCACATGTGAGACTCGAGAGTCTCCCAATCTCTCCTTAAAAGAACTTGAAAGAAATCTTTTGACCAATACAAGGACTGACCAAAAATTAGTGATAAAAAAACAAATGAAATTTACAGGCAAAGTCAACTTTCTTCAGAGACCGTCGTTAATCCCAGTAGTTCACTGCTACTAACAAGCAGGAATTTTTTTCTCCTGATGATGCCCATACTGGCCGAAACTAGTCAAGGAACCTAATTTTTAAAAATTAAACAAATATTCATATACAACCCAGTGTGTCTGAAATTTTAATTTTTAACATTTTCTTATTGTTCTAGACTAATATATATATATATATATATATATATATATATTTTTGTTTTGTTTTTTTTTAGCGAATTTATTTTGAGAAAGTTCAAGTATAGATTAGTTTTGAGTTGGATATGAGTGTAGGTTTAGTTAAAGATTTGGGATGGATGTGGGATTAGTATTTAGAAGGTAAAACACGGACGTAAACAATGCAATAAAGATACCAGCTTACCTCGGTATGGATTCCGGAAATAAAAAACCGGATGTAGTAATAAGACACCATTATATAGAGGAGGAGTGTGAAAAGCCCTGTTTTCATTGGCTGATGCTGACTGACATATGTCAATAAGAACGGTCGAAGTCCAGCCTTACTAGTTTGGGAATTACTGTTTTTTGCCATGTTGCGGTGCATAGCACGACGCTTTCAAGGAGGCGGCCTGTTTCACCTAGAATCAGGTCGGGGTTGCTGTTGGAGCCGATATGATGCGAAACCCGAAATCGGCGATGAGAACTGTGCATCACTGAAGACCACCCTTGATGCATTTAAAATGTATGACTTTATATATATATATATATATATATTTTTTTTTTCAGTTGTGTGGATATGAGTTTGTGACCCTGGGTTTCACGCTTTTGCAATCATCAAACTCATATCCACACAACTGAATATGTTAGCTCTGTCACTGATTTTGAGCACTCTCCACTAAATACTGCGCATATAAAATAAAATAAGTAATTTAAAAATAAACGGTAAATCTGAATATTATGATAGTTTGTGTTTAATTTTTCAAAAAATTCTGATCAGTGGTGAATTTACCCATGTATGTACGTACATACAAAGGCAAATTTTTTTGTTGAGGCCGAACCAGGATAAATCTCAAAGTGGGTCCTGTCAGACAGAGAACTGCTTGTCATAATGATTTGAGGTAAGATTTTACAAGGCACAAGTCGAAAGAAATCAGTTTATTATTTTAATCATAATTCTTCATAAAAATTCAGACTAAAATGTTTTTTTTTCATTTTGATCTTTTTAATTTTCGGCTCTTCCAGTGGTTCGAAGGTGTTGAGCAAGGTCTTGTGTTTGAGTTGACCCACACAGGAATGCCGCCCATGAGATTTCAGACAGACAGTGCCACTGCCACAGAAAAGTAAGGGCAATTTTTTATTTTTTTTTCAAATTCCTACATTTAGTTTGGAAGACTATTTTTTTTTTAAATTTTACTATTTTTAATGTTTTTTTAAATTTTACTATTTTTAATGTTTTTTTTAAATTTCACTATTTTTAATGTTTTTTTTTAAATTTTACAATTTTTAATGTTTTTTTTTAAATTTTACAATTTTTAATGTTTTTTTTTAAATTTTACAATTTTTAATGTTTTTTTTTAAATTTTACAATTTTTAATGTTTTTTTTTAAATTTTACTATTTTTAATGTTTTTTAAATTTTACTATTTTTAATGTTTTTTTTTAAATTTTACAGCTTTTAATGTTTTTTTTTAATTTTTCTATTTTTAATGTTTTTTTTTAAATTTTACTATTTTTAATGTTTTTTAAAAATTTTACTATTTTTAATGTTTTTTAAAAATTTTACTATTTTTAATGTTTTTTAAAAATTTTACTATTTTTAATGTTTTTTAAAAATTTTACTATTTTTAATGTTTTTTAAAAATTTTACTATTTTTAATGATTTTAAAAAATTTTACTATTTTTAATGATTTTAAAAAATTTTAGTATTTTTAATGATTTTAAAAAATTTTAGTATTTTTAATGATTTTAAAAAATTTTAGTATTTTTAATGATTTTAAAAAATTTTAGTATTTTTAATGATTTTAAAAAATTTTAGTATTTTTAATGATTTTAAAAAATTTTAGTATTTTTAATGATTTTAAAAAATTTTAGTATTTTTAATGATTTTAAAAAATTTTAGTATTTTTAATGATTTTAAAAAATTTTAGTATTTTTAATGATTTTAAAAAATTTTAGTATTTTTAATGATTTTAAAAAATTTTAGTATTTTTAATGATTTTAAAAAATTTTAGTATTTTTAATGATTTTAAAAAATTTTAGTATTTTTAATGATTTTAAAAAATTTTAGTATTTTTAATGATTTTAAAAAATTTTAGTATTTTTAATGTTTTTTAAAATTTTTCTATTTTTAATAATTTTTTTTTAAATTTTACTGTTTAATATTTTTAAAAAATTTTACTGTTTCATTTTTTTTTTAATTTTACTATTTTTAATGTATTTTTTGGTTTTAATTTTACTATTTTTAGGCAAATTCTTTCTGGTGGGGTTAAAACTCATGCAAAAAATTTGAGGGTTGTGCTATAAATGAAATTGGCTTATACATGAGTAAATAGAATAATAAAATTAGGTGCTCAGTGTAGAGGCAAAATTTATATTAATAATAAATATAAATGAAAAATAGGGTTTCAATACTGCAGACAGATTATTTATAGATACAGTGTGGACATAGGAATCATCACTGTATGACGACTGTCAGTTTCATCCCTTGATGTGATTATGGTCAGATAACTTAACGTCTGAAACTGCCAGTCATCATACAGTGTTGATTCATGTATCCATAAAGTCTGTCACTAATGTTACTTATTAAGATGAACATTATTTTTAGTCGATACACGGATTTGTGTTGTCATTCCTGTTATTTTTAGACAGTAAAATTAATATCAACCGGCCTAGAAATTAAGGTTTCCCACTAAATAAGGGTGTATTGCTTGTCTATTTCACCAGAAGAGTCCACCAGAGAGAGAGATGGGCAATTCACCCATTTCCATATAGTCTGCTTTCCTGACAAAAGAGTAGTAATACTGAGTGTTAGTCACACTGTGACCTGATTTTATACAGCCCACAACAAATATTACGTTAAAAAAAAAAAAATATCCATTAAATGTATTTATTTTTTGTTTCCATGTTGCACAAAATATTAGACTATTTCAAAACAAGAAGAAAGAAAATAAAGATTACAACCATTTATATCTAATAGCAGACCCCCAGTTCTCAGTGAAACTCACATGTTGTCCTTGTTACTAGAATAATGAATACCTTTTTATTGACATTACATTTTGCCTTCATTAGGTAGGCATCTTCAGGTCAGACTGAAAGAGCCCTTCTGACCTGAAGATGCCTACCTAATGACAGTGAAATGTGTTGTCAATAAAAAGGGTTTTAACTTTGATTTCTGCCTATCATGCTATGTATAATCGCAGGGGCACCTGGATTGCTATGTGCCACACAGTGTGGATGTCATAACCCAATCATTGGCACAGTATAAACCCATGTTTCCCAACTGGTGCACCCAGATGCACTAATGCACCCTCTAAGGGAACCAGGTGCACCCCAACTTAACAGAAAACTAATGTATGAATTATTTTTATATTTAAAAACAATTTTCATTTATAAAAAGCTAGAGAAACCAAACACACGGCTTCCATGTTTAAGTCAAGTCTTTGTCATTTGATATTTTAAACTGGTTGCTAAATTCCTTAATCTTTAAGGAGTGGATAATCTTTTCCCTTTTGCCTTCCTCAAGGGATTTAAATCAGTTATTATTTCTAAAAATAAAAGATTCTTCATAAATCCCTTTAACCTTGCGTTAGTTGACCCAGATTTCCGAAAATGGATAGTCTTCTGCCATCAGCTTCCCACTACTATTGTGCCATACTGCATGCTACACACCCTAGTAAGGGGAGGGAGCAAAAGAAACATTGCCAACTAGGAATTATGAGTAATTATGCAGGATTAAATTAAAAATGTACCGTTAATTTTGTTTGGAAAAACTAAACCAAAATTTCAGATTTTCAAATTTCATGACTAATTTTTCCTTATTAAAATTTAAAGTACACCCAAGATCCAAGTGCCTGTGCGTAAATAGGGATCCAGGTGCCTGTGCGTAAATAGGGATCCAGGTGCCTGTGCGTAAATAGGGACCCAGGTACCTGTATGTCAATTCTGGCTATAAACTTTGCCATAAGATTTTTCGAGAATTTATTGTAAAATATTTTTTTTTCTCAAATATACAAATCTCATTAATGCTAATAAATGGTTTAAATATTAAACTAACTTCTCATCCATTTGTGCAGTGTGTTCACAAAATGCGTCCAATATGCAAAGAACAAATAATGTGTGTTCGGTTATTATGTATATTGTCATTGTGAAACTCTCATTGCGATGGTAATGACACCCGCTTTATACAGAGCAGATAGTGACTAGGCCACTCATGAAAATAGTTTTCTCATCCCTGTATTCATCAGTTGATCTGTAAGTTTTTAAATTCAAGATATGTTGAAATATATACATATATGTTAAAATTATATTTAAAAGCCCAAATTTTATTATAAATCTTTGCCTAATTTTGAGAGCTTCTGTTTTCTTTTTCCAGATGGGTTACCGTAATGCGAGAAGCGTCAGTGCCCTAAAACAAAGTGAACCTTTTCAGCAGATGTGGCTAACCTCTGGCCTTTGGCAAATGAAGTCCAGTGTGGCATTCACAATTAATGTCCAATTAAGTACTGTGTTTAGGCATGACCTCTATTTTGGATGGAGGTCAAAGATCATCCAAGCACACAAGCAGGAATTGGGCCCGAAACAAAACACTGGAGGCAGATGTCTCGGAAACAATTGTGGAAATTAAAGGAAATCTACAAAGATGGTATTTTGAAAGAATCGTAAAACAGAACTAAAAATGGAATTAAAATGGATTCTCATTGTGTCTGCAAGATTAAAAAAAATTTCTATGTTGAGAAGATGGGGGTGTTTTTGAAAGGAAAAGAAATGGATCCACCACAAAAGTATTTGTTATTAAAATGGACTAACACTTAAATTAGTTCAATCGGTTTTGTTAATAAGGTTGGTAAAACATTAATTATAAATAAGATACACACACATATCCCCCCCCTTTTTTTCTTTTACTTTAAAAAGAAAATCGAAATAAAAAACAAACGATTTATAATTTGCATTTTGTTTGCAAATTTTTATTCTGCAAAAAAACATGAAATTTTCACTGTGAAAATTAAAGGCAAAAAATAGTTTTTTCCTTATTTTCTTTGTTTCATTGTTTTTTTTTTTTTGCTTTCTCTTTTCTTTCTTTTTGTTTCATTGTCATTTTTTTCTTTCTCTTTGTTTCTTTTTCTCTTTCTCTGTTTCTTTTTTCTTTCTTCTCTCTCTTTGTTTCTTTTTTCTTTCTTCTCTCTCTTTGTTTCTTTTTTCTTTCTTCTCTCTCTTTGTTTCTTTTTTCTTTCTTCTCTCTCTTTGTTTCTTTTTTCTTTCTTCTCTCTCTTTGTTTCTTTTTTCTTTCTTCTCTCTCTTTGTTTCTTTTTTCTTTCTTCTCTCTCTTTGTTTCTTTTTTCTTTCTTCTCTCTCTTTGTTTCTTTTTTCTTTCTTCTCTCTCTTTGTTTCTTTTTTCTTTCTTCTCTCTCTTTGTTTCTTTTTTCTTTCTTCTCTCTCTTTGTTTCTTTTTTCTTTCTTCTCTCTCTTTGTTTCTTTTTTCTTTCTTCTCTCTCTTTGTTTCTTTTTTCTTTCTTCTCTCTCTTTGTTTCTTTTTTCTTTCTTCTCTCTCTTTGTTTCTTTTTTCTTTCTTCTCTCTCTTTGTTTCTTTTTTCTTTCTTCTCTTTGTTTCTTTCTTTTGTTTCTTTTTTCTTTCTTCTCTCTTTGTTTCTTTCTTCTCTCTTTGTTTCTTTTTTTCTCTCTTTGTTTCTTTTTTTTCTCTCTTTGTTTCTTTTTTCTTTCTTCTCTCTCTTTGTTTCTTTTTTCTTTCTTCTCTCTCTTTGTTTCTTTTTTCTTTCTTCTCTCTCTTTGTTTCTTTTTTCTTAAGAACCTAAAGAGGTTGGGTGGTGGGTAGAAATAATCAGCACCTACCAAGTAAGAGCCATTGAGGGCAGTATGAAAATTTACAGACTTGTTAATACTTTCATTTTTGTGATCTCAAAACGCCTAATAAATCATTTCATTTGTGCCTCATTTTTTTACAGAAATTTTTTTTCTCAGCCATCAGCAAAAGACATTCAGATAGCCATTTGAAAATGTTTGAGTCTCTGTATATATTAAGTCTAAGCAACCTTCCCTCTCTAAGCACGAATGGTTGCCAGGTATTAATGTATTCTGTCAGTTATTTTATATTTGATAATTCTCTAGTATTTTTCTCTTCCAACCCACCCATTTTTATGAGGACCATTCTGAAAAAAAAGACATCTATATTCAGCCTAATGGCATTATTGTTTCCCCCAACCCGGTTTTTATGTGTTCGTCATATTCAGTAATTGGACATCAGATGGATGACTTTGTTATCTGAACAAGACTGGAGAGACTGTAGCAGCTGACTGCCAGGTAAATCAGTTTATAATAATGATTATTAATCATTTACACTATTTACATTCAGACTATTGTCTTTATCTTTGTTGTTGTTAGCACATTTCAGCCTTTGTATCAGGTCAGCCCATAAGTTCCGTCCGAATTTTAACTTTTTGTTAAAATGAACAAAATTTAAAGAGTATTTTATAATGTCTAATGGAACTGAACATTATTTTTAGGTTTAGATGCATTTAAACTGATCAAATTTTATTTCAGAGAACAATAAAATTAAATTTTGTTTGATTAAAACCCTGCTAACATGGAAGTACCCAAGAATCATTTGAGGCACATAATGCTTTATGAGTTCAAGAAAGGAAACTCAGCAGCCGAAGCGGCTAGAAACATTCACTCAGTTTATGGAAGAACTTGCAGAAGATGGTTTTCAAAATTCAGAGGTGGAAATTTCACCCTTGAAGATGTAGATTGAACCGGACGTCCAGTTGAGTTTGATGAAAAGCTTCTTGAAGCAGCCCTTGAAGAAAATCCTGCTTTATCAGTTGAGGAATTGGCAGTGGTTCTCAGTTCAAACCATACAACTGTTCATCGTCATCTTCAACAACTTGGAAAAGTTCCCAAACTTGGAAAATGGGTGCCTCATGAATTGTCTGAAAACAACCTCAAATCCCGAGTTGACATCTGCTCTTCTCTCCATTCTCGCCAACTTGTTTCACCTTTTTTGGATAGACTTGTGACTGGCAATGAAAAATGGATCTTTTATCGAAATGTTAAGCATCGTAGACAGTGGCTTGGTAAAGGGGAAGGACCCCAGCCACAGCTGAGAAGGGAACTTCATGGGCAAAAGGTTCTTCTTTCAATCTGGTGGGATTGCCAAGGAATAATCCACTTTGAATTCTTACCACCTAATGCAACAATTAATGCTCAAATATACTGTCAGCAATTAGAGTTTTTGAACCAAGCTTTGGGGAAAAAAAGACCTGCTCTAGTGAATTGAAAATGGGTGATGTTTCATCAGGACATTGCGTGACCACATACAGCAAGAATCACGTCACAAAAGATCAAAGAACTTGGTTGGGAGAGAATTCCTCATCCACCTTATTCTCCCGACCTTGCTCCTTCAGACTACCATTTGTTTCGTAGCTTACAGAATCATTTGGAAGACCAGCTTTAGTAACACAGGAAGAGGTTAAAACTGACATTTGTGAGTTCTTCGACTCAAAGCCAAAAGAATTTTACAGTAATGGAATTAGTAAGCTTGATAATAGATGGAAGGAAGTCATAGATAATCAGGGAAAATACATTGTTGATTGAATCTGTAATTATATGTAACATTTGGTCACTTGTTTTCTTTATTCAAAATTCAGACAGAACTTATGGGATGACCTGATTGGCTGACCTTTTAGATCTTGCTCTCGCTTCTTGAAGACAATTCAGACAAGCTGATTGAAAACTGCTGAGTCCACTAAACCATGTTGATCTCCATTCAACCCACTCCATAGCTAAGTGCTCGAGGGTGTTATGAGGTATATTAACAGCTGACACACACACACACACACACACATTTGGTCACTTGTTTTCTTTATTCAAAATTTGGACAGAACTTATGGGATGACCTGATAGTATTCTCAGTCTTCATCACGTATATATTGATCCAGGTAACCTACAGGAGTTGCAATAAAATTACCAAGACACAAGGGCTTTTATTAAATGCTAGAGAATATGAGAAAAAAAAAAGACAATAAGAGATTAAGAAGGGAGAAAGATAATGATTGACATTGGATTTGGATTTTTGAAGCTCGAAGTTCACTGTGAAGGAAGAAGCCAGAATAATGTTCCACAAGAGAGAAGTGCAAAAGAAGCTGTTAACATAAAACTCATGGTTACATCTAGCCATTTCAGCTGTAAAATGATGAGACAATCTAGTACTGTGCTAAAATTCATAAAGTTTCAATACCCTAGAAGAAAGTTCATCCAAACAATTACCATGAAAGTATTTATAGAAAAGGCACAGGGAAGCTACGTTATCACGGTGAGGACAAATATATGAAACTGGATTTTCATGCCTGAATTTCTGGGATGAGGAGTTTTTATTATTTATACTATTTACATTTGGACTGTTGTCCCCTACGTGTGTAAACTGTTCTCGTTCTTCTGCCCACGTCTACGGATATCTTGTCTAGTTTTATTATGGCTCAGTTATTGCATGTGCTGTTTCCAGAGTTACTACCCTGCCGAGGGATTGAACTCGCAATTACTTCATCTCAAAATTTTGGATAGGAATTCATGTCAGGATCAAAACTCCAGAGACAATTAATGGGGGAGGGGGGGGGTAATAAGTTCTCTGTTTATTGAGGTTAGCACAAAACATTACATGCTTGGTTGAATTTTACACGGTTATTGGTGGAGGGGGGGGGTTCATGTCACTATAAAAAATTTTCCAACGCATGGGAAAGGACGCGCTTTCAACACCGAATGTTAGCGGTCTGTTTCATGCTTGAAAGCAATCGTCAGGCCATGTGTGTTAACTTGACTTTTATGCTAGTCATTGAGCATTACAGGTGTGAATGTCAGGTATTTCCAGTTGACTGCATCATATAACTGACCTTGCTATTAATAATGTGCCATTGACTAGTATACATAAATATATGAGCATGAAACACTCACTACTTGGTTTTGACTTCAATATCCACTCATATACACTCATGTGTGTATAGAGACACACACACTATATATATATATATATATATATATATATATATATATATATATATATATAATATGGATAAAACAACTGAAAAGAAATTGGGTGTTTTTTTGCGAAAGTATTTATTTATATGTTTTTATATATATTTAATATTTCAGACCACCTCGGTCCTTCCTCAGAAATTAATTGAATAACTGTATTTGGGAGTTTGTTTACAGCGTCCGTCGTGGGACGCGGACGTCACATGATGTGGCACCGCGTCCCACGACGGACGCTATAAACAAACTCCCAAATACAGTTATTCAATTAATTTCTGAGGAAGGACCGAGGTGGTCTGAAATATTAAATATATATAAAAACATATAAATAAATACTTTCGCAAAAAAACACCCAATTTCTTTTCAGTTGTTTTATCCATATTATATATATATATATATATATATATATATCAAGAAAGTATACGTGGCTTCTCATTATGCTATATATCTATCAAATACTTTCACAGACTTTGGGGGTAGCTTCCTCACGCCAAAAGAAGGACAAAAAAGTTCCCATAAATATATGTCTGCAAATCCTTTGTTTTTGAGTTATTAAGCTTAAAGTGCTAAATGTACAAAATCCAAAAATACTTATTACCATAGTTTGTGGTGTCATGGATCCTATATCAACAATGCGACGATAAGCAGCATTAAAGGTTGGATAACTTGGCTGCTTTTGGTTTGAAAACACAATCTGATACAGCCGTGCAGCCTCATGTCCATTACCATTCATGCAGCCGTATGTGAAAATCATATCTGCCTGCTCATGATATGAATATACTGCTATTGTTTCAGTTAACTTACTACTATACATTAAAGACAGACTAGACGTAAATGTACATGAATGACAAATGTAACCTAGTCTACATAACAACTCTGTGCCATCTACTGTAAACTTAATAACTCAAAGTCAAAGGATTTGTGGGCATATTTATATGGACTTTTGTCCTTGTTTTGGTGTCAGGAACCTGCCCCCAAAGTTTGTAAAAATCTTCTTTTTTTTATATGCGCTCGCTCTCTCTCTATATATATTTGTGTATTTAGGGAACAAATCCTTCTTTCATGCACATTTCATTGAAAACGACAGACAAGGTGCTTTATTTAGTTTTTTATACAATTTCTCAAGCGATCTAGTAATTTTTTTTCTTTTCGGATGATAAGTTATATAAAAACTGCCCGAATGTTCTTTTTATCCGAGCGCTTTTGGCTATACATTTAGCCATTTTCAAAGATTATATTTTAACTGTTAAAATAAGAAATAGTCTGTTGTATATATGTTTTGAAACAAATAAAAAAAATAATGAAAACATTTTATGTTTACATTTTTTTTTTGTTTCAAAACATGGTCAAGATATTATGTCCATGTTCAAAGTTAATATTATTAAGTGTTGTTCTTTTTTGTTTTTATTAATAAGGCTTCCATTATTTTTAGCCTTTTTTTTTTTGCATGTAGATGATGCTATTATATTAGTGTTGTTGACAAGTATGTTCCGAATAGTGTCTGGTAGGTCCCCATGAATATTTAAATGAGATCTAATTGAGCTAGGGTCAGAAAGGTGTAGAGTGAGTCTGCGTGTCAAACATGTAGTGTGGCCTGTATAATTATTTATGAATTTTCATTGATCAGGGATACAATTCCTTAATGGGCATTTAAATTCGTAAATAATATTTGCCCTATTTAATTTTAATTTATATAAAACACACATTGAGCAGCAATTTTTTCATTCATACTAGTTCAAGACCAATGAAAGTTTGTTAGGAATTTATTAATTTAATACCCCTCACAAAAAAAAACCTCACCTATTTCAGACCTTTTCATGATTTCTGGTTAAAATTTGAATTATGAAAGCCAAAAGTACTTCAAAAACATAAGTAATTATCAAGGTAACCCCAACAATTTTTTTTGTGTGTGTGTGTGTGTGTGGTTTTATTTCAAAAAGAATGAAATTGACACAACTTTAAAGCTATCTGATCCAACCATATTTACTCAATAAATATCGAGTTAATTCTACCAATGCAGTTCTTGAAATAAACTTCATAATTGCATCTTCACCTTGTTAGATATTGAAAAAAAAGCTTCTTTACTAATGTCCCTGTCAAAGAACCAGTAAATTTTCTAAACCTGTACCTTTTCCACTTGACAGCTTGTTGCAATACTATCTTCCTCTCTATTTTTGGCCCTTTGTTGGACTGACTTAAGCTTAGTAAATATCAATATTGTTTTCAAATTTAAATAGTTAAAAATGGTTAGGTTAATTTGTTAAAAGGATTTTAAAAAAAACACAAACTGGAGATGCAGTAAGAAAACAGTTTTTAATTTTTTTAAAATTAAAAAAAAACAGAAGATTAATCAAATTTCAAAAATTTATTATACATAATTTTTTTTTTTTTTGTAACCCAATTTTTTAAATAGACTTTTAATTTTTTTTCTTTTTCAAACAGAAAAACAAATTGATTTCAAATAAGGGCATTCAGATAGAATCAGCAGCTCTCAAGTCATTTTGTGTACAAAAAAAAAAAAAAAAAGGAAGGGGGGGAATCACACTCATCTGAAGTGCCACCACTCTGAAAAATGTTGTCTGAACACGCACACACAAGCACGTTCATTCAGATCTCAATAGAGAAATAGGGGAGAGAAACAGATCTACCCCACCCACCTTTTAGTAAGGGGAAATTGAATAAAAAGAAAAAAAAATGCAATGATTAGATATGGAAAAAAAAAAAAAAAAAAAAAACACACATTAGAAATAACTTCAGGTGAGTAATTTTTTTTTTTTTTTGTTTGTTTAATTAGAACACACTATAATGGTGGAGGAGGGAAGATTCTTGTGATTTAGAGCTCTGTCTCTCACACACAATCCAAAGCTATCACCATTATCTACAATATTAATTTTACTAATATTTCCCCTTTTCAAGTTTTTGGATTACCTGTATACTTCCATGTTGAATCCAAGGATACACCATTTCCATCAAAAGAAAAAAAAAAAAGTTAAACTTTTTTTTTTTTTTTTTACTTCAAGATTTTATAAATAAAATGTTTTATTTAAAAAAAAAAAAAAAAAAAAAAAAAAAAAAAAAAACTGAAAAATTTTTTTTTTCATTTTGTCTCAAATTCATGAGAAGAGTTTAAATGTTTTTTTTTAGTGGAAAAGATTTTACTTATTTCTTTCTTTTAAAGTCATAAATATTTGTAGTTATCAAAACAAAAATTTTATAAAGTGTTGCACAACTTTGCATTTCCCCCTAAATCTGAACCAATGGTTTTCACATAAAAAAAAAAAAAAAAAAAAATAACACAACATAGAGGAGACAATTTAAAAAAAATTCTAATTGTCCCTCTACAAAAAAATAAGGGTGTGTACAAGGGTGGAATCGTAAAAATCTTTTTGGGATAAGAGTTAGAATTCTATACTTATAGTCAAATTTGGTGACAGCTTTTAAAAAGATAGAATTCAATAACTTTTTTTCACAAGTATTACGTTGTCATCTAAGGTCAGTCGTCAATAATCAAAGACTTCCTCTTAAATGTCTTGATTAGTTTACAGTAACTTTTATATGGACAAACCCCAATCAGAACAGGTGTTAAATAGGTCTATGCTTACCGCTGTTTATATTCTTGTAAAAGGAGCAGGCTGCTAGAATGGGGGGGGGGGGGGCTATATAATTCGAAAGCTCAGCACAACTAAATTTTAGAAGATATTTGTAGCCCAAGGTAAACCAGTAAGTTAAACTTGAGTCAGTAGTGCTGTTCTTTCAAAAACTTGAGGGGGCAGGCACCCAGATGAAAAGATGCCCCCAAAAATTGATTTGTTTGTAAACATTTTTTTAATGAATCCATTTGTGGAAGGGGGTAATGGCAGTAAAAATCTTTGTAGATAATGTCTATGTATGGCTAGTGGCTCGTCTGCCTAATTAATCCCTGTTGCTGACAGTTGCTCAGGCATATCTGTGGTTTATACTGCAAATACGCTGAGCTGACCATAGTCACAATTTCCAGAAGAGCAGATAATCTGGCACGATCAACAATTTAAACAAGGCTAGTACATCCTTTCACCTTTCATTCCTATCTGCTCTCGCTCCAAATCTTCTGTAACCTCCTTGCCTTGATCGATCCACTATCTTTCTCCACATCCTCTCCTTTACCACTCCTATCTGCTCTTCCTCCAAACCTTCTGTACCCCCTTGCGTGCTAGTGGCTTCCAGCCTTGCTTGGGGTGAAAAGCTTAAAAAACAAAAAAACAAAACTCAAACACAATGACCTAATTAGCACAACCATCAAGGACATCCAAGCAGTTGCCTTGGGTCAACCTGTGGGATGGTTTTCAGACAACATCCCAAATGACAGTATATAACATCCTGGGGATTGTCTCTCCGGGTCAAGACAATCAAGAAGTCACTGCTGTGGCAAACCAACCATAGGGAAGATTTGAACCCTGGTGTCATGGTCAAAATACCAATGTTCTAACCACTAAAATGGGAAACCTTAAAAAGTGTGGGGTCCCAATGTCATGAAACACAAAATCTATAGAAGGCAAAATAAATTTAACCACTGAACATAATAGCAAAGAAAATGCTTAAAAACTGGAAATTCCAATGAAACATTTTTGAAATGGAAGCCATTATCATCCATTTAATTTCAAAACAGACTTTTCTGGTCTAGTTAGCTAGTTTGGCACAAGGCCACAAGGAGTGAGAACTCATTACACAGTAATAAGTCTGTTGGATAGTTTGATTATAGAAAATGTCTGAAGGGAGGGGGACACCCTTGAGAAGTTGGGAGTGGGTAGCAAACAAGCCCTTTAATTTTTTTAAAATATACAATTGCCACCAGAAAATACTGTCTAAGAATAAAAAAAAAAGAATTGGTCAGACAGGGATTTCATTTTTTTTATTAAAGAAAAAATGAATGTCACATCAAAAGTTCTTAGACAATATTTTGTACACAACTCCAGGATGCATTTCAAGCTATATTTTATTGATCCTAAGTACGTTAAAAAAGTAGAGAGGTGACTTCTGCCACCGCCCACTGGGGTAATACCGGACACGTTTAATGTGGGGGTGCCCACATGTATATACATGAACCAAGGACAAAAATTGTCCAGCTCCAGCAACTGCTGTCAGTATCCACCAAATTTTACCTCTTTAGTGCAATGAGAGAGATGCTGCTGCAGGCTTGGAATCTCCAAGACTAGGCATCCTTCATAAATTTAAGAGAGAATGAATGCTACACTTTGACCCCAGTCTAAAGGAGAAGAAATGTGCTTTCTGATTTTTATCCACCAGCTGATAGTGATGGGAAGGTAGGCTCTTGGGAGAAGGTCAGGGTAGAGAAGATTTAGAATTGTGTGGAAGCAGTGCATATTATCACAATTATTTCTAATAAATAGGACCTCACCCTAAATATGAGACCCCCCCCCCCCGCAAAAAAATTGGAGATTATTGAGGATTAGAAATTATTTTAACTTAAGAGATTCAAATATAAAAACAGTTTCATTAATTAAATTTACATCTGAAGCCCAACTTAAATAAAGTGGATCTTCAATTACTGTTTTCTTCAGCTTTTATTGTCAGGAAAGAAGAAAAAAGATTTTCCACTTTTCCTATTGAAAAGTATGCATAAAACATCCCTGCACTTAATTCACCTTGACTCTTGTTCCCTTGAGGTCTCGGAACAGCAGTTATACAAATATTTAAAGTCTATGTCAGTGATTTTCAGAATCTTACATCAGGTTACCAGCCTTGAATGAATGTTTCTTCCATGACTGAACTGATTGCTTATTGAGAGCTATTAATCTCAAAGTTAGCCATATCCAGCTTTCATTGGAGGCAGATACTTAATTGGAAAAAGGATTTTTTTTTTCTTTTTTACCTACTTTCAACCCTAAAATGTAAACATTGAATTTACATAATTAGTACAGCATTAAAAAAAAAAAATTAAATTGCCATTATTACTGGAACTTGATATGTGGCCATGGAAAACTAAAAAATTTTTTATATATATATATATATAGCTGTAAAAGTTTTGAGATATTTGTTTAACAACCATTACCTGTGATATTAAAAGTTGAATTAAGAGTAAATAATAGTGGCAACTAAAACTTCAAAGGATAAAATAATTTGATTAAAAGATTACAGAATATTTCTTTTAAATAAATGCCATTCCATGTCCCCAAGGCAGCAGACATTAATTTGTCTCGTCGGGATTTTCTTTTTAAATATTGTGTTGCAATAATAAGGACTGCCTGTAAATATCTTCAGAAATTTGCATAAATCTTATAATTAACCCATTGCTAATAAGTTAATATTACTTTTACACAATCAATAGTACCAAATTTTTTTTTTTTTTTTTTTTTTTTACTGGCCATTTATCATTGGTAAACATTTGGCAAAATCATTCATTCAGCCTTGATATTTTAAGTAAAAGATTAAGATTTTAGAAAGTTACAATATAAACCCATTAATTACAGGTATTTCAGGCATTCAAGTTTTATGCCACAATGACAAATTTCTGCCGTCATTCATTTTGGCCAGAGCTGTTATTCATACTCCATTTTAAGAAATCAAGTGTGAAAGGGAGATAATTCGTAACGAATTATCTCCCTTTTTTAACATAAGCATTATAATTTATGTTACATCAGTTTTAGTGATGGGAAATTGATTGATTTGTTTTTTTTTTTTTTACGGCTTATCAACCATTTAAAGCCAGAAAATATTTTTAGATTGTAAGAATTTTTTTCAGATAATAATGATTTAGTGATACAACTCTTACTAATTAAGCCATAGCTGGGGAGGAGAAAAGATGGATTTGTACCTTTCCCAGATGTGCAAATGTTTTTTTTTTTTTTTAAATTGGAATCACCCCCAAGCAAAGCAGTACAGACACTAACACGCAAGGGGTTGCAGGGTGTGGGAGAATTAGGAACAGAAACATTAGTGATGAGCGGGAAGAGCAATCAGGAGGACAATAGATAGCAATTGATATTGCATTTAAATTTCTGCAGATTAAAGTTGGCTGGAAAGCATGGAGCGGGAAGAGAGTTCCAGATGAGAGGTGTGAGGAAAGAAATTGTCACTATAGAAGTTATGGCTATATCTAGCTAGCTCAACTGTAAACTGATGAGTTCTCGACAGTGGTCTAGTATTGCATGCTTATACTCATAAAGTCTAGGAATATAACAAACCCAACTGGAATTGGAACTGCTTTCTAATTAACAATTCCGAGCCGTTATACCACCCACACATCCAAACTTGCAACATCTGGAATTCCCAAACAGTTACGTTAATGATAGAAAAATGGGGGGGGGGGGCGGATTAAAAAAATGGCATGGTGACCAAAAAAAGTAAAAAAAAAAAAAAAGAACTTCCTGTAAAAGTCATTTCTAAGCAAGAATAAGTAAAAATCCTTTTTTTTTATCTTGTTAGACGGAAGGAGACATGAAGGGGGGGGGGGGATGCCCCACTCCCATTAGACATAAGACTACAGTAAACATGGCAACATTTAAACCTACATTCAAAATTGAAAAAGAAATCCTCAACTTCCACATATTTGTAGCTATTTCTCTTCTCATCTACCCACCTCAAATTTTTGGGAAGATGAAAGACATTTGGGGGGGGGGGGAATTAGAATGAATTGAGGAAAATGTGAGAACAGAAATTACTGGTTTGTTCAGGCTAATACCCCTATCTTTCGTTTTTTTTTTTTGAGGGGATCAGGCAGAGAGAGAGAGAGAGATCCATCCATCCAAGCACATTAACCTTTAAACATTCTGATTTTGCTTGCAAAGCAAAAGTTTTATCCTGCTACTGCAAATGACTGAATGATAAAGTGTGTGAATTTTGCAGTTGTGCTGTCATATCCTGCTATGGCAACAGAAAATGACCATGACTGGAATTAAGTAGCCTTGAAAAACAATGCAGTGTAAAGGAAAGTAGTGAATAATGCATTGTGTTAAAATCTAAATCTAAAGTGCAGATAAGAAAGGGGGGGTAATGACAGAACATTCTGACAACACGGACAGGGTGCGACCATTCTTCTCTAATCTACGTACATGTGAATTTACACACAACTCATTAATATTGCATCGTATTTCATCTTGCTGATTCTGATTAAATAAAGAAAAAAAGGTAGGGGAGGGATCAATTTGACTTGACAAATCTGCCTTTGTCATTGACTGACAATGTTGGAAATACAAACGACTTCTCAAAGTTATCGACAATACCCGAAGATTTGGCATTCAACAGATTCATAAATAACAATTCAGATTACAACTTCCTAAATTTTCAATAAATAAATTTACCACCAGTAAAACAATAATTAAGGTTTTATAGCTATTGTCTGTGCAAAAGTCACAACTATATTATCATGTCTATGTGGGTTTATTATAGATGTAATATCGATTGACTCGAGTGTAACACGATAGGTTTGTGAAGAAGGTAGCCAAGTCTGCTTTTCACGAGTCACATTCTGAATCATGTGCAGAGATTTCAGATTGAATAAAAAATGTTATTGTCAACAAGACGTGGATTTGTACCTTGAATCAGACAATTTTAAAACAAATCCAGTCTGAACAGGCATGGGAAGATATAATATCAATCATGAAAACATGGGAAAAACAAATTTGTTTGGCGTGGCAGTGGATGCATAGTTATGTTGCAGAGATCATTATGGAATGACCAGCCACTATATATATATATATATATATATATATATTTCTGAGATGAGGTATTAAGTACACTATTTACATTATTTGGACTATTGTCTTCATCTTTGTTCCCTTATCTATCACAACGTTTCGGCCATTGTACGCTCCGGCCATCTTCAGGTGGTTGGAATGTCGAACTGAACCCTTTGGGGTAGACTGTTCTAGTTCCACGTGCCATGTCTAATGGATGTCAGTTATCAGTTATCTCCTGTTAATTCCCCTCTTCAAGTTCTCCACCACCTTAACCAGGTATTGAACTTAGAGAGGGGAATGAACAGGAGATAACTGACACCCATTAAACATGGCACGTGGAACTAGAACAGTCTACCCCAGTGAGAGAAATAATGGGTTCAGTTCAACATTCCAACCACCTGAAGAAGGCCGGAGCGTACAACAGCCAAAACGTTGTAATAGATATGGCAACAAAGATGAGGACAATAGTCCAAATAATGTAAATAATATATACGATTGCTTTAAAAGGGGTATGAGGGTGAGTAATAACAGAAATTCGAGCAGAAAATATAGTGTCCGTTTCTGCATGGGTCTGACACTTCCACACAGACAAAAAAACAACAAAACTTGATGTGGGTATCACTAGGGTGGGCTGGAGTTGGTAATTATGTTTTTGCCTCAGTTCTGACAGACTTTGGATTTTTTTTTTTTTTGTCTGTTGGAGGCATTACTGCCGTTTCCACAGTAGTAATTGTATGAATGACAAAATTATATGTTATTTTAAAACATTTTTGTGTTTATACATTCTTTTTATAGATACAAATATTTAAGTAAATGCTCTGTTTTATAATAAACAGTATTAATAACATTTATCGGCCTGAACGTCTGAGAAATGTTATTAATACTGTTTATTATAAAACAGAGCATTTACTTAAATATTTGTATCTATAAAAAAAAATGTATAAACATGAAAATGTCTTAAAATAATTGTCCATTTCATAATATATATATATATATATATATATATATATATATCCTCCATAATGAACAAAATTTGTCCCCTGCTTTATATTTGTGGCATTTTTTTTTTTTAATATTTCCCATTTTAAAATGGGGGCCACTACCATCTTCTTGTTTTATATTCCATATGTATCTTAACAGGCTGGTACTATGTTTGTAATTTTCATGATTAAAGCTACTTAAATGATTGTAGTAACATTTTTTGAAGTGACCTTGGGTGGATCCTACGTAACATTTGGGGTTCTTATCAATACTATTTGGTTTATTTCTGTGTATTTCAACTTTTTTTTTCCAACTGAGCATTTATATATATTATTTTAAGACATTTTTATGTTTATACATTCTTTTTATAGATACAAATATTTAAGTAAATGCTCTGTTTATAATAAACAGTATTAATAACATTTACCGGCCTGAATGTCTGAGAAATCTTCATAGAAAATATTCGTCCTCTGACAGGAATTGAACCTGTATCCTATACGGAACTGTCATTTAGCCTGACGTGCCTTAACCAATTGAGCCACAGAGGATCGTTTGATTAGCAAGGTCAAATTTACTGCTTTTAAACTACAATCTTCCATGAACCTCTCACGTACATTCATGTCTGCTCAAAGCGTATCCAAATGACGTCACACGTTATGAAATGGACAAAGTCCAACAATTATTTTAAGACATATTATATATATATATATATATATATATATATATATACACACACACACACGAAAGAGAAGTATTATTTGTTGATGTTTTTGCAAAAAAAAAAAAAAGGAAGATACTATTTTCTTATATGTTTTATGATTCTTTTACTCTACTTTCAAATCCAATGGCTCCAATTGAATTTCTTTATAGATTTCCAAAAGATCTCTTCTGTTTGTCTAATTATTTATTCTACCACAGTCTCAAACTTTTGCCAAACATAATCTCTGGTCACAATAAACTCCTTTAAGATGTGAATATCAGTCCAAACAACTGACAGAAGATATTTGCACATGAAGCTGGAATTATACATTAATTACAACTGCATCTCTCATTCCAGGATAAGAGGAAGCTGCTTTAAATCATTTCTTCTTTCTTTTTCTCTTATTTCTTTCTTAAAAAGAAAAAGCAACAAGTAGACTGATAGAAAATCCTATTTCCCTGGTGGTGCTGACAATAGTTGCTAGCCAAATCAATCTTACAAGACAAGCAACAAACTCACTCTCTCTCTCTGAGCAAAAGAAAAAAAACATTTCTCAAGATTTAAATTTTTACTTGTCAGTTTTTTTTTTGTTTGAACTTTAAAAAAAAGAAGAAAAAAAGTCATGCTCCCAATTCTACTAATAAAAAAAAACAAAAAAAAAAAAACAAAAGAAAAAACAAAAGAAAAAAAAAACAAAAGAAAAAAAAACATTGTAAAGCGTAAAAGTCTGGAAAATGTACGAATGTGTTAGAGGACAATTGTGTGTATTTCAAATGAATAATTGGTGATAATGTAGTGCATCCCTACACCTGTGATAATGTGGTGCATCCCTACACCTATGAAAAGTGATATTTGACTTTTAAAATCAGAAATTGCATTTCTTCGGTCGAAATGCTCAAAGGAATCTTTTGCTTGATTGAAAAATTTTTCCACAATTTTAAATGGGCTTATACCGAGGAAGTTTTATATGCAGTCATCAGAGATTTTTGGGAAGTTTCAAGGAATGGAAACCAGTCTCGGATGGCTAAATTCTAAGAAGAACTGAATAAATCATTTAATTTTATAGGAAACATGACGAGAGAGAAAGAATATTGGCACGATTAATGAAAATGGTTATTGGAAGAAAAAAAAAAAAATTTTTTTCTTGTAGACTATTTTGGGATATATTTTTCTAACTGCATGAATTTACAACAGAAAATAAGATGGGATATATGCATATATAGCCAAAAACAGACATAAAGATGGGGGGGATAATGAAAATATTGAAAAGTTTGTTTTTTGAGAAAACATTGAATTTCACAGGATTTAAAAAAAATAAAATATATATTTTTAAATTTGATATTTAATGCTAAATTACTACTTTTATATTTTTACTATTTTTTTTTTGTTTCAAAGAATTCTTAAAATAACTGAAAACAAATACCAAATAAATAAAAAAATTTTTTATGTAAAACATAGTTTTAAGGTATTCTATATTTATGGGTTAAAATGCTCAATATCAGAGATAGGGCATATATAAATATAAAAGTGGATATTGAAGTCAACACCCAGCAGCGACAGTCTGTTTCAGGCTTATATGCAATCATTAAGGCCATATGCCTGACAATTGTGTTCAAGCATGAAACAGACTCTAGGTGTTGATTTCACTGTCCATTTATATATAATTTCACAGAAGTCAAAGAAAATTTGTTTTTTTAAAGTTATCTTCAAAATCAGTGAAATAAAAAATGCCATTTTTTTAATTTTTTTTTTTTATTTTGCATTTGTGACATTCAAGAATTCACTTAATTTTGATATTTATAGTTTTATAATTGGAAACCCCCCAAAAAATGAAAAAATATTCAGAGAATCTGGAAAATGGTCAATAAAAAGCAATTTCTGCAAAATGGTAAAATTTAAATGTTCATCCCAATATTTAAATAGTAACTGACTATTTTTTTTTTTCCATAAGAAAAATAGAAAAAACAGAGACAAAAGTCCTATTCACAGAAAAATTGAAAGAAATTTGCCTTTTTTCTTTTTAAAATGAAAAAAAGAAATGGAGAGAAGGCAAATAAGGGACAAAATAGAAATCATTTACTATAATAAGGAAACTAAAAGGAAATTTGATTAGCATAATCATTACTGTTGATGTGTGTGTGAGAGAGAGAGAGGGGGGGAGAGGAATGACCGGTCAGAAAAGACAAGGAAGTGGATCAAGAAAGGCTTTTCGAATGAAGCCCAGCGAACAGAGTTGTCTACCCTTACATAGTTTTCCACACATAGATTCCTGCACTAATAATAACGCCAGCTATGAGAACACCAAATGCTTGTCTCTTGGGGGTTCCAAAGTACTCCACTATGGCCTCCTGAAAAACAGAATACAAGAAAAGTATTATAATTTGTTCCTGTGATAAGAAAATTGTGAGTAACTGAATACAGGACAATAATTTCACAAATACTTTCATGGTAATTGTTCTGATGACCGTTCCTCTATGGTACCTAGACTTTATGAATTTAAGTGCAGTACTAGATTGGCAGCAAGGTCTCATCATTTTACAGTAGAGATGGCTTGATGTAACACTAAGTTATGTTATTTGTAAGGACCTGACAATTCGGCTTCAGTCACTTTCCAACCACCGTAACGTAGTTTCCCTATGCCTTTTTCTATAAATACTTTCATGGTAATTGTTCTGATGACCGTTCCTCTATGGTACCTAGACTTTATGAATTTAAGTGCAGTACTAGATTGGCAGCAAGGTCTCATCATTTTACAGTAGAGATGGCTTGATGTAACACTAAGTTATGTTATTTGTAAGGACCTGACAATTCGGCTTCAGTCACTTTCCAACCACCGTAACGTAGTTTCCCTATGCCTTTTTCTATAAATACTTTCATGGTAATTGTTCTGATGACCGTTCCTCTATGGTACCTAGACTTTATGAATTTAAGCGCAGTACTGGATTGGCTGCAAGGTCTCATCATTTTACAGTAGAGATGGCTAGATGTAACCCTAAGTTATGTTATATGCAAGGACCTGACAATTCAGCTTCAGTTACTTTCCAACTGCCATAACTTAGTTTCCCTGTGCCTTTTTCTATAAATACTTTCATGGTAATTGTTCTGATGACCGTTCCTCTATGGTACCTAGACTTTATGAATTTAAGCGTAGCACTAGATTGGCGGCAAGGTCCCATTATTTTAAAGTTGAAATGGCTAGATGTAACTGTAAGCTCTCTGCTAACAGTTTCTTTTCTCGCACTTCCTGTTTGTGGAAAACTCTTCTGACATTTTACTTTCCAGTTAAGTTTGATCTTCAAAAATTTAAATGCAATGTCAAACATTATCTAGTCATCTTAATTCCTGTTCTTCCATTGTTCTCTCTCTTAATAATGGTTTTGTTTTTCTCATATTCTCTTACAATCAGTAATGTCTTAGTGGTTTTATTGCCTTGTGTGGGGTGAAATTATTTTAAAAATACAGAAAAAAAAAGATGATTTCTTTTTTGGTATACTTTAATAGTAATAGTTCACTTTCACACAGGGAAAGACATAACTCCATTGCTTCCCACACCAACTATAGGTTAAAAGTGTTCTTTAGCCTTGGATAGCAACCAAGGACTACTCACAATTCTGCTGAGTTTTGAGAAAAGAAATTATGAAAATTGCAATAATGATAAAAAAATAATTGTCATCTACACTTTTCGTTTGCAAAATAGTTTGGGGGAATTGATTACCAAAATGGGATACTTTGTAAAATCATTATTACATCCCAGAGATTTTTTTGCTCGGTGGGGACATAATTATTACTAGTCAAATGATTAAGTAACTGCTATCAACTGACAAGTAACCCTTTGAATGCTTGCTGTAAAACCAGCCATGCTTCTTCAGGACATTGCCAATCATGGCTCTCCTCAATTTCCTGTCCTTTCTAGAGCTTAAGAAATTTGTCTTTTTGTTATCGCTCCTAAACCTTGTTCTGCCATCCATTTACACAAGCTCGTTAGGTAGGTTATGCATTGTTTTCCTCTATCCCTTTTGCCTTCAATCTGTCCTGTGAGTATCAGATTTTTCAAGCCCTCTTTCCTCATTATGTACTTCAGAAATTTCAACTGTCTCTTCCTGATGAGTATAATTGTCCTTTTTGTTGCCATTGTCTCTAGAACTTTGTCGTTGTTCACATGTTCAGCCTATGGTATCCTCAGCATTTTTCTGTAGAACCACACTGTTGCTTCAAGTTTCTTAATACTTTGCTTAGCTTTTGGATGGCATAATTCACTATTCCAATGCACAATTACCATAAAATCCATGCACTAATTATAGGTTTATAAAAAATCCAATATTAATAAGTTTACAAATACTAATTATAGATTTTTGCTTATAGCTAAGTATCCCAAACTAAAATTTGATTTTCAATATATCTAAAATTCTTTAATACAGGCATAGAGAGATTGACAAACCATAAAAAAATGATATAAAAATTTATCTTGGTAGCTCAATTAGCAAAGATGTTATGACCATTCAAAGTTCATAAAAAGATTTTGTTTTTTTATCTTTTTGTGCTATTAGATTGATAGAATTGTCCATATTTTCTACTCACCCCTGAGATAAAATACACTCTTCCATCAGAATCAGTTTTAACCAACACCTCGCATTGCAAATCTCGACTTTTTATTGGTTGAGACAACACCAAAATGTGTAACAATTGTCGAAAACCTATTTTTGCACCCACTTCTCTGGAGCCTATTTTGGATTCCCAAAACAAATAAAAGGGACCATTTCAACCCAATTTACCAGTCAGTCACTTAGCTTCAGAGAGATGCCACACAAATCCACGCATGTCACTATTTTGACTTAAGAAACTTTTCGCACGTCAACTGCTGACTCAAACACCAACATTATTCTCTCAAAATTCACTTACAGCTTTCTAAGAAAAGTGTTCTTACACACTACTAAGATAGAAATTGTATTTAACAAAAGATAAACACAGAACAATCCAAGGTAAACAACTCTAGAAAATTAAGACATTTATACTCTACTTTAATCACGCACACAAACTACACAAATTTCTAAAGTAATATTTTCCATTTTACTCTATTTGACCAGTTCTTTAACACATGAACAATTTTGAACTGTAAATCAATAAGACACCCAATTTATACATGGTCAATTCTTGCATTATCAAACCACAAGTTTTCTAATTGTATATTAACTGTACATAAATGCCTGTTGTTTTTTTTTATTGAAACCTTAATTACCGTTGTTTCTTATTCAGTTGCCATGTGATTGATTCGTTTTGAATGCCTATATTCTATATTGTGGATTAATATGGTGAACACGCCCGTAAACTAACCTCTTAATATTAAAACCTTCTGATAACAAATTCAAACTCATAGCAATCCCAACAAAATAAAGAGACAATTTTAACAGTGCACAACTGAAGAAGCAGGCTTCAAACAAGTTAAAAATCATCATAAGTGTAATATATTAATAGTCTTGGAGTAAAGGAGAGATATTGCTAATGGACTCAATAATTCTTAGATCAGACCAGCCTAAACATTGGGAAAATTTTGTTCTCAAAAACAAAATCATACAAATATGACACAGAAGAGTAAATTTGACAAATCATACAAGTTTCATTTCAACAGTTAATGCCTTACAATGTATCCCTATACTTCATAGCACAACAAAAATGAAACTAATCTTTTTTTTATTCACTAGTACATCAAATAAAAAAAAAAAAAACGTATATTTACACCCCATAAAAACAGCCAAAAGCGAAATTTGGCAGTAGGGCAAAAACAAGTTAAAAGGATACCATACCAAGCTTGCCACAAAAAGAGGTGCATTTTTTTAGTGATGTACAAGGCCTGGGGGGACACTCAAGGTAGAGGGTTACAGAGTAAGAGGCACAGCTTATGTGGATATGTATAGAAGATAACGGTTAACCATAGACTCGTACACCCCATAAAAACAGCCAAAAGCAAGATTTGGCAGTAGGGCAAAAACAGGTAAAAATATACCATTCTGAACTTGCCATCAAAAAAGGATCCATTGGAGGTACATGCCTGAAACTTTGCTAATTTTCAGATGAGGGATTCAACAAAACTGCTCTTTCCACTGTAATATCAATACTTTTTGTAACAGATGTATCTGATTTGAGAAAATTTTGTGAAATTCTGTAATTTTCAACTCTTCAAAACCAGGTCAGTAATGACGACAAAACTTAGAAATTTGTTTTACAAAAGGAAAGAAAATACTTTATAATAGTGCTTTAAACTTCTTCAGTTTTAAACTAACAGAAAAGACTTTCTGGATTCCATTGTGAATAGTTCCCCTGCACTTCCTGTCCTAATGGTGATTTGCCAACTAAATGTCTTTATAAGCCTCTGATGATATGGCTAATATTTCAGGAAGACTCCATATCCAGCCATCACTTGAAACTTGCATTACATCAAAGTCCCATCTGAAGACAAATGTTGATTCCACTTGTGCAATATCATCTGACAAAGTCTATCGGAAATAATCATTTCTGCTCTTTGGTGAAGCTAAAAACTTTATCACAGCACTGAATCAACAGACAGAGACTGGTCGTTCCGGAAATAGCCGCCATTGTTTACTTGAGCGCTCGTCGTGTACACACATACATCGTCTCTCAAGCATTTAATACTGATTTTGGTACAGTAGTATTGTTTTTTTGTCAAGTCCTTCACTATGACATCCAATTGTAATGGGGTGTGTAATTTATTTTAAGTTATTATATAGTAACTTAAAAATAATATACACATACATACTGTATTTACATTTATTTACAATAATTTTGTACTGTGCTGGGTGTTTTTAGGTCATGAAAAAAAGTGCTTCAAATTAACAAACGGATTTAACAGACGACCCTCTTCACTATTACTTCATTAAATTGAGGTTACACTGTATTATTTTTTTAAAAATCCAGTCAATTATTCCTTAATTTTACTAATTTACTTTGAAACAAAAGAGAAATATTTGATTTTTAAGAGATTTTTAAATTTGTCCTTTTCATTTGTCACCAAGAATCGAGATTTAGTGAGTGACCGTGGCAATATTTTAAAAATGTCTTAAAAAGTTAAAAACCTTGTCAAATTATTTTCTTTTACAAATTAGTTTTAGAGTAATATCTTTCAAATAAAAACAAAACTACAAAAGGAGACATTTAAATTATTCAAAATGCATTTTAAAGTTTTCTTCAGCATGTTCATCGTGGTATTTTATAATTGACCATTAAAAGTTCTATTTTAATTTTTCGTGGACAAATGAAAATGAACAAAATTTAAAGAACTAAAAAATAGACCCAGTTTATTTTTTTAATTTTATTATTTCAGTTAATTTTTTTTCTTTAAAGAAAATCAGAATAGGTGAGGCAGCAGTAATTCAAGGTGACAGTTTGAAGAAAATAAAATGTTTAGGGGCCAAAATGGCAGCGTGAATTTATTTTTAAAATAAACACTTTATACAGTTTTAAAATGCATCATTAAAGAAAATATAAGAAAAAGATTTAAACTGTTTAAAATTTATCGAAACAATTCCAATTTAAAATGGTGTTCAGCTGGCGATGAATCTATGAAAATTTGGTAACAGAAAATTCAGCAATTTTCACAAGGCAGAAAAATTCAGTAACTATGAAATTAAAAGTTGATTGAAAATTAATTTTAGGACTGCGTTCTGGAGTGGGGATTTATTAGTTAAACCCCCTTCCCTATATTTTTAAATAACTTAAAAATTAAAATTGTGGGTTCCAGGCAAAACCCCACTTCAGCAATACCAGGGCCGTACTTGCAGAAGTGGGGGATTGGGGGGGATATGTAGGCCTCCTCCTTCCCCAATATTTTAAAAAAGTATTAACTATGGGGGTCTAAAACCCCACTACAACAATACCCGGACCATACTTTCTGGAGGGAGTTAGCCCCTCCCCCATATGTTTAAATAAGTATTAACTAAAAAAAAAAAAAAATCATGGGTTCCAGTCCAGATAAAACCCCACTGCAACAATACCAGGACCATACTTTCCAGATGAGGGAGAGGGTTTAGGGGGGCTAATACCTCCCCCTCCAATAAATAAAATCGATTTATTTACGTTAAAGTTCTTGTATCTTCCTTTTAAATCATTTTAATAAAAAAAGTAGTAAATAAATTAAGTTTTAGATAGCTATTTCTTAAAGAAGCAAAAAACTATATGGTGGCCTCATTTCTTTGTAATTTTTCTTGTAGAACTTTATTCATTCAAATTTACGACACCAAATAACAACTAACACAACTATATTACATTTTGTTTAAAGAAAGTAAAACTAAAAAAAGCATGTTCAAACATCTTAATTTAGTTTTAATTTGACATAAGCAACCTAACACGGCAATATTTTCTCAGTACAGACATGAAGTTGAACCAACATCATATCACACATAATACCTATGATATCTAATAATATTCCCAAAGATCTTCTAGCAGAGAGGTCTTTGCTTTAAAAGGCGGTCAACAGTGAGGAGATTCTGAAAGAATTCGAAGCCCTACCAGGATTCATTTTTGGAGGCCATAATCTTAACATATGCAGATGAAACAGAAGGTAGTGAAGGAAAGAGAGAAGAAAGGACTAATCATCAATTGCAAGAAGACAGAATACATGGTTGTTAGCAAAAAAGACAGCCCAAAATGCAAATTACAAATTGGAGATAACAAAATCAAACATGTAGAAAAATTTAAATATCGGGAAAGTGTTTTAACAGGAGACAAAAAATATGACATTGAAATTCAAAGATACATTGGCATAGCAAAGATGCCCTTCAAAAGCTAAGCAAAGTATTAAGAAACAGAAAAAAATTAGTTAAAAACAAAGAGAAGCTTACTGAACTGTTATGTAATATCACCCCCTCCTATATGGCAGTGAATGACAGATAAAGAGGAGATTCGAAGCAACAGAAATGTGGTTCCACAGAAGGATGCTGAGGATGCCATGGACAAGAATATGTGAGCAATGACAAAGTTTTAGAGAAAATGGAAAATAAAAGAACATTTATACTTAATATCAGAAAGGGACAGTTGAAATTTTTAGAGGAAAAAGGGGTTGGAAAATTTGATACTCACAAGACAAATTGAAGGCAAGGCGGACAGAGGAAAACAATGCATAACCTACCTAACAAACTTGAGTATATGGATGGCAGAACAGGGTTTAAGAAAGATAACAAAAAGACAAAATTTATTAAAATCTACAAAGGACAGGAAGTTATGGAGAACCATGATCTCCTAAGTTCTGAAGGGACACAGCACATGGAAATAAAGATTTTTTTTTTTGTTTTTGTTTTTCAAATAGAAACACAGATTGTTTTGACAAAAAATAAACAATTTTACAATGGAACTTTGGTATTATTGTTCACTTTCTATTGCTATATTCCCACTTTCTTTTTATTCCATTATCCAATAAATGACATTTTGGCCATCCAGGATAATTCTAGTGAATTATATAGTTCACTTATCGAGCATTCCATTATGCAATAAATGACATTTTGGCCATCCTCCCTGCAAATGTAAAGTAAAGGGAAAACAGAACAAAGATACTGTCAAAATTTCTTCTTACCCAGCCTCCTCGAGACAGGATCCAATCAGCAAGATGTTCTACTATGAAATTAATTACCCAATTGATTATTGCACGAATTAAAGGTATTTTGTCCAATGCCTGCAAAGAGAAAAAACACAAGTTCTTCAAATCAGGTTGTCTTTAAAATTTGTAAAGAAAAATAAGAGTATCAACACAGAAAGATGGTAAAAATTCATGGCAACATTTGCTAGATCAACAGGATCCATAAAAATCTCTCATGAAAAAAAACCAAAATAGCACATTGTATGTTCTTCTCATCATTGTAAATATTTCTTCCTTGTTTTGATTCTACAGAGGCTGAGGGTTTTAAGATTTTTATACCTTCATTACATTAAGTATGGATGGACATGTGGGTAGTGTAATGGTTAACAATTCAGAAAGAAAAATTGGCAAGCAGAGTTCAAATTCTGGCCAAGTTCACGTTCACACAAATGTCAATGGAAAAGATATGAATGCATCTCTTCTCCCTACCCTACCAGCTATGGGTTAAATAGCAGAGCAGACTGGGCTCTCTAGCCATAGTTGGCAACCAGTCTAGGAAAAGAGCAACTGAATTTCAAACCATACATAATCCTAGTGAGGTACATACTATACACTCATTAGAAATATTATGGGGTTTAAAAATAATTGTGTCAAAGTGACATAGACTATGATCATAAAAGAGGCTGAATAAAAAAAATAAATCTAAGTCTGGAAAAAACAAATTAAAAGTTAACAGGACATCTGAGTTACGATAAATAAAATATCCATATGATCTGGTATCCATGCTGTATATTTTGAGATTCTTTATGAAATCCAAAGAATCTGCAATATTATTGGTCCTGACCTGGCATCTCAGCTTCAGTCACTTTTCCATAGATTTCACGTGTCTTTCCTATAATACTTTTATGGTAATTGTTTGGATGGAGTCTTCACTATGGTACCTAGACTTTAGGTATTTAAGCGCAGTACTACATTGGCAACAAGGTCTCATCAGTTGAATTGGCCAGATGGAACCATAAGTTCTATGCTAACAGTGTTTCTTTTCTTGCACTTGTTGCCTGTAGAACTTTCTTCTAGCTCCATGCTTTCCAGCCAACTTTTATCTTCAAATTTGAAATGCAATGTCAATCGTCATCTCCTATCTTCTTGATTGTTTATCCATTGTTCATGCTCCTTCATAATCTTTCTGATCTTTCTTATTCCCTTTCAAGAGGCGGACCAGATGTGGCAGCAATATTCTAAGCATGGACGAATGGTAGATTTATAAATAAGTAAAAGATTCTGGAGAGAAAAATTGTCTTGCACGACACAATGAACCAATTTTCTTAGGAGCAGACCTAGCAATGGATTCAATATAATCTTTCCACTTCATGTCAGCTGAGTTGGTTGGTTATTTTGTTTTATGACATATCAACCTCAGTGGGACATTTAATGCCAACAATTTTTATTGCTGGTAATATTTTGTCAAAAATCTATTTCTGGTAATATTTTTTTCCTCAAAAATGTATAGCTGGTAATATTATTTAAAAATATGTATTGCTGGCAATAGTTTTTTTTTTCAAAAATTTATTGCTGGCAATAGTTTTTTTTTTCAAAAATTTATTGCTGGCAATAGTTTTTTTTTTCAAAAATTTATTGCTGGCAATAGTTTTTTTTTTCAAAAATTTATTGCTGGCAATAGTTTTTTTTTTCAAAAATTTATTGCTGGCAATAGTTTTTTTTTTCAAAAATTTATTGCTGGCAATAGTTTTTTTTTTCAAAAATTTATTGCTGGCAATAATTTTTTTTTCAAAAATTTATTGCTGGCAATAGTTTTTTTTTTCAAAAATTTATTGCTGGCAATAGTTTTTTTTTTCAAAAATTTATTGCTGGCAATAGTTTTTTTTTTCAAAAATTTATTGCTGGCAATAGTTTTTTTTTTCAAAAATTTATTGCTGGCAATAGTTTTTTTTTTCAAAAATTTATTGCTGGCAATAGTTTTTTTTTTCAAAAATTTATCTCTTAATAATTTTTTTATAAAGTATTTTTGGTATTAAAACATATTTTTACACTTTCATAATGCTTTTTAGCTCAGTCCGGGGGTTAACTATTTGCCCATAGCTGGGACCCTAACAGGTGCTACCACCCCGGGTCAGGGTGGACCTGGGAACACCAGCAATTAAGAGGTGGTTCCATGCTCCTCAAAACCTCCTGATCAGAGGCCTTGCTGTTGAACGTCTTACCCAGGACGCAGATGTAGTTTATCGTCATACCCAGGACAGTCATGTCAGCTGAGAATGTTAGCCTGAGAAGGTATGTGTTACTTTCATGGAGGTTAGCATCAGCCATGCTGATGGAAGGCAGAAACGAGTCTCCCTGATAATTGCTAGGAGGAAGTTTCATTTTGGAGGCTTTTATACGAGTCATAGGTGGATGACAAATTAGAAATTATTTTATACAGAATGATAAAGACGTCAATTTTTATTTACACGTATTTGTTTCACTTTGGTATAAGAAGTTGTATCAATTGAAATTATTTTTGTTTTATGAAGTAGAAGCTCAATCCACAATCAAGGTAGACAATTATACTCTGCTTGTTTGTTTCTTTACTGGCATAACAACATCCTTATGGGTCATTTAATGACGAAATTTAATTTTCTTGGGAGCATTAGTAATTTTTTTTTCTTTTGCAAAAATGTATTGCTGGTAATTTTTTTACTATAAAAATGTATTGCTGGTAATTTTTTTACTATAAAAATTTATTTTTATACTTTCATAGTGTTTTGATCCCAGTTTCGGGGTTCACTATTTACCCCTAGCTGGGACCCTAACTGGTGCAACCATCTTGGGTCAGAGTGGACCTTGAGAACAACAGCAATTAAGAGGTGGTTCCATGCTCCTCAAAATCTCCCAGTCAGAGGCCTTGCTGCCAGATGTAGTTTATTGTCATACCCAGGACAGACATTGCTTGTGCTAGAGACTCATACTGAATACAAGAAAATATGCAGAAACAATAAGCAGTTAATACTACACTCACCATTAGAGATGACATGAACAGATACTACACATTAATCCCAGGCAATGGCCAAGGAGTGAAGAAAAACATAACTAGAGTAACATTGGCTGCTCAGTTAATAAATGCCAAGTTTTTCCCTATAAGCAAATGGCTAATATTACCATTTGGTCTATCAAACCATTAGGCCAGTTGGAACAAAACAAAGGGACTTTAATATGAGTCATAGCTTAGCTAACCTTTTTCATTGATTAGCCAGCCTAAGTCAGGCAATATCTACTGAAAAGTACAATCATGTGTCATCAGTAAAAGCTTAATAGGAAACACTTGAAAAATACAAAGTGATTAATGAGTTAGATAAGAAATATGTAAACAAATTAGAACATTGTTTCATACAGGTAGTTAAAAAAGGCAGCCTGTTATCTTTAATACCTACACCAAATTTGTTCCCCTGTAATCACTGAAGAAATGATGGCAGGGTGTAAACACACAATGCGACTCTTGCCCAAGCTCTCCCCTCTAATCGACCAATGATTACCGCATGTTGCATTTCAATTCCCAATCTCGTTAGTGTGCAGCAAAAGCTGAGCCTAGCTGCAATACTAACAAAGTGAAAAACAAATGCCACGTCAAGTAAATAATAACACTAACCCTGTATCACATAGTATATAGGCAGATGTTTTATTTGGAGCCTTGTATAGGTGGACAGGTAGATAATTCTGTCTATATTTCTGAGATGAGGTATTATTTACATTATTCGGACTATTGACCTCATCTCTGTCGCCATATTTATTACGTTTCGGCCGTTGTACGCTCCAGCCTTCTTCAGGTAGTTGGAATGTCAAACTGAACCCTTTATTTCGCTCACTGGGGTAGACTGTTCTAGTTCCATGTGCTACGTTTAATGGATATCAGTTATCAGTTATCTCCTGTTAATCCCCCCCTCTGAAAGTTCTTAACTGGGTATTGAACCCACACTCTTTGGGTCCTGTCTAACCAACGCCTTTATCCACTGTTCCTTGTGGACATCTGTGTATGAATTTCTGGGTATTATAAACCTAATGTCTTCAGCCACCATTTTTACCAGTGCTCATATTGCAATTTTTGCTGTTATCACCCATATTTTTACCAGAGCTCATATTGCAACTTTTTGTTGTTATTATCGCTTTTCTCTGGCACTCCTTATTACTGATTCCCATATTGTATTCATTTCTATGCTTGGTCGGCTCAGGAGGTTTTGTGGCTTAGCATATGTGCCGATTCCTTAAGTTTATGAATTTTACAGTGATGTTCCTTGTCTATGATCTCAACCTGATCCCACAGAGGGCGGTGATCTCCCTTCTCTCTCCATATGTGGTCAGTCAATACAGCAATGGGAACCAGGCAACAGACAAGTCTATCTCCTACCAAGCATGATCAAGAACTCCCTCTGATTGCAAGCATTACTGTTAATATAGACCAACACCCTATTTCTGGTTTTGTTGTCACTTGATCGCCCAAAACCCCTCATCCACTCTCTAGCATTCCTGTTCCCCTTCAGTCAAAGTTAATATCACTTCAGAAACTAGATTTTAAAAAAAAATGACCACCAGCTGCTATTAAACTGAAACACTTGAGAAAAAAAATACAAAGAAAAGCACCTCTTCCCTTTCTATGTAGGCATCTATTGAATCACAAGAGCACATTCACCATATGCTCCTTGTATATGTTTGTTTTTAATCATTTCATCCCAAGCAAGACAGGAATGTCACTAGTGTACAGGAGGTTACAGAGAGTAAAAGTGAGAGAGAAAACTGAGAATAAGGAGGATTGAGGAAAGGATCTCTCTTCTTGAACCCTGTTCAAGAAGAGAGAAGATGGCGATTGATGTTGCATTTAAATTTTTGAAGATTTAGTTATCAGGGAAGCAAGTAAACGGAAGGGAGTTCCACAGGTTTTAAGTTCAAGAAAAAAAAAACTGCTGGAGTAGAGTAGGCAGTTGCATTTAGCTATTTCAACAGTAAAAGGGTGGGACCTAAATGCCAATCTAGTAGCACGCTTAAATTTATGTAGTTGAGGAACCAGGGAAAGAAGCTCATCAGTGCAGATGCCATGAAAATATTTGTAGAAAAGACAGAGGGAAGCTACGTCACATTGGTGCGAAAGTGACTGAAGTCGGGATGCTAAGTCAGGGTCAATTACATTAAATAAAGATCTTGCTTTAAAGATTTTCTCTATTTAAAAATTTAGTCTAATTTATTTAGATTTTTGTTTGATAGTAAAGTTTTCTTTTAACTGTTTCGGTCGTTGTGCTCTCTGGGCTTCTTGTATTTCATATTGTTCATATTCACTAATTCAGTGGTTCCCAAACTGTTTTCTCTGGGACGCATTTTCAGAATGAAAATTTGTCCATGCCTCACAAAAATTTATGTAATAAAAAGTCTATTTAAAAATAAAAAAAACATAGAAAGGGATAAAGGGAATTCACTGTGGATTCTAAGTCAGAACATATCATTGACAACTCTCTCCTCCAATTTGAAGACCCTAATTACTATATGCTTAATACTTGATATAATGCAAAATATCACATAAAATCAGCTAATAATTATTTGTAACTATTTATACTGGGACTCATGCAGGCAATTACAAGTAATCCATTATAATATTTTAAATATGAATTTTTTGAAACTGTTTCTAAATCTTTGATTGTCTTTCAATTTCACCTGCTATCTTCTTTTGCTGTACCTATGAACCATGCTACACTATTTGGAGAGCACTGCACTAATTAAATCTTGACCTCTTCAAGTGTGGAGCTAGCCGTTATCTTTCCTGCATAGCCCCAAGAACTTCACTTCTTGCTTCTTTCTTATGATCATACAACAGCACACAATAGCTTTCTGCCTTGAGTGGCTCTTGTGCTTTTTATTGGGTGAACATCAGTTTTGCTCAGTTATTGCTCACACTGCTTCCACTGAGTCAGTGATTGAACTCAATTAATGTCACCAAATTCAAACCAACCACTAGACTATTGCCTCATGGGACAATCCTGAGTCTAGAACTTAGAACCTTAAAACTATTCTGCTTGCTGCTGATAATGCTACTGCTTGTGTTTCTCTTTAATTAATACTGCTGCTGTTAAAGTCTTGATGCCATTTCTTTTTATTTATTAATGGCTTCTAGATTGTATTTATTTCTATCTTAGGCTACAAAAACCTCAGTAGGTCTAATTTAATTCATTCCACAGGGATTGATGACTACCCTTTTTCCCTCCATACAGGATCAACCATGCTTGATTTCATTGTCTCATCCTTAATTACAGCATTTTGATGTTCTTCCAGCCTTACATTTAGGAGATGGCTAATTTTATCTTTGTATTCTTTGCCACAACTGCTAGGTATGGAATACATGCAGTTCTTGGTCATGTTCTCCCACTTGAGATTTCTCTATATGGTTAAGTTGTTTCTTTCAGGTCAATATTTGAAAACAGCCTCACCCTACAAAACAAACCTGTGCCCATGAACTGATTAAGTAGAAGTGCTTTATCAAAGATACTTTCATCATTTATTGTTTTAAAAGATTGTGAGATTGGACAAAAGTTACCAAGTGGAAGATTTCGAGAATTCTACTTACTTTAATGGCCATTTTGTAGGCAAAGAAAAACAGTTTGACAACTGTGTCCCAACTAAAACTAACAGACACAATGTATTTGGCAACTCTAAGAAATGTGGTGTGCGAATCTTCTGGTTCGACTCTTGAAATCAATCTGAAAAGAGAAATGATATTGAATATAAGGTTAAATTTGGAAACATATTTCCTGCCACAAAAGGTGCTTCCAAAAGAATGCCTAGAAAAAAAAAAAAAAAAAATCACCTGGCAACTTTATACCCCGATTGCTGGGTTACTGATACTAGACTAACACCTGAACACACTCTTTTCAGATACTTATCCTTAGACAACAATTATGTTTCATTAACAAATTATGATAGATTGTAAAAATACATTTTTTAACACATTAGGCACCTGATGATCCTTGAATGACATATACATAATTATAAATGATTAAATTATGATTACAAATTAAAATAATGTTAAATTATAAAAAAAAAAAACAAAGGTTAAAGCACCAGTTTAATTGTACTTCTTCCGTTCCAAAATAAGTTGCTGGATTTACATCATAAAAAAGTAGAATTAGTTACTTACTGTGAAATAATAGCACTATTTTTAATGTGAAATAATAGCACTATTTTTAATGTGAAATAATAGCACTATTTTTAATGTGAAATAATAGCACTATTTTTAATGTGAAATAATAGCACTATTTTTAATGTGAAATAATAGCACTATTTTTAATGTGAAATAATAGCACTATTTTTAATGTGAAATAATAGCACTATTTTTAATGTGAAATAGTAGTACTATTTTTTTCTAAATATTCCTTGACAAATTAAAAGTTTGAGTCATAAAGTAGGGGAATACATTAAACTAATTATGTAAATAATTATGTTTAGAATTATTTCAAAGCCAAAAAGAACCTTATGTGGCCCTGCAATATACACGAGGCGCTTGAATAGGCACATGTGACACAGGAAGTGAGAAAATGTCATGGATGATTATAAGTGAACACCAGTAAGACAAAGTTCAATAGATTTTGATAATTAAAAAACCATAAGAGATTGTTCACTTCTTTAGATTTTATATGAACCCTTCATAAAAGCACTTCATCACTTCCTGTTTTCCATTTTCTACTTTATTTGCGTGTTTTTTCTGCTCGACGCTAGATTGATTCCTTTCAACACAGCATCCAATTCAGCGACATTGATAGGATTGAAATCATTTCTCTTCCTCAACTATGCTATATCTTCGGCTACAATGCCACCAATTTTCACACCTATAGTAATACTACTAGCATCACACCAGACCATACCATACCTTTATCTGTCTTGGGCACATGTCATCTACTCTGAACTGGATTGTCCCTTTTTTACTTTCTCCATGATGCCATTCATTATGGAAATTGTATCTTGGTCTGTATAGTCACCCCAGGCTGTTCCCTCAGCATGCCATTTCACATAGCCACACGCTACCCTGAGCAAACCAGCAAGGGGATGGCGACCCACCAATTTCCCACATATTGAAAATAACTCTCACCTAGTTAATTCATCACAGACTTTAGGGACTACATTTCCTCTTCTGAAGATCAGATTAATTTGTCTTTCTTTAATTTATGTCCCTTTGTCTAATGATTCTGGAGGTTTTTCTATCATCAGACCAAATCTCTTCAAATAGCATATCACTTCCTTCACATTTGAAATTGATTCATCCATCAAAATGACATTAATATAAGCATTGGTGGCATTCTTTATTTTCTCCTCTTTTGAGCATGGTTCTAAGCACAGCCGTCATCATCTTATGTACAGAATATGATCCAAACCCTACTTGGGTTAAACAATACATACGCTCCTTTTATATGGCCTTAGTTATTCTACTACATCCACCAGTCTGCCAGTGGGTGGCATGCCACCGCTGTTGGACCACCGACATTTTCATCCTAGCAATGTTACCACTTGCTGATCACTAGTGGCACACTGTTGGTCCGCTGGTGGCTACAACCAGAGGACTGCTGGCACTGTCATTGGCAGGCCACTAGCATCTTGTATGTAAGGATGTAGTTGCAAGTAGGCACTTTTCAAATCAACAAGGGTTTTGGGGCCAGTCATTTAACGCCACTCTTGCATAGTATCCGACCAAATGTCTATGGTATGTGTGACATGCCACATGGGCATTTAGTTCCCTAAAGTCCAGTACAGGTTTGACTGATTTTTTGTGGGCTGAACTACTGCCATCAGTAATAACACCCTGTCTCTCACTTCCTCCTTTCATGGTGCAATTATACCCTCGTCTATCCACCCTTCCAGTTCCTTCTCAAAATTCGCAATATTCTGACTGAGAAAAAATATTGTAACATCTGATTTGGTTTTCGTAATATTGAAGACTTTTCATTTCAAAACCATTCCACCATCCACATTTGTCACCATCAAATTTTGCTGAGAAATCTCTATGCTCTTGGTATCTGTCTATTTTGGTGCAACTCCCAATTGCACATTCTCATGCACATTGCGTCTGACCTAATTTACTATACCTTTGTCAAAGAAAACACCATTCAGATGCTCAATCAAATTCAGTCCAATTACAACATCGACGTCTTTGATGATCTTATCAATCACTATAGCTTCTGCCATTAAGCAGAGGCCATTCACTGTCAGATTAATTGTGCTGATCCCTTTGCATCCAAACTCTCCCACCCATGGCTATTAAATATTTCATTTCCTTCCATTCCAAATAGTTGCTCACTTTGGTATTATTAGTGTGGTCGTGCATCACAAGGGCTCTTGACTTCTTATCTCCAATCAATCGACAATCACCTGCAGTGAGCTGCTGCTGGCTCAAGGAGGTAGCTGCTCACACAGTAGGCCCCCTTTCACCAGTAATATGGCTTGGCACCCCCCACCCATCTGAGATCTCGCTGAGATGATGCTTTACATTTACAATCTTTAATCAAATGAGGCCCCCCCACCCCCTCCCCACTTACACCAAAAACACTAACTCCTGAATTTCTCCAGCTGTATTGGGCCGCCTTTTGTCGTCGCCAGCGGATCCAAGTTGCGTGCTCCATTAACACCCTTGAGCGTTTAATAAAACACTCATTTCCATGTTCTCAATATCAAAGCAGTTGCTGTAGGGCTGGTGACATATCACTTGGAAATCCAGTAACAAATGCTAGTTTAACAATCGATTCAAGACCCCCCCTCCCCACGAATTCCTGCCAATCTCCTAATGCTATTGCCATAAGCATCGACCGATTCTCCAATTTATCTGATTTCCTTCATGTTTTCTTTTATTGAAGTGATTGTTAAAACATTGGCTAGTTGACAATTGATTCAAACTTTATAAAATGGTAAATAAGGATTTCCTTGTAGTTGGTTCACATATCTTAATAATTTAGTAAATGTTTATAAATTTATGAATAAAATATTGTTTTCACATTTATTTCTTTATAAATTGGTAAATGATAAATATTGCATTGCATTGCATTACTTTTAACTGTATTAGTTTTTGGAATTTTGGAAATATAAAATTATTCTTTTAAATAAACAATCTCATAAAGTGTCTAATATTTTTCTTGTAAATTCTCAAGATTAAAAAAAAAAAATGTATAAATTCAATTTCATCATATGCTTAGGTTTTATTCCAATTCTAATCATCGCTTTATAAAAGGGTGAAGGTCATCGCTTTCCAAAGAGTGAAGGTAGTTAAAATAATAGCAGTGTCAAGGGAAAAACTCTCCTTTTAACACTCCACCTTATTGCGGGCATGAGCATCCATGTTTACCAATATTTTATCACTCCAACCCCCTGTGAAAAACATTTCATCACTTCCTGTCAAGGAATACATACATTAGCTTACATTCACTCTCACTACTTCTTGAGTTCTGACATTAAGAGACAACCTCCCAGATACACAGTCTGACAAGAATCTAGATAACACATGTGAACTGAAACATCCAAATGAAAGTTACATTTGGGAACATTTTATAAACAGTGAACATGTGGGGGGGGGGGATTCTACACAGAAATATAAACATATAAAAGATGTCCATCTATATTTCCGAGATGAGCTATTGTAACTATTTACAATATTTACATTGTTCAAACTATTGTTCTATCTTTATTGTCATATTCACATTTCGGCTGTTGCCCACTCCTTCTTCAAGTGATATATGTTGGAGTTTTGAATCAAGCCCTTTATTTCGTTCACCGGGGTAGATTGTTCTAGTTCCACGTGGCCCAGTGGATAAAAGCATTGGTTGAAGTAATCCAGTAACTTGACTGAAAAGAATCATGAGTTCAATACCTGGCTACAGCAAAGGTGAACAAAAACTTAGAGAGTTGAGTTAATAAAGGGAAAATAACTGAAACTGAGATATCCACAAAAGGCATGGCATGTGGAACTAGAACAATCTACCCCAGTGAACAAAATAAAGGGTTTGGTTCAAAATTTCAACATATATCATGTAAAGAAGGCCAGAGCATACAATGGCCAAAACATTGTGAATATGACAATAAAGATGAGGACAACAGTCTGAACAATGTAAATATAAAAGATGGCTACGTTAAACAAATGTTCAAATAATAACATGACATCAGGAGACCAATGCAGAGTGAAAAGCTTTTAAAAGATTACATACCAGTGATGCTATCATAGGGAATAGATTTAGGAAGATAAGAAAAATATGAACCACAGACTTGGGCCCATAGTATAAATTATTCAAATTGGAGAAAGGTTCCATAAAGAAGGTGGGGCTCCAGATGATATTCCTGATCATTAGAGGGGCTCCAGATGATATTAGTTTTTTTTTTCTTCATTTCATTTTTTTTGTTTTACTTTTCCAGAATCCTGCTTTCCAGGAGTTTTAAAGAGGACTTTTACCACCCTACCAAGATCATCCTCGTCACCCACAGGAGTGAGAAAGAGAAGAAGAAAAAAATATTATTAACCTAAAGAGTCCTGAAAACCTGGAAAATTCTTTTTCTTTTCTGCGAGGACAGAAATTGGTCAGTGAGCAATAATTTCAGCATAAGGACCGATTACTACTGGCTCCTAGCAGAACTTAGGATTGGCCAGGCGTGGAATGAATTTGAATGTTCACTGATCTACAATTCTGGCTTTTGTTTCTTTCTTTTACAAGACAGCATCCACAAAACTTGGGGTTGGGGTCATTTTGATCATCAATGACACCCTTTTCTTCTGTACGCATAGATTGCTTTTTTCATCATTAGGCTACCAACATATTGATATTCCAACATTATATGAACTTTCAGTTCTCTCAGACATACATATTTCACACACATTCAAAGACTATATATATATATATATATATATATATATATATATAATATCTGGATAAAATGAATGAAACAAAATTGGGTGTTTTTTATATATATATATATTAGTTACAGACAACACTTACTCCTGTAATTTTTGATCTCCATCAAGTTCATCACCAATACATCGGAGGGCCCGTCCAATTTCTTGAAGCTGTGCCATAGGAGGACCTGAAAATAAATATAAGTTTCATATGAAAGCAGAGTTTGTATACTTCAGCATACCATAACTTATTTTCTTTCTCAGGTGAAAATTAGTTTCAGTAATTGGTAACCTATCTTAATGACAAATTCCCCTGAACTAATACTACAAAATGAAAACATAAATAAAATTACTAGTACTATCTCCAGTCAAGGTTGGCTATGACAGCAACAGCCTTTGCTGCAACTCCCAAAGCTAGACGTTTGTTTCTCACTTGTAAAAAATATCCCCTACATTCTTCTGTCGACAATTATGGAATGCCAGTCAAGATACTTGGTAATTAGAGTAAAAGGGAGAAATGGATTCATGCCTTTCCAAAGAGCATTCATGCCAAGTGAAATTCAGCAAACCCAGCTGAAATTCATTCAGCTTTCAGTTTCTGTTTGCCATGCTGATTATTGTTACATTACATCATCCACATATCACAAGCATACAGCACCTGGTATTCCCAAGTGATCACCCATCTAGGCAATGACCAGGCTAGACATTGCTTAACTTCAATGATTGGATGAGAATAAGTGTTTCAATGTGATATAGCCATAATAACAGGAATGCTAAAAAATCAATGGATAAAACAATAGATAAAACAGCTGGTATTTTCAACAGCTTCAGAAAACAAAAGTTGTCTCTAATTTGAAAAAAAGATGAAGTTCACAATAAATACTACAGCCAGTTTTTATCCAATGAAATTTCTTTAGAAAACTGTCAACTAAATAAGAAAAAAAAAGTAGGGGTTGGTAAGTGGTAAAAGTGAAAGATCTAAGTTTTCAAATGCAGGACTCTCTCTACATGATCCAATGCTCCTCATGCGCACAGGCTGTTCTCAGTGTGGATGTTATTGCCGTGACTGTTAGACACGTAGGGGTTGGTAAGTGGTAAAAGTGAAAGATCTAAGTTTTCGAATGAAGGACTAAAAACAAAAAGCTTACTGCTTAAAACTTTCAACTCATGAGGGCCGGAAATTTCACATTTAGAAAACAATATAAAAGAGTCATAATCACAGGTGGGAGTGCCAGATTTAGGACAAATGAGACCCCCTTAATTACCCCCACCATACGGAAATATTTGGGAGTGAAATTCAACCAGAAGTCTACACAATTACATTATGATTATTAGTTTGAACAGACATTCCTTTTGTCTCCTCCTTGCATCACATTACTAAAATACCTCTTTTTCATTGGGGTCAATTGAAAGAATTCAAAATGCCATCTGGGAGGGGAGCCACCCCGACCCCCGATATCCTTATCAAAGAATAACCTAGACCCTGTTGTTGTATCATTGCTTGTCTTCAACTCATTCTCTTTGCTATTCTACCAATTAACCTCCTTCCACTGATCTGTTATCTCAAGTTTAGTGGCAATGACTTGTATCACATGTCCAGTTAAGAGACAAGTGGAAGGTCAAGGTAATTTACAAACCTTTCTTTTTCTGTCTATATTTCTGAGATGAGGTATTATGTACACTATTTACATTATTTGGACTATTGTCCTCATCTTTGTTGCCATATTTATCACAACATTTCGGCCCTTCAGTATCTGTCTATATTTCTGAGATGAGGTATTTACATTATTCGGACTATTGTCCTCATCTTTGTCGCCATATTTATTACAATGTTTTTGAACCCTTTATTTCGCTCACTGGGGGGACTGTGCCATGTGTCCTCAAGGACACATGGCACAGTTAACAGGAGATAACTGATGACTGACATCCATGCTACATGGAACTAGAACAGTCTACCCCAGTGAGCAACATAAAGCGTTCAGTTCGACATTCCAACCACCTGAAGAAGGCCGGAGCATATAACGGGCGAAATGTTGTAATAAATATGGCAACAAAGATGAGGACAATAGTCTGAATAATGTAAATAGTGTACTTTCTTTTTCTAGGCTGATTTCTTGCTTTTTTTTTTTATTTCCTTTTATATACAAGGGTCCTACTGTGCAATGTAACCTGACACACCTACATAAGCACCCACGTGTCTCCCTTACAATTGGGAGCCATAATGAAGTGCAAAGAGCCCCTCCCAAAAAAAAACGATGCAGCCAAGAAATAGTGAATGTAACACAATCTAATATGGTGCACACTCGGTGAAGAAACAACGCTGTCTTCCCCCATATAATGCCACATGATGATGTATTATGGGAGATGGCATCGTAACCACGAAATGCCGTATGTCGGGTCAACCTCCCGAGGACCTTCTGTACCTATCTAGCTATTTTTTTTTTTTTAAGTATTTCACTCCAAGCAAGGCAATAAAGCCACTAGGATGCAAGGGGTTACCGAGTGATAAAGAATATGAGAAAAACTACTATTAAGGAGAGAGAACAATAAAAGAACAAGAATTAAGAAGACAAAAGATAACGATTCACGTTGCTTTTAAATTTTGAAGATCAAACTTGACTGGAAACCATGGAGCCAGAAGAGAGTTCCACAGTTCCAAGAAATATGATAAAATAATAAAGCTATTAGCATAAAACTTCTAGTTACATCTATATCCATTTTAACTGTAACATGAGACATTGCCATTGATGAGGATATGCGGGAAAGTTTAAGATTAACCACAGACTTGAACAGCTTAACATTGTAATGATCAAGTAAGTATTCTCTTCAGAGTTGGTTCCCAAAGTATCAGTTTGTGAGAAGCTGCTTTTTCTCCAGTGGAACTTACATCTCACCAATGGAATGCAAAGGGAACGAGAGTGTTTTGCTACAATGTGCCTGGCATAGCAAGTCTTAGCTGTGAAGGTTAGAACTGGTGGAACTACAGAATGTAGTTCACCTGAACACTTTCCATAAAAACAGAGATGGAAAATATTTCATTACCCTCAGGGACGTGGAGACACTTTTGAACTATCAAGACTGAAAAGTGAAGATTGGGAAGCTCCTTCCCATTTATGGCAGTAGTACTCTATCTTTGTCCTGATCTGCCTCTTGTAAATGCAAGGCATAGCTATTTACTTAAAGGAAATCTAAATTCCCTTACAAAATAGTGAAGTTTTTGCTTTAAAAAAACAAAAAACGATTAAATTTTAAATATAACTTAATTTAAAATTATTTACATTTTTATTAATAATAATAATTTGAAAAAAAGGTTAATGAACTTAGATAAATTGATTTGTTTGAAAACAACATTAACAGAGTATTTATGTTAGTATTTAATTTGAGAAATAAAATGTCTTTTTGAATAAAAATATAGGGGTGATCAGAATGCCCAATGTGAAATTTTCCTAAATTTAGTTATTTTGTAACAAACCAAAAAAGGTTATTTTTTGAAGATTGAATAAAAAATTATTTTCTATAAGACGGCCTAAAAATATCAATAAATTGTCAATAATAAACAATTATTCAGAGATCCAATGAATATCCTAAAATTTCATAGAAAAATATCTGGCTAAAACCCTGAGAGTTGAAAAATATCAGGTCAAATTTTCCTATAGTGTTTCAAAATTATCAGAATTAAAAAGTAAAAAATACTATTTGTTGAATTATTTATTATCATTAATAAAAATGTTACTAAATTAAAATTTTCAAAAAATATTCATACTTTATATAATTTTTCTATTGTAAACAGGACATGAAGGACAGTTTATATATATATATATATATATATATATATATATATATATAGAGAGAGAGAGAGAGAGAGAGGGAGAGAGAGAGGGAGAGGGAGAGAGAGAGAGAGATTTATTTTTGAATTAACAATATTTTTCCATTAAATCAATCTCAGTCTTTATACCTTTTTTAAAAAACAATATAAATCCAAATAAATTATTTTAAATAAAGTAATTATTTTCTGATTTAAAAAAAAGTACTGGTGTTATTTTGATAGAATACATAGACAATATATTTACTTTAATAAATATTAGAATGTCCAACCTATAATTATTTTGTTTAAAAAAAAAAAAAAAAAAAATTGTAATAATTATTCCAAACATTTGGCATGGACACTGTTCAGTCTCATTCAGAAAAAGAGAGAACTCCGGTCATACTCTTGCTTGAGAAATCTAAACCCCTGAATCGTTGCAATGGCATCAGATTGATTATCAAGACAATGAATCAACGGGTTATTGAATTTCAATTTCTTTGAATTGCAAAGAAACCTAACATGAAGTTATTTCTCCCGAACAACACCGGGTATCACCGCTAGTAAAAAAAATAATTCCCGATGTTATTTCAGTAAAATCTTCTTACAATAGCAAGTATAAGCATACAGAAAATTTGTCCTGAACCTTACTAAAAAATTCAATGAAACTCAAAAAAATAAATTTCGTTGAAAATTGGTACTTCTTTCAGATTGGACAGGGAAACATTCAAACCTAATAAGAAAAAATTACTTGTAATTTTTCAGTGCAAAGTTCCACCCTTTTGCTTTCGCATCAAGAGTTATTTTTATTAAATAAAGGCGGGTTTGAAGAATTGCCATTTAATGCCATTTTCAAGAGTGAACCTTTTTTAAAAGAATTTTAATTTTAATTTTTTTTATTTTTGCAATTGATACATTATTTTTTGTATGGAAGTTCAAGAACAATTCTGAATTACCTCCCCTTGTCAGGCTACTCATCCCTTTCGGGGAAAATAATATATAATTTAATAACTCTTAAAAAAAATTTTTTTTTTTTTTTAATCACTGGCTACAAATATTTTTTGACATCAAACAAGGAAATAAAAAATAAAAGCTATGAATTAAATTCATAAATTTCGATTCACTAGTTTTTGTTTTTTTTCTTGCTTTTTTAATCATTTCCCCTGAAGCAAAATGAGAATGTCATTATTACACAGGGGGGTTACAGGGAGGGGAAGTCAGTTTCCACTTCATCTTTACAGGCGATTGTCAAGCAATCACTCCTATTCAATATGATTGATATTACATAGCAGTTCAGCACTACTTTGTTTCCAAAGAAATTTTCCAATTCCAAAAATGTCTTTCCCTGGCCACTTGTAGTTTTACATTTTCCAGAAGCCTTTTTCGACAATATCTGCTCCAAACAGTATAAAGCTATTTTTTTTTCAAGTCATATGCTTCTTTACAGCTTTCATTTCGTTTCCTTCCCCAACTTTAACTCTTTTCGTCTTATTCCAAGCTATATTTTAATTTTAATCCTTTTTCATCCATTCCGAGTTTATATTATCGCACCCGGCCGGAAGTTACTGCCGGCTACTCAAACGTCTGAAAGCGTCACCACGGAAAACGGAACGAACGCCATTAATTTCCAGTGACTCAGCGTTTTCAGACATCAAAACACAAAAATACAAAAACAAAACGAAACATAACATACACAACTAAAAATAATGACCAGAAACTAATTCATGTACACATGGGGCCTAAATGAAACCCATGTGTACATTCAAAAGTAGAAGGTCATTTTTAGTCAATAGCCAAAAGACATCGTTAGCCAAGCTACGATGCTGACCCCGGCCGACATAAATAGGGCCAAATTTCTTCCACCAAATATTCTTGGATCCGGGTTTAAGAGCACTACGCTCCCCTCACCGCTGACCTCAAGCAGCAGCAGCAGCAGACTGCCTGACCACATGGGTTATGCGATAGCCCTTTTCAGGACTGCCTGACCACATGGGTTATGCGATAGCCCTTTTCAGGACTGCCTGACCACATGGGTTATGCGATAGCCCTTTTCAGGACTGCCTGACCACATGGGTTATGCGATAGCCCTTTTCAGGACTGCCTGACCACATGGGTTATGCGATAGCCCTTTTCAGGACTGCCTGACCACATGGGTTATGCGATAGTCCTTCTGGTTACTACCAAGCTGCATCCCTGGTGACCGTCAACCTAAGAACGAGCAGGTTCCCTCAGCACTGTCTGGTCCGCTGCCCTAAAACAAGACGATCTGTCGGTTTCGCTCTCCCCGATTTCATAGCGACACAATACCTGTACATACTTTTGCCAAATTGTTGAATAAAATTTGGCTTTGATTTTAAACCCTCGCTTTTGTTGTCCTTGCTTCGATCGTATTTTCCAATATAAATTTTACTGTTTGCGGGGTTTGATAGCACCTGCTTGACGGCCCCGCAACAATATCTTCTTAACTTTTTCCTTTAGTTTTACTAGTGTCGCAAGGTCACATTTTCTCTCTCTAAAAAATTAGATATTACGCAGCAATGTAGTACTCTTTTCTTTCTTTATAATGAAATTTTCACGTTTCTTAATACTTTGCTTATTTTCTGGAAGTGACCTTTATCTATTCTAATGTACAAAATGTTATCAGGGAAGCAAGTAAATGGGAAGGAGTTCCACAGGTGGGAAGTGTTAAAAAAATCTACGAGTAGAAGTGGCAGTTTCATTTAGCCAGTAATTATGTGTGGGGGGCATATGTGTTACAAAAAAAGCTATATATTTTTTACCAAGATTTTCGAAAAAAAAAAAAAAATTAAAAAAATAATTTAATTCGTTTGTGAATAAGTCCTAAAAGTTTCGTTAAAATCCGACAATTATTGGATTTTTTTTGCAAGTATTTCCAACCAAACCAATGCGTTTTTACCGGAAAAATGGCGCTATAACACCAATAAACTAAAACTAACCAAAATTTCGAACGTGCTAAAAAAGGATTTGAAAAAATTAATAAAAATCAAAAATCCTTTGATCTTTCCCACTTAATAATAAACATTTTGAGTTTTGACGATAAAACTTTGTTTTTATTAAATTTGGGACCTTTAATTTTTCATCATGCTATTTTTCAGCAAATTTTTTTCGGCATTTTTTTTCATTCGCCAAGAAGTCCTGCATTAACTAATAAAAAACTTTCATGAAATTAAGTGTATGTGTGGGGGGAGGGGATAACATATGTAACAAAAGCTATATATTTATTTTACAAAGATTTTCTAAAATGAAAATTTTTTAAAGTAATTTCATTCTTTTGTGAACGAGTCCTAAAAGTTTCGTTAAAATCCGACAATTGTTTGATTTTTTTTTTTTTTTGCAATTATTTCCAAACCAATGCGTTTTTTTACTGGAAAAATGGCGCCAAAACTCCAATCAGGCCGAAACCAAAATTTCGAACGTGCTAAAAAAGGATTTGAAAAAAATTAATAAAAATCAAAAAATCCTTTGATCTTCCCCAGTTAATAATAACAAACATTTTGAAGATAAAACTTTGTTTTTATTAAATTTGGGACCTTTTTTCATCATGCTATTTTTCAGCAAATTTTTTTCGGTATTAGTAGAAGTACCTACTAAAAAAACTTCATGACACCCCACCTCCCCTATTTAAAAAGTATGCGAAATATCGGAAAATGGGGGGTAGGGGGGCTGAAACACAAAAAGTTTTCTAATAAAATAACCTATTCAGTACAATTAATTCCTGAATGAATAAGTTAAGTACTTAAAATGTCGTTTGAATCGGATAATTTTATGATTTCGGACAAACATTTTAAAAAAACAAGAGGAAGCGATTTTTGTTCTTTCCATTTTTCGGTGATACCGACAAGATGACAACTCAAATTATTTCATCTTCATAACATGTTGACAAAAGAAAATAAATGTATAATTTTTGTTATATCTTTTACCAAAAAAATGATTTTTCAAAAGGTTAAAACATAAGTTTCTAGGGATATTTTTTTTTTTTTTTTGCAAGTCGTATGATGCTAGACGTAGATTTACTGGAGAGATTCTGAAATCAGTGCACTTTCAATATATTATCGCCTCAATTACAATTGACTCCGTCGATAAAACATTCTTGGGACGAAACACATTACTTTGGACCTCTCCCCTTTATTCATTCAATTATATCGCGCACACACAAATTTTATCATAGAAAATCAAATTTATTTTTCGTACGGAAAAAAAGAAGCTTTTAACTAAAAGAAACATTTTTTTTTATGTTTTTATTTTCTTCAAAATCAAATACATCGCAGAGTTTGTTTTTTTTTCTTCTCATGACAGTTAAAAATGATGTCTACGAAAGAATAGAGATTAAAACGAAATTTTAAAAAAATGAAAAAAGCTATCATTAATTCACCATTTTCAAGAAGTTTATATTTTAATAAAGGCTATTTAGCAGACACAAACACAAAAACTCTCACCAATACAGTCGTAATGCATGTCGTAGTTGTTTGCAGGTCTTTTTTTCATCCTGGATAATTTATAGAACTAAGATTTATTTGAAAGTTATATCAAACTCATTTTCACTGTATTTGACATGCCGTCAAATACTCCCTAATTTCAGTAGGGAACAGTAAGAGTTTTTTTTTGTTTTGTTTTTTTTAATCTGTTTACAGGTAAACATATTAAAATGGCATTCAAATAGGTAGCTGCAATATAGCCACAGGGAGGCGGAGAATACTAATGCAACTACCAATGCCGGAACAAAAATCCTTCATAATCGTAGTTTGGCTGGACTTTATAAAGAGCAAATAATAGCAGCCTTTTAGTACTTTCACCTTAAGGTTCTGAGTGAGGGGACATCCACCCCACACCCTTTTTAATATGCCATCAAATACAAACTTTGAACATCAAATTAATAATGAAACCAGAATTGAATATGAAAACAAATGAACAAGTTATAAAGATAAAATTGGTAAATGTTTATTTTAACACCCGAGCGTCATTCAGAAAATAGTTCCGTAAAGCGATTTTTTTCTTTTGTATTTAATTTAAGAAAGTTAACTTTCAAATATATGTAAGCATAGACAAAAAAGAATAAGAAAAAAAAATAAACACCTAACCCTAATTTGAAAGTTTACTTTCTTCTTTGAAAAAAAAATAAAAGAATAACAAAAAAAAAACACCTAACCCTAATTTGAAAATTAACTCTTCTTAAATTAAGTACAAAAAAAAATCGCTTTACAAAAATGCGTACTAATTTTTACAAGGACTTTCTTAAAGGAAGTAAATAGGCACTAATTGTATACCTCCACCGACAAAATTCAGCAGTATCAATAAGTCGGTAATGGCTGACGAGGAAAGAGTCCGATTATTTCAGGTGGTTAACATCCAAAAAGGTAGGTTTCTTCAAAATCTAATTGTTGATTTTAGTTCAGCATATACATTTGCACGGAAATAAGACTATTTTGGAAAAATTTGAAGGGATATTGGCGCTCGGGTGTTAAAATAAACATTTACCATAAAATTTAAAAAATCATTGTTTTAAAAGTTGTTTTTTTTTTTTTTAGCATTCATTCAGTGGATTTTTTTTTAAATATTTTTTTAATGAAAATAAATTCAGGAAAAAAATAAAAAATCCAAATCCAAATAATTCCGACATTTGTTAATCCTGATACTTGTTCCATCATTTGTCGTGGTAAACTTTCCCGGATCCATTCCTGTTTCGATGCATTTAACTTTTATTTTGGTGCCTTTCTTCTCTTCAAATCTTTTGAAAACATATAACCTTCGATTGTCCATAGAGTAATATTTTCCATCTTTTTTAGCAACACGTATTCGCGGTATATCGACGACTGTAATTTTTCCAGACAAAAGCTTTCTAAGGGTTTCCTTTATGGGGTTACCATTTCGAAACCTCGAACGCATGGAGTTTTGTGAATAGCGAATTTCCGAAGGCGATAATTCTAACACCATTGTGCTTTTATACGTTCGGTTTGCAAAACAGAAACTGATAAGAGAGATTTCCTTTGTCGTTTGATTCTTACAATTATTCCAGTTAAGGAAACATTAAAGTTAAATCAATGGAAAATGAAGAGAATGGCAAAATAGTCGAACTGATTTTTCCCCACTTTTTTTTTCCGTTAAAAAGGGTTTTTTTTTTTTTTTTTAATCGATGATTAGTTGAAGATGTTACCTTCCTTCATGGAGGGAAAGGGTCTATTCCGAAGTTTTGATTGTGGCCACTGTTTTATTTTTACCTTACTTTTCTGGGCATATTCATTTTGACAGATGTCTTTAATTAAATAATTTCCTGAAATTGTGATTTTTGCGTAATAATAAAATTGTGGATAAATGTTGTTGGTTGTCTGAGTTTTTGTCTTAATTATCGAAGCATTTTTTATATTTCTCTTCTTTGTTGTTGATCATAGGTTTCAGGTGTAAAACATAGGTGTTGTGTCTTCTTTTTCGCAAACTTTTTTCTGTGTTTCCGTAGAAATGAAGTGAGTGAATGGAATTGGAATAGATTTTGGAAATTAGATTTTTTTTATTTGATTGTCGTATCTTATGGCTAAAAAGATGAACGAGAAGTTGAACACACAGACGAACGTTTTATGAACTGCTTGAAATTGTCCGGGTTGTTCTGAGAATTACTACTTTCACTTTTAACTTTTTCCAAGAAAATGCCTCCTCCCCTTCTCAATTGCGTAAAGCATTTCAAAATGCAATGGGGATAACACACACACACAAAAGTATACATGTATATATATATATACATGAATGTATACATGTATATATATATATACATGAATGTATACATGTATATATATATATATATACATGAATGTATACATGTGTGTATATATATATATATATATACATGAATGTATACATGTGTGTATATATATATATATATATACATGAATGTATACATGTGTATATATATATATATATATATATATATACATGAATGTATACATGTATATATATATATATACATGAATGTATACATGTATATATATATATATATACATGAATGTATACATGTATATATATATATACATGAAAGTATACATGTATATATATATATACATGAAAGTATACATGTATATATATATATACATGAAAGTATACATGTGTATATATATATATATACATGAAAGTATACATGTGTATATATATATATACATGAAAGTATACATGTGTATATATATATATATACATGAAAGTATACATGTGTATATATATATATACATGAAAGTATACATGTGTATATATATATACATGAAAGTATACATGTATATATATATATATATACATGAAAGTATACATGTATATATATATATATACATGAAAGTATACATGTATATATATATATATATATATATATATATATATATATATACATGAAAGTATACATGTGTATATATATATATACATGAAAGTATACATGTATATATATATATATATACATGAAAGTATACATGTATATATATATATACATGAAAGTATACATGTATATATATATATATACATGAAAGTATACATGTATATATATATACATACATGAAAGTATACATGTATATATATATACATACATGAAAGTATACATGTATATATATATACATACATGAAAGTATACATGTATATATATATACATACATGAAAGTATACATGTATATATATATACATACATGAAAGTATACATGTATATATATATACATACATGAAAGTATACATGTATATATATATACATACATGAAAGTATACATGTATATATATATACATACATGAAAGTATACATGTATATATATATACATACATGAAAGTATACATGTATATATATATACATACATGAAAGTATAC
>OZ038507.1:8219371-8429371 GCA_964036315.1 Acanthosepion esculentum | reverse complement strand
GCTGAGTTTCCCTTCTTGAACTCATAAAGCATTATGTGCCTGAAATGATTCTTGGGTACTTCCATGTTAGCAGGGTTTTAATCAAACAAAATTTAATTTTATTGTTCTCTGAAATAAAATTTGATCAGTTCAAATGCATCTAAACATAAAAATAATGTTCAACTCCATTAGACATTATAAATTACTGTTTAAATTTCGTTCATTTTAACAAAAAGTTAAAATTCAGACAGAAATTATGGGATGACCTGATAACTTTTGCTCCATATGCGTCCGCCTTTGTAATTCACTAGCGAGTTTTAAGTGCCTCTTAAGATTATTGCACAAAATTAACTGAATCAATTAAGTTGTCAGATCTTCATATGTCGGAACCAACGGGAGAGACCATTATTATTATTATTATGAGAAATATGTGTGTGTGTGATAAAAATATAGTTTTAAGACTGACCACAAATTTGACATAAAAAATGCTAATCTGATCAGAGGGGAAAACAATTCCCTATGACGAAAATGTCTAGAGAGTTCCTTGATTGCAAGGTCATCTATAGTAAAAATATGTGCCCTGACCATTACAACATCTGACCATTCCTGGCAGAACTTCTATTATCACAGTGTGGGATATCAACAAACAAAAGTGATGGAAATTAAAATGTATCTAAATGAAATTGGCTAGATTAAGAAAATTTTAATTTCCCAGCATCCCTTTGTGCACATGTGCAGTCACACCAACATAAACAAATTTAGTCCGATGGAGTCCTAAAGGACAAAACACGTCAAAAGAAAACTTTTTCCACAATATTGTCCTCAATATATAAAAATAGCATTATCACTTCCTCCCTATATCATTAAAGCAAAAGGTGGTCCACATGTGCTTCTTATAATATGTAGAATAGATAGGTTGGTTAATAAAATAAAGTACAAACAAAAACATACCAATCTAGTCAATAAATATTTAAATATCAACCATCAGAACCTGTCAACTTATCAATGTTTACAATCTCACTCCTCCCACTGACATGCGTAAGTAACACTAGATCAGCCTAGTACTTTTACACCAATCAAATTTTAAGTTTATTTTCATAAAAAATTTGGCACATCGAGTGATTAGATAGATATCTCATTTTACTCATAATATGATTTCCACAAAAACATCTGTCAGTGAGTAATTCCCATTTCTCGGGTTTGTTCCTCAGATCATTGATAAAGGACACAGGCATGTCAGAAAATTCCGAAGTTAAAACCTTTCTCTTGATGCTTCATTCCTGTTCAATGGTTGATATTTAATAAATATTATCATACTGACTATACTGCTATTGTTTCATTTGCCCTTTATTTTATTAACCAATCTATCTATTGTGTGTGTGTGTGTGTGTGTATGTGTATATATATATATATATATATATATATATGATAGCTGGACACACGTATTCGAGGATACCCATTTACTAGGGCGCCTTGACACTCACTCAGGCACATTTGTGTTTGCTCAACACCCACAAAGCCCACTTGTGGTTTATACTGCAACTATGCGGAGCAGACCTTAGTCACAGTTTCTGGGTGAGAGCGTGTTATCTAGCATGATCAACAATTTCAACAAAGCAAGCATGCTCAAGCCCTCGGCCACGATGACTTGTGGCTTTGTGCTAGCACAGCTATCGACGCCCCTCAAGAGTTCCATCTATCTAATTTCACTCACAAAGCTAGGGTCAGCACATGGTATGATTTTCTGGCACTTTCCAAAGGTGCCACACACTGTGATTGACCTTGGTCCATTCCAATAACATCAGGAAGTCTCTTTCCTGACAAATCAACCATGTTCAGATTTGAACCCGGGTCTCATGATCAGAAAGCAAACATTCTAACCACTCTGCCATGCACTATATATATATATATATATATATATATATATATATATATATATATATATATATATATATATATATATATATATGCAGAAATATAGTCTTAAAGTGTGCTATATTTATGGGATAAAGTGCTCAATATCAGAGACAGAGCGTGTGTAAATATAAAAGTGGACATGGAAGTCAGCACTTAGAGGCGACAGTCTGTTTCATGCTAGTGCAATCGTCAGGCGACATATATATATATATATATAGATATATATATATATATAGTGAAACCCGGATATAAGAGATATTTTATCTGGTCCCAAATTAGAGCCTGTGTTACCTAAACAAATGTAGACCAAACCCGGATATAAGATACTTCTTCTCCAGTCCCGACAACTCTCTTATATCCAGGTTACACTGTATATATATATTATATATATATATATATATACACACACACACATCCTACTTTTCATGGTAGACCGTACTGACCTAGAAGCGTCCTTTATAAATCTACAAATAAAAATCTCATAAATTTCTATTTTCACTAACCTAAAATCCAGAATTATTACCAGATTCTATTTAAGAGCACTCAGAGTTTGTAATGTTCAGTATTTACATAATAAGGAGAAATATATTGAAAATACTTTTAAGCTCACCCCAATAAATTCGTTATTTTATATTCAACAAGAAACAAAGCTCGTGAAATATTTCAGAATAAAAGAATGAACTATTCAAGCAAATCTAATGAAATGTGATACATTACACTACCTACCATGAAAAGAATTTATCTAAGTTTAACATAAAATTTGTTACAACTACTTCTCAAACAATAAAATCTATACATATATAAAAGGCAGTTGTCTATGTCTATATGGATAAAACTAAAGAATTCCAGTAATTCATGACAAAGTATACACACACACACACACACACACACACACATATATATATAATTATACTCGTTTGGAAAAACCTTAGGTATTTTGGCTTGTAATTGAGCAAACCAAGAAAAAAATAAGGAATAAAAAAAGAAAACCAAGAACATGAAATTGAGGTGAAAACAATCGTCCAGAATCCAAGCCCAGACTCCAAAGAAAAAAACCTCCAAAACGACTAAAGGCAACTACGTAAAGTGCTCAATACACAAAGTAGAGCAAACCTAAACATGAACCTAAAGAGCCAGGTAAACCTACCTAGGTTTCACCTATACAGATAGTCAGGGTCAACTGGTCAACGAGGTAAAGGTGGGACAGAATATATATATATATATATAATAAATAAATAAACACACACAGACTCATTATCACCCAAGTCAGCTTTTTGTAAGAATGCATTCAAAATTCTCAGAATTAAAAAGTAAAAACAAGCGGTAATAATTCTTATTCTGCTAAACACTATACATGTATATATTTGTAAAATTTCTATTCTCTTGAATTTATTTTCACATTTATAGTAAATAAAAGCATAACTTTAAAAAAAAATGAATATTAAAACAACAAAGTAAATTTAAAAAAAGAATATTAAATACAATTATTTGACAAAAGTGTTTTATATTTATTTATTCAAATATTCAAGTGTTTGTGTGTGTCTGGCTAAAACTAAAAAACTACAATAATTAATGTGTGGATGTATTATTGACTTATTAATATTTTTTGGCCATCTTATGAAATAATTTTTTTATTCAATTTTTAGAAAATAAACTTAAAAAAGTAAATAATTTTCAATTAAGTTTTATTAAAGCAAAAAACTACAGCAAGCCTTATTTTTCCAAAGTTAATTTAAATAAAATATACTAAAATTCGTAAAACAAATATTCAACAGGAGTAATGTTGACTGTAAGTCATGTCTGTCTCTCCTAATTTTTAAGTTTTTTGTCCTTTTCAAATACAACTTGAAATTTAAACATAATCACTTTTCAAAACTAAATTCTCAATGTATATTGCTTCTACTCTTTCAAAATAGTAATTAATGTTTAAAATTTTATTTACTTAAAAAAATTCTAAATTCCATCCCAAAATAAATAGTAAAACATTATTTTTCAAAGTAAAATTCACAATAGATTTTGCTTGAAAAAAATGAAGAAATTAAATATGTTTAAATATACCTTAAGTTTTACTTTTTTATTAATAATAATTTGAAAAAAGTTAGTGAACTTTTATCTAAGTTTGATTTGTTTGAGAACAACATTCACAGAGTATTTATGTTAATATTTAAATTGAAAAGTAAAGTTTTTTTTAATAAAAATATGAGGATACTCAGCCCCCTAAGCCTCCCTCACAGTATGGTATTTTGTCGTGTGGTATTTTCCTAAATTTAGTTATTTTGTAACAAACCAAAACAATGAAGTTTATTTTTTTTTAAAACTGAAGAAAAATTTATTTTCAAAAAGATGGCTGAAAAATGTCAATAAATTTTCAATAATAAACTATTATTCAGAGATCTTCCAAACAAATGCCAGATATCCCTGCTAGTTTTAATATAAAAGAAAATAATAATCTACAATTTGAAGCAAGAATTTACTCTATCACCATGTGGTGAATGCGCATCAATACAGAGGCAAAAGATGTTCAAAATCGCATGCAGACATGTCTGTCAAAACGAGTTACATCTGGTTTTCCCTGTTAAGCAGTGAAACATCTTAGCATGTCTAGATACAGGCCTCTTTTTAACTGATCCAGATCTAGGTTTTTGTCAGCTGTCTCATGCCAATAAAAGCTATGGGAAAACCAGAAAAGTGGACAGTTCGCAAGACTTGGTGTTTTGTGAAGCTGTTTCTGTGGAAATTTTGTTCCTAAAGTTACATGCCACTCTCCGTATTGTGGTTTCTGAGGCACTGTTATTTTGTTACTTCCCATCTCTTGCTCTTCTCTGCCTATTATCCTGTAGTTCTTGGGAGAGCAATTCGTTAAGTGTTCCCCATACCCAACCTCAACACACCCTTGATGTATTTTACAACATGCCTGTAATGATTGCCACAAGGAATATGTTGTGGAGTAAAGAGTACACCTCTAGTGACTCTATGAAAAAGTTATATGGTATGTGGTTAGTAGCAGCTGTATTGAAGTTAGTCTTCATACTAACTATACAGGCATACGGCAATAAAGCATTACATACAGAGAATACTTTAATAAATTACATTATACCAAGTTTGATTGTTGTTTGGTTTGTTTTACGGTATATCAACCTCAATTGGTTATTTAATGCCGACAAAATTTTTATTTCTGGTAATATTTTTTCTTCAAAAATGTATAGCTGGTAATATCTTTTTTTTTTCAAAAATGTATTGCTATAATAATTTTTTTTTACAAAGTATTTCTGGTATTAAAACATATTTTTACACTTATATAGCATTTTGACCCCAGTTTGGGGGCTAACTATTTACTCATAGTTGGGACCCTAACAGGTGCTACCACCCCGGGTCAGGGTGGACCTGGGAACACCAGCAATTAAGAGGTGGTTCCACACTCCTCAAAACCTCCTGGTCAGAGGCCTTGCTGTTGGACGTAGTTTATCGTCTTACCCAGGACGTGTTATACCAAGTACAAGGGAGTTATAATAGTTGGTGATGAGGATTTCTAAATCAGGTACAGCATTATAATTGAAGTTATAATAGTTGACGACAAGGGACTTGAACTCGAGCATAGTATAAAAAGTACTACATTATAACTAAGGGTTATAATAGTGGGCGACCTGATTTTTTAAACTAATACATGTGCAACAGGGGTTACAATTTCAACAATGTTGGTTTAAAAAAAAAAATTTTTTCTGGCAGATATGGAGAAAATTTTGGCTTCGATAGTTGAAATTCAACAACAACCTAACAGTTGCTACAGTTGTAAAAACAATAAGAGTTGTTGGAAGTGGTTTTGAGGAAAAAGGCTTCAATGTCTTATGCCAGATGCAGTGCAAAATACTGTATCGGAATTCGTATACAATCCTGATGACGGACTGATTTTTGCTGTGCATTTTTGCAGATATTAAAAAATACTTAGTCAGCAAATATAGTAACTAGGAAGACGATAAAAAAAATTTAAAAAATAGGTTTTTGTTAAGAAAAATAGCTCCACTGGAGCACAAAATGTATTGCAGTTATATTTTACTGATAAATCCAGGTGAAATAGGGTTTGAAGACAAAGTACACATTTCTGTTGAAAATCTTTAGTGACCCTTATTCCATGCTTGTTGGAGGTGCATGAATTAAAAAAAAAAAAAAAAAAAAAAAAAAAAAGAGATGAAGATTTTGTCACATACGTGGGTATGGTCAGTATCGAATGTGAACAATTTAAACTAAAGGAAATGACTCCAGATATGTTCAAGGGATTAATTTTCATGCAAGGTCTAACAGCGGAAAAAGATCCCGAAGTACAAATGAAAATTTTAGCAAAGATTGAACACAACTACAGGAATTAGTGGACGATTGACAAACAATGCCAAGTCTGAAGCATGATTCTGAAAGAAATTGGAAAACCTTTATTAAAATGACTTAAATATAAATATAAAAGTGAACATTGAAGACAACATTCAGAGGCGACAGGCTGTTTCATGCTAGGCGCAATCATCAGGTGGCCTGACGATTGCACCTAGCATGAAACAGCCTGTTTCCTCTGGGTGTTGACTTCAATGTTCACTTTTATATTTATATTTACATACGCTCTATCTCTGATATTGAGCACTTTATCCCATAAATATAGCACACCTTAAAACTATATTTCTTAAAGAATGACTTATAAAGTTGCAACTTCAGTTTCTGGCAAGAAATTATTTTTGTGGGCGAATTAACATGCAAAGTTTATTTTTTCCAAATAAGCAGGTAAAAACAAAAGCTTATGTTCTAAGAAGTGCGATGAATCTATTCGGTGCAAACTGGATGGAACCATTTGAACTGTGAGATTTGCCGATAAACACATTGTAAAAATGTAAGTGGACAAGCAACAAATTTGAAAAGTCACAGTGAAAAACTGAAAGAAGCAGGTCAGTGTGCAAAATTCAAGGCGAATTTTCAAGTAAAAAAAAAAAAAGAAAGTTCAATGCCAGTATTTAAACCGAAATGGAGTATAACATACACAGCGTTAGGACAAGTAAATGAAGAATTGGACAGACTCGAAAGAAATGGTGTATTGCAGAAAATAAACCATTTAAAATGGGCTGCACCAGTGGTGTATGTAAAAAAAAAAAAAAAAAAAAAAAAAAAAAAAAATGTGAAGATTTGTATTTGCGAGAATTTCTTGACAGGATTAAATAGGTTCGTTAAAACATACATTACCTAGTTCAGAAGAAATTTTTTCAAAGTTGAATGGTAGAAAAATATTTTGAAAGCAGGATCTCTCGGAAGCATCTTTATAAATTCAGATTAAAAATCAATTTTCTGAATTAATGACCATAAATACGCACAGAAGTTTATATAAGTTTAATCGACTTCCTTTTGGTATAAAGGTGGCACCAGCTATTTTTCCACAAGCCATGGATACTATGCTTGTGAATTTCAATTTTATTGTGGCGTATCTGGACAACATTTTGATCAAGTGTTTGTTGAATGAACAACATGTCAAAACAATTATGCAAAAAACTAAGAGAATACAGATTCAAGCTTAGTCAAGAAAAATGTGAATTGTTTTTGCTAAAAATAAAATACCTTGGTTAAATTATTGATAAAAATGTTGGGAAACCAGATCTGTCAACAGTAAATACAATAAGAAATATACCGACATCAACAAACGTAACAATGTTTCAAGCTTTTTTAGTCTAATTATTATTGAACTTATGTACATAATATACATACTTTGACAACTTCACTTAACAATCTATTGAAAAAAGGTGTAGAGTGGAATTGGGATCATAAATTTCAAAAAGCATTTGACGAGATAAAAAAAAAAAAAAGGCTTATGTCTAATTTATTGTTAGTGCACTAAAATCCAAAAGCAAAAATTATAGTAGCATCAGATGCTAGTGATTACAGTGTTGGAGTGGTGATTTTGTATAAATACAATGGTATTGGATTGGTGCATAATTATCAGGCATTTTCTAAACAATATTTATTATGAAGAAAGAAACGTAATTCAACAATAACATTTTAAAATGATTATTCCGGAACGTGTGATTATTGACACGCATTTTTATAACCAGAAAATAAAATATTTTTAAGAAAAAAAGTAAAACAAAATAGCAATTCTTATTAACAAATAACTCACCAACAAAAACGCCTGATAATTATGCACCAACCCAATAGTAAGATAAAAGCTTTCACACATGCTTCACACTCACTTCTACCAGCAGAGAGGAATTACAGCCAGATAGAGAGAGAAGCTCTAGCCATCATATTCGCCATGGAAGAAATTACACATTGCACACAGACCATAAACCATTATTAGTGATATATGGTTCAAAGAAAGGTATATCTACCCGTACAGCTAGTAGATTACAGTGCTGGGTTACCATCCTGTTAAATTATAATTTTATGATGGCGTACCAACCGTCTAAAAAATTAGGACATGCGGATGGATTATCTAGGTTGATACCTAAATATGTGGAACCATTGGAGGACACAGTCAAAGCAGTGCTAAAAAACAAGATGGAAATTAAAAATATTCTGTGTAACATAGTACAGGAATTACCAGTTACACTGGGAGAATTTAAAGAAAAAGCAGAAAAGGATGTCTTTATTGCTAAAATAAAAAAGCAATTAAAAGAAACTAAAACAAACAGAATCAAGAACCGAACATGTACTCTATATGCGATGGTATTGTAATGCATGTCTGTAATTGTAATACTGAAGGTATTCAGTCAGTCGGTTATTTGCCATGTGTGATACATGCTTAGGTGATCATGTATTTTTCGATACATGCCTGACAAGGCAGATCTTTTTCCCCACAGTAGTTTGCCATTTCATTTTGTGGTAGACCAGTTGCCATGCAAGGCTATAAAACCCAGTTTGTTCTGCTATTTACTCATATCTGGGGGGGAGAAGAAGAGGATTCATACCTTTCCCAAGGCTATTAGCACGTAAGTGAATGTAATGGATTTGACTGGAATTCAAACTCAGCTCTCCGATTCCTCAATCCGGGTCGCTATCCATTACTCCATATATTAAATTTTCTTCCCGGACATCCTGGCATTTTAGGAATGAAATCTCTCATGAGAAGTTTTGTATATTGGAATGGAATGGACCAAGATATTGAAAAAATAGTAAAAGCTTGCAGAGGTTCTGCTCTAGCAGCAAAACTACCAATCACAAAGATAGAACCTTGGCCAAAGACAGACACTCCATGGTCAAGATTGCATATAAATTTTGCAGGTCCTATGGATGGAGCATATTATCTAGTGGTAGTTGATAATTTTACGAAATGGCTGGAAATTTACAAATGCAAAAATCCTACATCCTCAGTAAAAGTGAATTTCTTGCATGAACTGTTTGCAAGATATGGCATACCAGATACCATAGTATCGGATAACAGAACACAATTCACAGGAAAAGAATTTCAAGACTTTTGTAAGTCGTTCTCTATAGAACGTATCATGACCCCCAGCATATCACCCAAGGTCTAACACAGTGATTCTCAACGTGGACCAGGTGGACCACCTGGTGGTCTACATAGCATTTCTAGAAGTCCAGAGAGAATTTGTAGCCATAAAAAATTGTAGCCATTTCACAAAAATGTATCTAAATTATTCATACTTTAAAGAATTCAAAAATATAATATTTTGTTTAATTGCACACATGTCCATTATATTTGAAAATTTCAAACTTATTATGAAATGGACAAAGTCCGACAATTATTTAAAGACATTTTTATATTTAACATACTTTTTATAGATACAAGTATTTAAGTAACTGCTCTGTTTATAATAAACAGTATTAAATAACATTTACCGGCCTGATCCGAATCCTGTCAGAGGACGAATATTTTCTATGAAAATTTCTCAGACATTCAGGCCGGTAAATGTTATTTAATACTGTTTATTATAAACAGAGCATTTACTTAAATACTTGTATCTATAAAAAAAGAATGTTAAACATAAAAATGTCTATATATATATATATATATATATATATATTATATATATAAAATGTTATATATACTATATATAAATTTTTTATTCATATAAAAAATTATTCCGATGTTAATAGATCACTACATAATATTGTTTGATAATGAATTTGATATTTCTAATTTATTATTTTTATTATTTTTTCAGAACAGTTGTAAGAATGTCTGAAGCAAAAGCTAAAAAAGGCAAAACTGAGGAATTACAGAGAAGATTTTATCATATTTGGCTTTGTATCTTCAGGCTCAAAACCTGTGTGTCTTGAATGTGGTGCCATCTTGACAAATGATTCCATGAAGAAAGTTAAGCTGAAGCAGCACCAAAAATCAAAGATTCCATCATCTGTTGGTGAAGATAGGGAATATTTTGAGAATAAAAAGAGAAGACAGCCAGTCAAGCTGTCTGACTTTATAAAGAAGATGAATACTGCGAAAGCAAAGACACTGAAACCCAAGTTATTTGGACTCTGAAATTATTGCCACGGTTGGGGCACCTCAGGTTTATGGTGAGAAGATTGTCAAGCCTGCTATGATAGCTTGTGTAAACGAGGTTCTGCAAAAAGATGCTGCATCTACCCTGAGTAGAATTCCGCTTTCAAATGACACTATTACAAGACGACAGGACGAAATATCTAATTTTGTTGAGGAGAAGATGGTGGAAATTCTGCAAAAGACAAAGTTTTCTATCCAAGTTGATGAGAACACAATTCATAACCAAGCTATCCATCTTGGTCTATGTCAGAATCAGTCATGAAAATGATATAAGTAGAGAACTTTAATTCATTAAATGTTTGCTGGAACTACTAATGGAGAGGATATATTCAATGAAGTAATGTACTATTTTAATGATAAACATATTCCATTGATCAACATTGAATCAGATGGATCTGCTGCCATGACAGGAAAAATGAAAGGCTTTGTTTCTAGAATGAAATCAGTTACTCCTCACATCATTTACATCCACTGCATTATCCACAGACATCATTTGGTTGCTAAGAATATCAGAGGAGACATGCTAGAAGCACACAACACTGCCGTACATGCAATTAAGTTTGTCAAATCATTCCTAGTGAATGATAGATTTTTTGTGCAATATTGTGAAGATGAAAATTTTAAAATCCTATTGCTTCACACAGAAGTAAGATGGTTGTCAAAAGGCCTGAGCCTTGAAAGACTAATGAATTTGTGGGAACCATTGATCAACTTTCTCATGTTCAAGTCCTAAATGAATCATTACAACTCCAAGAATCATGCTGATGCAGTTAAGGAAATTTTGGAAAGACTTCCTGAGTTTGAATTAAAATATTCTACCTGAGTGATATTTTTAAAAACAGTGGATCTGCTTAACTTGGAGATGCAAGTTATAAGATCAGATTTAATCACCTGTGCTCAGAAGATAAAAGACTATATGGGAAAATTGAAATTTTGGAAAAAAAAAATTTGAGAAAAATAATTTGGCATCATTTCAAAACTTCAACACTAGAATGCATTGCTGCATGCATTTCCCATCTGAAAGGTCTTCATGTAGACTTTGAGAAAAGATACAATAATCTATTAAAGATGGATTATCCACTTTGTAGACAAAGAAAATTATAAGCCAGGAGATGAAAATGTTGAGTGGGCTGAAATGTTGCTGGACTTGAAAGAGAATGTGAAACTGAGAAGAGCTGAAAAAGAAGATGTCTTTGCCTACATATTAATAAAGGACTCACAGACAAATATTTCTCAACATGTAGAAGCAAGCATTACTTCTTTCCCTACCATATGGATGGTGGAATCTGGATTTTCACCTGTTGTGAATGTTTGTAAACACCAAGATTAAGGTAGTTACTAGCTGAACGGCCTAAGACTGAATGACACCATCAAAATTGCTCATGGTATCTTGTGTCAGAAACACCAAGATTAAGGTAGTCACTAGCTGAACGGCCTAAGACTGAATGACACCATCAAAATTGCTTATGCTATCTTGTGTCAGAAACACCAAGATTAAGGTAGTCACTAGCTGAACGGCCTAAGACAGAATGACACCATCAAAATTGCTCATGGTATCTTGTGTCAGAAACACCAAGATTAAGGTAGTCACTAGCTGAACGGCCTAAGACTGAATGAAACCATCAAAATTGCTCATGGTATCTTGTGTCAGAAACACCAAGATTAAGGTAGTTACTAGCTGAACGGCCTAAGACAGAATGACACCATCAAAATTGCTTATGCTATCTTGTGTCAGAAACACCAAGATTAAGGTAGTCACTAGCTGAACGGCCTAAGACTGAATGAAACCATCAAAATTGCTCATGGTATCTTGTGTCAGAAACATCAAGATTAAGGTAGTTACTAGCTGAACGGCCTAAGACAGAATGACACCATCAAAATTGCTTATGCTATCTTGTGTCAGAAACACCAAGATTAAGGTAGTCACTAGCTGAACGGCCTAAGACTGAATGAAACCATCAAAATTGCTCATGGTATCTTGTGTCAGAAACATCAAGATTAAGGTAGTTACTAGCTGAACGGCCTAAGACTGAATGACACCATCAAAATTGCTTATGCTATCTTGTGTCAGAAACACCAAGATCAAGGTAGTCACTAGCTGAATGGACTAAGACTGAATGACACCATCAAAATTGCTCATGGTATCTTGTGTCAGAAACACCAAGATTAAGGTAGTCACTAGCTGAACGGCCTAAGACTGAATGACACCATCAAAATTGCTTATGCTATCTTGTGTCAGAAACACCAAGATCAAGGTAGTCACTAGCTGAATGGACTAAGACTGAATGACACCATCAAAATTGCTCATGGTATCTTGTGTCAGAAACACCAAGATTAAGGTAGTCACTAGCTGAACGGCCTAAGACTGAATGACACCATCAAAATTGCTTATGCTATCTTGTGTCAGAAACACCAAGATTAAGGTAGTCACTAGCTGAACGGCCTAAGACTGAATGAAACCATCAAAATTGCTCATGGTATCTTGTGTCAGAAACACCAAGATTAAGGTAGTTACTAGCTGAACGGCCTAAGACTGAATGACACCATCAAAATTGCTTATGCTATCTTGTGTCAGAAACACCAAGATTAAGGTAGTCACTAGCTGAACGGCCTAAGACTGAATGAAACCATCAAAATTGCTCATGGTATCTTGTGTCAGAAACATCAAGATTAAGGTAGTTACTAGCTGAACGGCCTAAGACTGAATGACACCATCAAAATTGCTCATGGTATCTTGTGTCAGAAACACCAAGATTAAGGTAGTTACTAGCTGAACGGCCTAAGACTGAATGACACCATCAAAATTGCTCATGCTATCTTGTGTCAGAAACACCAAGATTAAGGTAGTTACTAGCTGAACGGCCTAAGACAGAATGACACCATCAAAATTGCTTATGCTATCTTGTGTCAGAAACACCAAGATTAAGGTAGTCACTAGCTGAACGGCCTAAGACTGAATGAAACCATCAAAATTGCTCATGGTATCTTGTGTCAGAAACATCAAGATTAAGGTAGTTACTAGCTGAACGGCCTAAGACTGAATGACACCATCAAAATTGCTCATGGTATCTTGTGTCAGAAACACCAAGATTAAGGTAGTTACTAGCTGAACGGCCTAAGACTGAATGACACCATCAAAATTGCTTATGCTATCTTGTGTCAGAAACACCAAGATTAAGGTAGTCACTAGCTGAACGGCCTAAGACTCAATGACACCATCAAAATTGATTTTGATACCCTGTGTTCATCATTGTTTACTAAAATAAATTTTAATCTGTATACAGACTAATTTGTCTTTTCATTGAGTATTTTAGTGTGAAAATTGAATAGCCTGAAAGTAAAAGTAGGAGTGGTCCATTTGAATTTTTTTGAAGAAAAATATGACCCATGGACTGAAAAAGGTTGAGAAGCGCTGGTCTCACAGACTAGCAGAACAACTTGTAGGAATGTTTAAAAGAGCATTGAAAAAAAGCCAATCTGGATAAATTAAATAAGGCGGCACAACAAAATTTTTGAGAGTGTACCGATTAACACTTAACCCCAACAAACCATCAGGTATGTTGCCGGCAGAATTAATGTTTGCCAGAAGGGTAAAAATCGGCGTTCAACAAGTTATTGATAACTTAAAAACCATGAGAAGTTAATAAAAGCAACATCGATACTTTCAAGGTCGGCAATAAAGTTTTCTTTAGAGCATACAAGGATGGAAAGGAAACATGAGAAAATGGCATAATAGTAGCTAGAATCTGAAAATTGGTCTATATGGTGAAAGGGAAAAAAAATTGCATCATAAAAGACACCAAAATCAGGTGAAGGAAAGATTAACTGATGAAAGACCTGAAGAGCCGGTTAAAATGCTGTACAACATTTTTAATGTGCCAGTACCAAACCGAATCATGGAACCAACAAGGACAAGTTCAAAGAAAAGAAAACGTACAGAAGAACTAGAAGTGGATCCGAGACAGAAACGCTACAAAGTAAAGTACATTGGTGAACTCTCTAGAAAGAGGAAGGGGAGATACTAATACAAAATAAAAATGAAGTAATAATCTCAAAAGTGGGGATGCTGTGGAGTAAAGAGTACACCCTCCGATGACTCTATAAACTCATCCAATACTATAAAAAGTTCCATAGTATGAGATTAGTAGAAGTTGTATTGGAGTTAGTCTTCATACTAACTATACAGGTTTTACGGCAATAGCCTAAGCATTATGTATAGAGAATATTTTAAGGAATTACATTATACCAAGTATGAGTGTGTGCTATAACAAAAACTTTCCCATAAGGAAGTTACAATAGAATATTGTTATATAGGAATAAAGTGTCGCTACTGACACTTGCGCTTGAACATACAAAGTGAGTGAGCAAACACAGGCGATCTCGTTATTGAAGCAAGTAGATCACGTGACCATAGAAGAAACACATATATAGAGAAATCATGTGTCACCTTGGATGTGTTTGCTTATCCTAGTCTATCCTGTATACTATTCGGACTGCTATTCTCTACTCTATTCCCTATACGAAGTACTATTAGTACGAGTATTATTTCGAAGGCATCTGACACCAGTATTGTTCAACGGCGTATTATAGTTGTATCTGCGATTACAAAGTCTCTACTACAATGAGCATTACAAAAGGGGCAACAAGTGTTCGTTGTCATCACAAAAAATATATAAGATAAATCTTGAGGAATTAAAAAAGTTTATATGAACACAAAAGGGAATTTTTGCAAAACACAATGTATTAGTTGCTCATGGGGGGCACAAACAAGTAGGTACTAAAATGTTATCAGCCCTAACCCTTACCATAAGCACCTTGTTTCTAATGTCTTACCAATATGTGAGAGATATTTCTGCCACACCCTGTAGTTGGGGAAAGGGCTGTCAGATTCGCCTACTTTTGAAAGTTCTGCACTATTAAATTTTTTCATTTTCATGACATTGGAGACTATTTTTTATAAGTTTGATTACTAAGAAATTGTATCTTGATCAGATGAGCACCATTCTTTTAGTTCCACAAGGTTGATAGCAAACTAGACAGACCAATATTCAAATTAAATATTGGAAATACCAAAATCAAACAAGTAGAACAAAAGCTAAGCAAAGTATTAAGGAAGAGAAAAATTTCATTAGAAAACAAAGGAAAGGGACAGTATTTACATTAGTCGGACTATTGTCCTCATCTTTGTCGCCATATTTGTCACAACGTTTCGGCCGTTGTACGCTCCGGCCTTCTTCAGGTGGTTGGAATTTCGAACCGAACCCTTTATTTCGATCACTGGGGTAGACTGTTCTAGTTCCACGAGCCATGTTTGATGGATGTCGGTTATCAGTTATCTCCTGCTAATTTTCCCTCTGAAAGTTCTCCACTGCCTGAACCGGGTATTGAACTCACACTCTTTGGGTCTGTCACTGGATCTAACCACTGCCTTTATCCACTGTACCATGTGTCCTTGAGGACATCTGGGTATGAATTTCTGAGTATTATAAACCTAATTTTTCAGCAACCATTTTTTACCAGTACTCATATTGCAATTTTGCTGTTATCATTGCATGTTTTTGCCAGATCTCATATTGCAACTTTTTTTGTTATCATTGCTGTTCTCTGGCACTCCTTATTACTGGTTCCCATATTGTATTTATTTCTATGCTTGGCCGACTCAGGAGAGAGCCAAGTTGCCCAGGTCTAACATAACAAAACTGGAGAGACTGGCGATTGGATCCCAACAGAGGAACGAAAACATCATCATACTACCGGCTGACAAAGGTAATGCGACTGTAGTGATGGACAAATCAGAGTATACAAGAAAACTGGAAAACCTCATTAGCAATGGTAGCTACAGCAAAGTGAAAAAAGATCCTACTATGAAAACGGAACGCAAGCTGTCACAGATCCTAATCAAGAACAAGGATCACTTCACACCCAAAATGTATAGGCAGTTATCGCAGCGTTACACCAAGCTACCTCACATACACGGTCTCCCTAAGATTCACAAAGACGCTATTCCGCTCAGGCCGATTGTAAGTTGCCAAGGCTCGGTGTGCCACCCTCTGAGTCGCTTCCTTGTAGATATAATTGACCCATTGATCGGAAAGTCTCCTTCATATGTCCGAAACTCAGCCCACTTCGTAGAAATAATCAAAGATGCTCCCATCCTATCCAACCAGATGGTGAGCTTGGACGTGGTGAGTTTGTTCACCAAGGTACCCACGGAGGAGGCACTCTCAGTAGTCAGAGATAGATTGACCTCTGACTCTTCCCTAGAAGAACGGACCAGTATTCCAATAGATAATCTGATGGAGATGTTGACTTTCTGTACACAAACAACACACTTCGGAATGGGATCACACATATATCGACAGGATGAGGGCTTAGCAATGGACTCGCCATTATCACCAGCAATGGCGAATATATACATGGAATACTTTGAAGAAATGGCATTAGAATCCATATCTCTAAAGCCAACTATATGGTTACGGTACGTAGATGACACCTTCATACTCTGGCCACACCAGGAAGATGTCCAGGTTCTACTGGACCATGTGAACTCAATAAGACCATCGATACAGTTCACAATGGAGAAAGAGAGTAACAACACACTCCCATTCCTGGATGTACTAATATCTCGAACAAAGCATGGGTTCAAGACATCCGTATACCGTAAACCAACATTCACCGGACAGTACCTCAATTTCAACTCCCACCATCCATACAGCGTAAAGAAAGGGATCGTCCGTTGCTTACAACACCGAGCAAAAGTCATAAGTGGCGACCCAGAGACGTTAGATAAGGAATTGGTTAGTATAAATAGTACCCTACAATGTAACAACTACCCTGGGTACATGGCAGCAGCCCCCCAAAACTGGGATAGGCGGGTACAAGAGGAGGAGGACAACAACACTCAGAAAACAGTCTGCCTGCCTTATGTGAAGGGGTTATCAGAGAAAATACAAAGGATCTGCGGTCCATATAACATCAGGACAACCTTCAAAAGCGTGACAACACTTCACAGATATCTCTCTCAAGTGAGACCCTCCATAGAGGAGAACAGGACTAAAGACTCTGTGTACGCTATCCCGTGCAGCTGCGGAAAGGAATATAAAGGAGAAACAGGCCGCCCCCTCAAGGTAAGGCTTCAAGAACACCAGAAAGCTGTAATGCGAGGGGAAGTAGAAAAATCAGGCGTGGCTGACCACATATGGAGAGAGAAGGGAGATCACCATCCCCTGTGGGATCAGGTTGAGATCATAGACAGGGAACACCATTGGAAAATTCGTAAACTTAAGGAATCAGCACATATGCTAGGCCACAAAAATCTCCTGAGTCGGCCAAGCATAGAAATAAATACAATATGGGAACCAGTAATAAGGAGTGCCAGAGAACAGCAATGATAACAAAAAAGTTGCAATATGAGATCTGGCAAAAACATGCAATGATAACAGCAAAATTGCAATATGAGTACTGGTAAAAAATGATGCTGAAAAATTAGGTTTATAATACTCAGAAATTCATACCCAGATGTCCTCAAGGACACATGGTACAGTGGATAAAGGCGGTGGTTAGATCCAATGACAGACCCAAAGAGTGTGAGTTCAATACCCGGTTCAGGCTTTCAGAGGGAAAATTACCAGGAGATAACTGATAACCGACATCCATCAAACATGGCTCGTGGAACTAGAACAGTCTACCCCAGTGATCGAAATAAAGGGTTCGGTTCGAAATTCCAACCACCTGAAGAAGGCCGGAGCGTACAACGGCTGAAATGTTGTGACAAATATGGCAACAAAGATGAGGACAATAGTCCGACTAATGTAAATACTGTACATAATACCTCATCTCAAAAATATAGACAGACTCTAAAGGAAAGGGAACTGAACTGTTATGTGATATCAGTCCTCCAATGAATGCTGGACAATCTCCTCAAAGATGAAGAGGAGACTTGAGGCAGCAAAAATGGAGTTCTACAGGAGGATGCTGAGGATACCAAGGACAGAGTATGCAAGCAACAACAAAGTTTTAGAGAAAATGGAAACAAAAAGAAAACTTATACTTAACATCAGGAAAAGACAGCTGGAATTTCTAGGGCACATAATGAGGAAAGAGGGCTTGGAAAACACGATACTCACAGGATAGACTGAAGGGAAGAGGGCCAGGTGAAAACAATCCATAACCTACTGAGTGAGCTTGATAGCGAAACAAGGTTTAGGAGAAATAACAAAAAGACAAAGTTTATTAAGAACTACAAAAGACAAGTTGTGGTAAGCCATGTTCCTTCAAGAATAGGAGATCATGACTCTCCACAATTTCCTGTCCTTTGTAGCTCTTAATAAATTTTATCTTTTTGTTATTTCTAAACATTGTTCCACCATCCATTTACTCAAGCTCATTCTTCTTCTTTTATGTGCTGTGTCCCTTCAAGATGTTGGTGATCATGGCTCTCCACAATTTCCTGTCCTTTGTAACTTTTAATAAATTTTATTTTTTTATTGTTTCTCCTAAACCCCTAAATGCTATACTATTTTCACAAAGTCAAATCATCCTGATTTCCGCCATATTCCAAATGTATCAAGGAAGTGCTACTCATACACCTCTCACCCCCTACTATTTGGACATACTCCCACATGGATACTTCCTGGAACACTAAGTCAAGGGTCAAACATTATCTGTCCTCATTATCCTCTGTAAATCTCCAAAGGGCCTGGTATATATGTTACCAAGGCTTAGAGAACTTGCTACTTAGTAGTAATCAGAGATGTTGATTTCTTTTATTTTTTTTTTTCATTTTCGCAGAAGAAAGATCAAAGCTGATACAAATCTTAATTTCTACCATTTTTTAAAGATTTTAGAAGCATCTACATTCAAATTACAGCCTTTTTTTTTGTTGTTCTTAAGATAACGTCATACAACTATTTTATTCTAACAGCCTTTTAAAATAACAAATTGGCTTTTCGTGCGGATATCTGCCGTTGAAAATACATTAATCTTACTTTATCAATCATCAACATAACTTCTCATTTCCTTCTTCCAATTTTCTGGTCCAGGATTCGACCCCACCCAAAGCCAGAGTTGAATTTAACAAACAATGTTTTCATTTTTTCTGTTCATTTAAATATTAACCCTCAAATACCATTTTTATATTCCTACTTCTAAAACATCAATTTCAGGGTCGTTACCCTGTTTAGGGTTAATGATTTATTTTAAAAATTTTTAAAATCAGATTTTTTTATTTTGCACAAAGAAAGCAAACCTGATACGAACAGATAGAGAGATTAAGACAGACAGTCAGATCATTTAGGGTTGCCAAATTAACAATTTTGGGTGATATCTGATTCCCTTTTTCCAAATTTAGTTGATAAAAAACTACATTTTAATTTTTAGATTTTTTTTAAGGTTTTGGATGCATCTACATTCAACTTACAGCCTTGTTTATCTTTTCCTCAGATATGGTCATAAAATTATTTCATTCTAATAGTATTTTAAAGTAACTTAACAAGTCGATAGGGTGATCATCAGTTATGTATGACTGATTTGTACATAAATAATCTATAATTTTTTATGAATTGTTTGCTAGCAACACAGCCAGCCTGCATTGTTTTTTGAAACTTAGATCTGGGTTTTTCATTTCCTGTCTGTGTTGTTTTTAACTTTGAAATTTGAAAGCATAAGAAGTGATATACTTTCTGTGGTTAAGCAACTCCCATCATCAATGGCTTCATCTTCTAGCAATGAACAAGTTTTCTCATCCTATGGACAGGTGCATTCCAAACTGAGAAACCGTCTTGGTACAGATAAAGCAACAAAACTCATCTTTCTATTCATGAATGCAAACATCGCTCATGTTGAAGATTAAAAGCTGTTAATGGCCTAGAATTTTATATCGTAAAAAAAAATATTCAGTTGATTAATATTTAATTCAATATGTTTAACACTTCTTTCTTCATGAAAACAAAAAAAATTGTGTTTGATTTAAATAAAGATTTTTGTAAAAATTAATTTAAATCATAATTTAAATTGAACAACACTGGCAATAGTATAACTTGGATTTTAAGGAAACTTTTAAAACTTATTTACAGATGAATAAAATTATTTTAGAAATGTTTTTTTTTTGTTTTACAAAAATCTTGGTCAAAATATATTTTTTTTACATCTGTTAATCCCCCCTCCCAACACACACACACATACATACATACATACATACTTATTTAATTTTATGAAATTTCAAGAAATTCAATTTTGACCCCCTTAATGTTTATATTATTTAAAAGCAGAATTCCTTGGAGAATTTAAATCATCAATTTCTTTTTGCAAAACTGGACCCCCCGCCACCAGAATACTGAAAATCTGTTCTGAATCATAAAATAAAAAAAATGCAATAAAACTAAGTCATTATTTATTTATTAATTATTATTTAATTAGATATGAATAAGGTATATTAGGGATACTATTGTCTTAAGGAAAAAAATGTATTTTGCTTACTGGAAATATTAAATTTAATCTATTAGCTTGAAATTAAAACTAAAATAATTTTCAGGGAAGATTTTTTCATTTTTAAAAATTCATTTTATACCTTAGTTATCACATTGTGGAGGTACATAAGTAAAATATGTCAAAACTCCGACTGATACCATTTACCTTGTTCAGGCTGTTATCCCCATCTTTATTGTCATAGTCACAACATTTTGGCTATTGTACACTCCAACATTTCTTCAGGTGATATACATTGGAATTTCAACAATCTGAACAATGTAAATAGTTAAGATCCAGAGACGGATATGCAAAGTGATTGGCCCTGATCTGTCATCTCGTCTGCAGTCGCTCTCTCACAGACGCGATGTTGCATTGCTCTGCCTTTTCTACAAGTACTTTCACGGTAATTGCTCCGAGGAGTTGCTTTCGCTTGTCCCTAGGCCTTGTGAATTTAAACGTCCTACGAGGCTGGCATCCCGTTCCCACCCCTTCACCATTGAAACTGTTAGATGTAGACGTCTCTTCTACTCCAATAGCTTCATGTCTCGCACATATCGCCTATGGAACTCCCTTCCCTATTACTGTTTCCCTGACAAATACAATCTCCAACAGTTTAAGTGTAGCGTCAATCATCATCTCCAGTTGCCTTGATCTATCCACTTCCCTTCTCCACATCCTTTCATCTTTCATTCCTATCTGCTCTCGCTCCAAATCTTCTGTAACCCCCTTGCCTTGATCGACCCTTCGTCTTTCTCTTTCTCCACATCCTCTCCTTTACCACTCCTATCTGCTCTTCCTCCATCCCTTCTGTAACCCCATGCGTGATAGTGGCCTCCAGCCTTGCTTGGGGTGATACGCTTAAAAAAAAAATGATTTCTACTATTTGATCATAGTAAACAGTTATAGTAAATGCTTAAAAAAAAAAAAAACCTCAACTCAGAAATATAGACAGATATCAAAACTCCTGTTGCTTTATTATATACATCTGAGCCAGGGCTCCAGACTAACACTTTTCAACACTATCCCAGAACCATACTGAAAAACAGCTTCAATCATCCACTCCACCAAAATAAAAACTTTAAACTGTCCTAAGACATCTAGGGATATCTCATCTTGTTATTCAGTATGACTCAGATATTGTTGCAATTTCCATTGAGTCTACATCTGCACTACCCAGCCCAAGATTGAACTCACAATTACTATGTCATCAAATTCATAAACTGATGCTTTAATACACTAGACCCATGTCTTCCAATGTGGGCACCAGCATCCCCTTGTGGGCTCTGTTATGTCGAAAGGAGCCACAGGGAATTATTATTTCATATACAGGTCAGTGAACATATGGTGGGGGGTATTTATCCATTTGTTTTTCAAAAATTATTCAATATTGGCTACAAAAAGAAATTTCTGAACGGTATCTAAATCTGTGGGAAGCTATCAAACTTTCCTTCATTGCTTTTCCAACCTCCAATATGGCTGAATGTGGTTTCAACGCAGTTACACAGCTTCTTACTAAACAAAGAAACTGCCTGCAAATGACAAAACAAGGAGATCTATGATTACTTCCAAGCAGCATGGAACCTAGAGTAAGAGCATCTAAAGTCAGCCATTGCATTGAAAACATTGAGATAAGCTATCAAATGAACCTAGAGTAAGAACTTTAGCCAGTAAGCATCTAAAGTCAGCCAGTGCGTTGAAAACATTGAGATAAGCTATCAAATGAAAGTCGTCTTTAGCATTTTGATCATTGGCATTTATAATAGAAATGAAAACAATATTAAAATCATTTTTGCACTAATACGTTAAGTTAAAGGAGGTATGGTGAAGTAAAGGACAACGGCTTGAATTGAGGAATCAGAGAGCCAAATTTGAATTCCAGCCGGATCCATTATATTCACTTACATGCTAATACCCTTGGGAAAGATATGAATTCTTTACTTCTCCTCCCAGCTATGGGTAAATAGCAAAACAGACTGGGTTCTATAGCCTTGGGTGGCAACTGATCTAGGAGGAAGTAATTCCAAATTCAAAACTGTATGTTGCCTTGGCATAGCACATACTACACAGTTAAAGAAAAGATCATTCACATTTGCTCAATGATCCCAACTACAGTCAAATATTGAATACCTAAATGTTATCATGCTATGAAAGATGAATTCAGTATAATATTCGAAATGTAACTTAATGGGGTGGGGGGAAAAGTTTGTGCTCAAGGGGACACTGGTTGAAAAAAGCTTGGGAAAATACTGCACTAGACGAATGTTTCTCAACCTGTGTTTTCTGAAACCTTAGAGTTTCACAAGAGGTTACTAGGAGTCCCGCAAGAAACGGTGGTTAATTGGCTTATGCATTTTTCAGTAATTTTTGTTTAATTTTATATTCATAAATTTACTATACATGTCTAGCATATTGTTGGAAACCTCTTGGTTACTATAATAAAATATAAAAGAGATAGACATCAATAATAGTATATGATAATTTTTATGCAGTGGTTCCCTTGCAATAGTTCTCCTGTCTTTATATGAAAACTATTTCAAGGGTTCCAACAAGGTTAAAAAGGGTGAGAAATGCTGCACTAGACTGTTCTCACTAGACACAGTCAGTGGAATAAGAACAATCTAGCCTATAGCTTAAATAAAGGGTCCAGTTCAAAATTCTCTAAAGATTACCTGGATTGACAATCACTTGAAACGTTGCAATAGAAACAACCAAGATCAGGACAATAGTCTGAGTATAAATGATGTAAATAATACAAAGAATCAGTTCTCAAATACACTCGGTCAAATGTCACTAGTTCTGTTGTGTTGATGACTGACAAAAATCCCTCATTTAATAAAACTAATATAATTAGTAACATTCCATCTTCACCAAGCATGCACTATGCTTAAATGTAACGGGCCTTTTTTTCTGTCACCACAGAACCGATGTGACTTAAACATGATATAATTGTCAACTCTGGTCATCGTATGCTTAATGTAAACTTTAGGTGGGAATGACAATTCTTGGTATTACAGTTCGGTGAAGGATTATTCGGTGAATTAGGTGTGGCTATTTCTGATGTCCCTCTCTCTCACCAGACCCGTGTCTAGCGTAAATCTTCCTTTGCATTGTGTACCTGCTGGGATGAATTATGTGGCATGTCATTCTAACAGGCCATGGTTCTTCTTTGCAGTTTAATTTGGGGGACATTCCTGAAAGGTGAGAAATTTCTCACAGAAAGAACAAACTCCATCGATAAAGCAATCAACAATTTATTACTGATGAGAAAATATGAATGTTGCAACCATCACACTCTTGTGGTTCGACTTCAGTAAATTCTTTTCTTCCCTTGAGGTATTGAGAGATATCACATGGATGAAAAGTGGGTGCATTGCCAACTCTGCTGCTGCTAGAGTTTTGATGAAAACAGACAGCAGTACAGTCTGGATGTCAAGCATGAACCAAGTAAAGTGGTGTGTGCACACGTTTATAAGGACTTAACAGTCCGAATAGGGACTTTGATTAATTAGGTGTCCACATAAAGACCCTCTTTGTTAAACAAAGAACTTCCTATTAACATTGCATGTGACTCTTTCTTCAAAAGTACTAAAGATCAAACATTTTGGTAATCTTTCTATATAAATCTGCTGGATAAGAATTTAAAATAACATTTCCCAATTCTGCTTGGTCTTTGTAGAATTTTGGAAAACACATTAATCACATCATCACTACTTCCTCAGGACTGTGGGTCTAGGCAGAGAATTTAATTTAGACTGGATTTTATTAAATCTTTTTTGGTTTAGTTTAAGTTCAAATCTTCTTGATGCCTTCCTCATAAGTAATTTATAAATTCAAATTAATATTTTTAAATTAGGTACCTCCAAAAATTTTATTAAAAAGATGATGAAAAAGGCCCCAAACTTGATAAAAAATTAAGCTTTATCATCAAAATGTTTGTTATTATTTAGGAGGAAAAAAAACAAAGTATTTTTTGATTATTTTATTAAATTTTTTCATCCTTTCTAGCAAATTCGAAATTTCGGTTAAAAATCTTGTTTTTCTTGCATCAACAGGTAGGCCAAAGATTAGTATAGGGAATTTTAGCACCTTTTATAGCATTAAAAATGCATTGTATTTGAAATTCTTGTAAAAATCAAATAATTGTCGGATTTTAATGAAATTTTCAGTACTTATTCACAAATTTATGAAATTATTTTTGAAATTTTTTTTTATAAGATCTTGGTAAAAAAAAATATTTTTTTATATTATATATATATATATATATATATATATATATATATATATACACACACACACATCTGTTATGCCGACTTGCTTAATTTTATGAAATTTCAAGAAATTATAATTTCAGCCTCTTCATATTTATATTAAAAGCAAGAGTCCTTGGAGAATTTAAATCATCAATTTGCTTTTGTCAAACAGAAATCAAACTTAAATCAGGTAATATTCCTCAAAGTTTCAGAAAAGTATACTTTATTTTTGGAAGAGTTTTTAATAAAGAGAATTACCTTGCAATGAAAGTCGACAAAAAAAAAAAAGAAGAAAAAAGAAAAGAAAAAGAAAAAAGAAAAGAAAAAGAAAAAAGAAAAGAAAAAGAAAAAAGAAAAGAAAAAGAAAAAGAAGAAAAAGAAAAGAAAAAGAAAAAAGAAAAGAAAAAGAAAAAAGAAAAGAAAAAGAAAAAAGAAAAGAAAAAGAAAAAAGAAAAGAAAAAGAAAAAAGAAAAGAAAAAGAAAAAAGAAAAGAAAAAGAAAAAAGAAAAGAAAAAGAAAAAGAAGAAAAAAGAAAAGAAAAAGAAAAAAGAAAAGAAAAAGAAAAAAGAAAAGAAAAAGAAAAAAGAAAAGAAAAAGAAAAAAGAAAAGAAAAAGAAAAAAGAAAAGAAAAAGAAAAAGAAGAAAAAAGAAAAGAAAAAGAAAAAAGAAAAAAAAAAGAAAAGAAAAAAGAAAAGAAAAGAAAAAAGAAAAGAAAAGAAAAAAGAAAAGAAAAGAAAAAAGAAAGAAGAAAAGAAAAAAGAAAGAAGAAAAGAAAGAAAAGAAAGAAGAAAAGAAAGAAAAGAAAGAAAAAAGAAAGAAAAAGAAAAAAAAAAGAAAAGAAAGAAAAAAGAGAAGAAAGAAAAAAGAGAAGAAAGAAAAAAGAGAAGAAAGAAAAAAGAGAAGAAAGAAAAAAGAGAAGAAAGAAAAAAGAGAAGAAAGAAAAAAGAGAAGAAAGAAAAAAGAGAAGAAAGAAAAAAGAGAAGAAAGAAAAAAGAGAAGAAAGAAAAAAAGAGAAGAAAGAAAAAAGAGAAGAAAGAAAAAAGAGAAGAAAGAAAAAAGAGAAGAAAGAAAAAGAAAAAAAGAAAAGAAAAAAGAAAAAAAAAGAAAAAAGAAGAAAAAAGAAAAAAGAAAAGAAAAGAAAAGAAAGAAAGAAAAGAAAAAAGGAAGAAAAAAAAGAAAAAAAGAAAGAAAAAAAAAGAAAGAAAATAAAATAAAAAACTCCTTCCAGCCAATTCAAATTAGTTTTTGAAATACAGCAAAGTATTTTGATTATTGGAAAAATTACATTTAATCTTTAGCTTGAAATTAAAACTGAAAGAAAAGCTTCAAGAAAGATTTTTTTTTATTTTTTTTAAATTCATTTTAAACTTTAGGTATTATGTTTTTTTACTAAGTCTCTGAAAACATCAAATCACCAAACAATATTTCATGCACTAATATGACCGTTGTAGTCACTGAACTCCTACAATGATAAACAGTTGTACTTTCAATGAGGCTCTTTTTGCCTTGAACATCTATTGGGATTCAATTTTACCCCTCCAGACCCAAAAAAGGAACACATCTATATGATCTATTGCTAAAGATGCTGAAAATATGCTTAGTTCCTTGTACCATTTCAGAAAGTATCTGATGCCTTCTGCCAGGCTTTATCTTTACAAGAGTCAGATTCAACAGCCCCCCCCCCCAGATGAAACATCACAAGCCTATCACTACTTTATCACTCTTTCCATGATAAATATTCAGACAAGTGACATCAGTTCCACCAGTTCAGGCCTTTACAACTAGAACCTACCATGTTATGTACACAAAGTAAAATCATCCTTATTTCATTTGTATTGCATTGGTAAGGAGGAAGTTCCACTCAGATAGCTTATTCCTCCATAACTGTCACTCTGTGGAACAGAATCCCGAGAGGATGCTTCCCCGATCACTACAATCTGAACCTCTTCATATCTAGGGTGAAGTATCATACATATCCTCATAATCTGTACTTACTTTCTTCTCATGTCCTTAGAACACCCTCATTTAATAATGCTCTACTTTGAATGGCCCTTGGGCTTTGTATTGGGTGAATATTTAGCTTAGGAAAAAAAAAGAAAAATCCTCTTTATTCAAATACAAACCCATTATACTCTGCGTAATCACTGGCTCATCTCCACCCTGAACTTTCACATCTTCTATTATTAAGATTGTAGCTGCCAATTGTAGGACTTCTCTCTCAGAATCACTTCACTGTAAAGGTTGAATAAGTCTGGTGTCTTACACCCCTTGCTATTTTTATGTATTTACTGAATTCATTTTCTATCCACATGCAGGCTGTTTGTTCCCAGTTTAAGTTCTGTATTATTTTAATATCCTTCCAAAGTAAATTGAGCTTACCTCGCAGTTCAAACCGTTCTTTGTGACATACTTTGTCAAACACTTTTGCATAGTCTATAAAACATGGGGATACTTCCTTTTTCATTTGTATTGCTCTTTCAGATATCATTCTGAACCTAACCTGCGACAATCTGTTGTTTGCATCATAACTATGCTGAGTGAACCTTAGTTACAGTTTGAGGGAGTGAGAGCACAATCTGGTGTGATCAGTAAAGGAACAAGACCACCATGCTGAAATCATTGCTTACAATGCTGTAATAACCACCAAGAGTTTATGAATTGTTTCATCTACTCAATGTCATTCAATAGGCTTAGGTCAACCCATCATTTGGTTTTCAAACTTGTACTTCTTGATGATGTTGCATTTTGTGATCTTCTCCCTGGGTTACTAACATCAAAAAGTCACCTACTTGATAAATTGACTATCATTAGATTTGGACCCAGGTTTTGTAGTTGGAATACTAACATTCTAACTATTTGGCCACATACATTAAAACCAAATAATTACCTACTTTCCTATAAAAGGCTCAAAAGGAAAAAACGTATTGAATAAATTTTCACCCTCTTTAAAGGAGTAAAAGAGTAATAAAACTCAAAGCAGTATCTGTTTATACAGGCTGCAGTAGAAATACCTTGCACATTATCGCTCTCCCGTCGAACTCGACGTATGAGGGTCAGACAGATCAGTTCCCAGAAACTGAAATCCCGACAGCCACACAGGATTTGATTATAGTGGTGAAGGCTTTGTGCAGGGCCATCCACACTTTTTGGAGGGACGAATACAGGGACCTGGTGCAACGGATGCCACAAGGTCCCCAAACGACCCTCCGCAGGTTTTGAATTCAGAGTTGTCCTTCTCCTAGACCAGTTGCCATCCAAGGCTATAGAACCCAGTCTGTCCTGCTATTTACCCATAGTTGGAGAGAGAAGAAGAGGATTCACACCTTTCCCAAGAGTATTAGCACGTAAGTGAATGTAATGGAATCGACTGGAATTCGAACTCGGCTCTCCGATTCCTCAATCCAAGCCGTTATCCATTACTCCACCGTGCCTCCACCTTGCACATAATGGTTAAGCTATTAGCTACAATAAAGATACCATTTCTACTAATGTCTTACCATTATATGGGAGGTATTTCTGCCACACTCTGTATGTTTCCATCTCTTCCTGCTTTCTTTTCACTTACTTTCCTCTTTGTTTTTACTTAATCTCTTCTTTTCGTCTTTCCTCACCTAATTTGTGGTCATGTGAAAATGAACAGCTGCCATTGATGACTTTACTACAAGTTAGGGTGTGCAACAATTAATGTACTATAACTACGATTACCAGGGCTAGATTATATTTTAGGCTAGTATAGGCTGTAACCTAGGTCCCCTCAACTTATTATAAAGCAATGATTTTAATTTTCAAGAGGTTATAATTTCTAAATAGTTTCATAAACTGAAATGATATCAATATGACACTCATATTTAACTTTGCAGGAAGCAAAACAAGGAAAAGAATGTTTTAGTTTGTACTATTTTATTTCAATTAAATAACATGTCTGATTTTAGTTGATGACATCTAAATCTTAGAAATTTTTATAAAGCAGTGATTTTAATTCTCTAGATGTTATAAAGCAGTGATTTTAATTCTCTAGATGTTATAAAGCAGTGATTTTAATTCTCTAGATGTTATAAAGCAGTGATTTTAATTCTCTAGATGTTATAAAGCAGTGATTTTAATTCTCTAGATGTTATAAAGCAGTGATTTTAATTCTCTAGATGTTATAAAGCAGTGATTTTAATTCTCTAGATGTTATAAAGCAGTGATTTTAATTCTCTAGATGTTATAAAGCAGTGATTTTAATTCTCTAGATGTTATAATGCTTGAATTAAATAACTCCATAAACTGAAATTAGATCAATATGACAAATTGTAACAGAGAATCAGGTCAACCTGATAAGAGACTCAGAGTTGGTGGCATGTGGTGCTGTAAGCACCAGGAGTTGTGTCCCCTTCCACAATGAGCTGTTGAGAGAAGACCTACTTACAGCTGACTATTTTCATATGAACGATACTGGGCAGGTATTAGCCAATAGTCAGTGCAAGTCTGGAACTGAGAGAGCTATATAACACCAGTTTTTTCTAAGTCAAAGAAGAGTGCTCTCAACATGTGGAAAACCAGACAAGAGGAACACACAAACTCATGTTCATTTTGTTTTATTGTTAATGATGGTTATTTTTTTTTTTACTACAGTTGTGTTGAAATATGTGTCAATTTGGTTTGCAATAGTGGTATTTCTTAAAGAAAAAAAAAAAAGGTATCTATTGTAGTTTATTTGAAGAATTTGAAATAAGTTTACTTACTTCAAGCTATATAAAAGCAGCTAAAATATATGATGAGCAAAAAAAATATTACAGGTTCCAGCAAGTTAAAGGATGGTAATTTAATTAGCCTAGGGATCCCAAAAAGTCATAATCCGGCCCAGACTATTACACTGATCATCAGAAGAAGTGTCTCAAAGAGACACTCTGAAAGCACACAAATGCTCTGATCTATATGTCAAATACTGTCAATTATTGACAACTAAATTTTTAATAATGACTTTTTTTTTTCAAGAAATTCCTTGCTGTTTTATAGCGATTTTCCAAGCATAGCATGGATGTGGCACAAGGACGACAGTGAGGATCAAACTCAATACTCATTCGTAATTGTTTTAACAAAACAAGCTTGCTAACCCACATTATTTACATTATTCGGATTATTGTCCTCATCTTTGTCGGCATATTTATTACGTTTCGGCCGTTGTACACTCCAGCCTTCTTCAGGTGGTTGGAATGTCGAACTGAACCCTTTATTTCACTCACTGGGGTAGACTGTTCTAGTTCCACGTGCCATGTTTAATGGATGTCAGTTATCAGTTATCTCCTGTTAATAATGTACATAATACCTCATCTCATAAATATAGACAGATACTGAAGCTTGCTAACTAACCATTACACCACCTCGATGTGCCCTTGCTGTTTTATATGTCTCAGATAAAATCCCTTTTTGTTGACAATTTTGATGATAAAATCAGGTAATCCCTAGGGATTTGTATTAAAAAAAAAAACACTAAAATAAAAGTAAAATTAATTTTTAAAGAAATAAAATAAGAGATATATAAACGAACACAATGAGAATTTATGAATGAATAATAGCCAATGTTTGAAAAATATGAATAAATACAAATAGCGATTTAAATCCTTTAGTAAATAAAAATATATAAATTAAAAATAAATAGCCATTTCATTTTCTACCTGCATTTTAATTTAAAATAAATCATAGTGCAGATAAAAAAACAAAAACATATACAATAATCCTGAAAAGACCCATATTTAACTACATCGAAAAAAAGTGAGAATGAAACTAAAGTTATTTATAACCTAGTTTTCTTATTAAGGACTAAGAGAAGACCATATTTTGTCCAACGGCAGCAATTTTTTTTTTATACCAAAAACGAGAGACAGGTACTTCTGCGGTTTCGACACTAGTAACAAGGTGCGTGTGTGACCTCGTCTTTTTTCACCTCGCTCTCTCAAGGACGACTGACCTCCGTGATAGGCACACAGGGAATGCTTTGGTTCAACCGAAAACTCAAGCGATCATGACTTTTAAATGAGAAACCCTCAGAAAATATCAAGAGATCGGTGCCAATTATTTGCTTGCCCAAAATTCGGACGAAACCGGAAAAAGATGTCAAGACAGACTGGCGGAAACATGTACTTCCGCTAATGTAATTTTTATACAAAATTACATTCGAATCAGTAGAAAAAAAATGCATTAATGACTTTATTTACATTTAAATTTAAATAATTAAAGATATATGCATTTTTAATTTTTATTGAATAATAACTTATCGGCAGAATGTTGTAAGCACACCGGGCGACCGGCGTAAAGAATTTCTTCGCAGTCAAAGACCAAAAACCGAAGATATCGCTTGTTTGAAACCGAAATCATCAAACAAAATCAAATATGATCAACAAAACAATGTTAAATAAATACTAGATAAAAATTAAAACAAATCAGTAGCTGTAACTGATTACTTACTGTTTTGTAAGTTTACGTTTGGGAAAATATTCGTACCGTAGTATTTGGGGGGGGGGGCGTAGAAAAGTTCACATTAATAATTACCAAGTCAGCTAAAAAAAAGTTAAAATAAATAAAAAGATTTTTTTAATAATTTTTCGGAATATTTTAAAATTTAAAAGATGCTATCAAAATGAAAAAATATACATATTTTTAATTTTTAAAATTTAAATAATTCATTTTTTTACTTCTTACAAAAATTACATACCTTTTTTTTTCAGTTTGTTTTTAAAACAGAAATTTTATTTTTTTATTAATTAATCAAACATTTTTATCATTTTTTTAAAATTCAAACTGTTTTAAAATTAGTAATTGCGCCGATTTTAACTTAAGTACAAGCAATATTTTAAAAATCCATCATTTTGGTTTTTAAATGTAACTTGGTGTGGTGAGGAATGAAAATTTAAAAAAAATAACAACACCTTTATAATCCTTTATTTAAAAACTAAAGAATCAATATGCCAAGAAAGTTACATCGTTGTTATGTTGTTAATCGAAACAATGAAAAAAAAAAAAAGCAAGCACCCCAACAATTAATTATATTTGATAATTAAATTAAAAACGTATCTAGTGTACAACAGATAATAAAAAATGCGAAAATTATTTTTTAAAATAAAAAATGAATTCGATTGAAAGAAAATAAAAACAAGGAAAACAAGTTCTTTTTTAAATATCACTTTTCTTTTCAGTTTTCATATTATAAATAAAAATTAATTTAAAAATAAAATCCATTATTTTTTTTGGCACACCCTTATTATTCCCAGCAAATAGAAAAAAAATGTAAGAATGCTGGAAAAAAAAACTCAAATTTTCCTTGTCCGTCAAATTCAACAGAACATGTTTTAAAAAAGAAAGAAAAAACAGGTTGTTGTTGTCAAAATACTTTTTAATTTTGTGTGTGTATTTAAAATAGGTTAATTAATAAAACAGACAAAAATTAATTAAAAAAAAGGCTGTGGTCCAAATACACTATTGATATTCACCAGTTGTATATTTGGACAACAACCCTTTTTTTATTTATAATAAAACTAAAAGTTATGGCGAAATGAAACAAAAAAAAAAGTGGGAAACCTTTTTAGTTTTTAATGACAACGCATTTCGCCTTCGTGTGTCGTGTAGGCGTGTTCAGATCAGAATTATTATTTATTTTAAAAATAACTTGCAATTCTCATTTTCTCTGTCTATTTTTCAGTACAGATGATTTTTATTTTTATTTTTTTTATGCATCCAGTTTATCACGGACTGATTTTTGGAACATCTGAAGGAAAGGAAGGAAGTAAAATGCATTTTTTTAAAATATTTCCTAAATAAATTCTTTTTTTTTTTTTTTCACAAATATCTGCAAATTTGTCTTTCCAAAACCCGGAAAGTAACGCTATTTTAAAAATAATAATAATTAAGATTCAAAACGAAAGAAAAGTTAAGTTTTTTGTTGTTTTTTTTTGGGGGGGGGGGGTAAGACAACCTTTTTTATTTATTTTAGAAAATGAAAGTTAAAGCAAATTCAAAGTTGTTTTTTTTTTGTTAAATCATGTCTCTACACGACTCCAGGAAGAAGAATTCAAATTAAAAAGGATTAAAACTTCGCCGTTTCTTATTTCTAAGGAAAGTGCATTTTTTTAATAGATTTTCTTTTTAAATAAATGATGTATCATCAAGAAAGAAGTAAAGTGTAATTTTCAATAGATTAAAAAAAAAATACAAAAATAAAAGGAAATATATGTTTACTTAAAACTAAAAACAAGAAGAAACCAAGAAAAGCAGTTAGACCAAAAAATAGCGCTAGTAATTTGACACTCAACAAATACAAAAAAATCATTCAGATTTCAGATTATGACAACTCACAATGGAGAATGAATCGAAAAATCACTAAAAGTTCATATGACCGGACCTTAAATGAGATTCTTTTCTTTTAGCCATGATATAATCGTTAGCACAATTAATAATGTGCTTATCTTACGTATTCTTTAAACTAGAAAGGTCAAGAAAAAAAAAAAAGATCAGAAATTTTACAAAAATCAACAACAATGGGGGGGGGGGGATCACGCCCTGTTCTGCCTACACTTGTTTTACCCCCCCAAAGTATTAAATAGATTCACTCACTTGCCCAAGGCGTTAGTTTCTCCTCAGATCCCATGACTTTCTTTTCTTTTTCTTAATGCCTTTTTTTAAAATAAGTTTTATTCCGTTTATAGGAGATTAACTTATTATTATTTTCCTTTTCAGCAAAAAGCCTCCCAGCTATCCATGTGTGCTTACGAGAGACTGATCGTAAAGGGAACGTAAAACTATTAGCGCCACCATGTGGTTAGAAAAAAAAAAAAAAAAAAGACTACATCAGGGGCAGTTAACTCTCATTTATACATCGACTATTTGATACATTACAAAAATGTCAACTTAGGAAGGTAGTTTGTCAAGATCGATTCTTACGGACTTTTGACTTGGTAAACACAATTCATAAGCTGAGATAGATGCTACAAGTTAAGCTTAAGTTTGACTCGAAATTAGTATTCATTAGTAGCTTAAAAAATAAACTCTTTTAGTTTTATTGTTTGTTTTCCAGCCTAAGGTATGTTCCAAAAGGGAAAATAATAAAGTTCCACTAAAAAAGAAAGGTGATAAAAGAGCAATAATTTTATATGCCAATGTCTTCCTGTTGTCTTCGTCCCCCACTTTCCTTTCAACTGCTTTTTTCCCATCACCATTTCTCCTCTAACTTTTATTAAGAGTAGGTTTATTATATGCATCAACTTCATGTGTTGAAAATGAGTCCATTACCTTGACTTAAGGTTGCTTTGAGTTAAGTCATTTTCAAAGATATGTCAGTTTTTCTTAAATATGGAAAAATAAAACTCGGCTTAGGTTGTTTTACTCGAGTTTACATCGGCTATTAAAAATATTAGAAATGTCAAAACACTAACAATAAACACATATAAAATTATATTTAAATAAATTTAAAAATAATATTATCTATATATATATATATATATATATATATATATATATATATATATATCATCAAAAACAAAACAATTAGTATAATAAAGTATGTTCAGCAGATTCCTGCCTCATGCGTTTTTTCCACTCCAACACTGATTTTGAATTCAAACTTGTTTACATCTGTGCTCTGCCATTGACATTCTTTCAAATACATTTCAACTGTGATTTAGAATACATTTTTGCCAATGGCTCCGAAGAAAAGTACCAGTGCAAGTGCTAATGCTAAGTGTAAGGCTATATCGCTGGAAGATAAGGTGGAAATTAATTATTTTATTCAGAATAATATACGTACATATCACAAATACTGTAATAGGCAATAAATAGTTTTTATATGTGGTTTATAGTGTGGTTATTTCAACCTAAGTTGTGACCCCTGGAACCAATTAATGACATAGGGCAAGGCATATCTGTATGCATCTATTTATCTCGCGGGATAAAGGTACAGCCCTTTTTTGTCAAAATTCAGTCCTTTGGTGGTGACACTGGTGGAGTGACCTCTCCATGGTGCATACCTGACCGGTGTTATATGCCCCTGCCCTCTCGGTTGTACCTTCAAAATCCAAAGGAATACAGGGCATTACATTTGAGGCCCCTGTGGCTGCAAGATTTACCAGAAAATTGTCAGCATTGACAGCGAACCACCTTCTGGGTTTCACTCTGGGTTTACTGTCTGGATTTACTTCCATAGCTTTTTTCTGTGTTTCGATATGACCGCAAGGCAGTGGATATCTAAAGTCAGTGTTTTCCTTCTCCTAGATTTCCTTCCTGGCCTGCCAAGCTCCATCCATCCAAAGCAGCTTTGTATAATGGACTCTGGTGGTTTTATCGACGCATAACGGCCAAAAATAACTTCTTACTTTAATCTGTAGTAGTAGGCAAAGTTTAATAAATATAATAAAATATTTCTTAAATCCCCTGAAAAGAATTTCCTACTTATTATCTCCTTAACACCTCATTAACGTTAATGTTCATAAGGACAGATCAATCAGCTAACTTCGTTTCTGAAACCAGATACTTGGATAAGCAAAACAAAAGATCAAGGCCCATGCATCAAAGTAAAGAACAATCCCACTGCACTCACCACATTCACCTGTAGTAAATGTGAAATAATAATAACTTCCTTCACCCACTCCCTTCAAATTATTAGGAAGAAGATGAAAAGGAATTTGTGAGCCTATGTGGAATTGTTTTGGGACCAATGAAAACCTTACCTTCACAGAAATTAGCTGATCAAACAAGAAGAAGAAAAGAAAGTAGCGAGGCCATGCAAAAAGAATTTTCATATAAAATGAGGAGAAAACTTAAATTAATCAGAGAAGAGTGAAGTCATGTAAAATGTTTCATTTAAATTCCTCGCGATCGACGTTAAAGTACCTATCAGTGTAAAATTACTCACCAATTTAGTATTGGCCTCTAACCAGCACAGAGCACTTCAAAGAATTTTCTCTCAATAATCAAAGAAAGCTATCTCTCTTCATTTATTTTTAAAATATACAAAGCATATATCCATTCAGTGAGCAATGGACTGTCTTACCTTTGTTTTAAACATTTTTTAATATTATTTTGTGTCAGATCATTTAGCCTGTTATATGAACATTACCACTTCATGACAATTCATTAAAACTACAGACTTTAAGAATTCTGATTCATTTTCCTGAAACAATTCTGATTTATTATTCTATTACAACTTCAAGGATGTAAATTTGTAAATAAATTCCTTCTTGTTTTGTTAAAATTATCCATCTGTTTCCTCGTCATTATCATCCTTCATCTTCATTAATCTTCTAGATGTTGGTAAATCAACTGTTCATTTAAACCCCTAAGTCCCAGGCCACTACACCCCAACCACTTAAAAATCCAGAAAAAGAGATCTTCGAGTTCAGTTTTCTACCTAAAAAGCAGAGTAGGCTTAGGGGTAGGGTTCACTCCTCTCACCACCAAAGAACTAATCAGGATGAGTGTATAAAATTTAAAAAGTTGTGAGTTTGTGTGCATAAACAAAGAAAAAGCATATAAATACTTGGGTTTCTACTACGGACTGTTTATTCATTTTTTATGGTGACTGTAGTGAAAGAAAGGTCTTTTGGTTATTTCCGATTTCTTTTTTGGTTCAGATGTGATGTGATGTCTTTTAGATTTTGATGTAGATGTTCTTCCCTTGACCGAGTGACAACTGACTTATCAATAGTTGCTCGACTCTATGCAAAATAGAGCAAGTCCATTTTGCCTATGTCCGGAAACAAAGAGGGCTTTATGCTCTTCATTACTCAGTGACTTCTTTAAACATAAGTACATGATCTTATCTCTGTCTTGGGGTGTGTCCCTGGTTCTTTTTATTGGGGATCTAGGTCTGACCTCATCTTCTTCTGATCTTCCAACACCATGTCAGATTCATGTGAACTATCATCCATATTTTTTTCTTATAGCAACATTAATAATGACATTTATGATACGAATTGTAAGCACTTCCAGTTCCACTTGGGAATGCTGGGATCAAGACAGATCCAGCAAGGAGTTTGAATAAAGAAGTTGTTATGTTTACTACGTCTCATGTAGTCTTTGTGTTGCTTTGACTTTTCAGCAGCCAGTCTCATATAATTGACCTTTCCACCCTAAACCTTGGGACATTTCTTTTACTAGTATGTGTTGCTTTGACGTTCCATCTGAAGCACTAGTGTTTTCTGCCCTTTCAGGTTCCTCCTCATCTTTCATATCGACTTCTTCGTAGTCACTTATAGGTCTTCTCTAGGTCTTCTCTAGGTCTCAGAATGAGCCAATAAATTCTGTCCATATTTGTCTATATTGCTGAGATGAGGTATTATGATTACTTGCATTATTTACATTATTCAGACAGTTATCCTCATCTTCATTGCCATATTCACAATGTTTCAGCTTATATATCTCTGAGATGAGGTATTATGATTACTTGCATTATTTACATTATTTAAACTGTTATCCTCACCTTCATTTCCATATTCACAACGCTTCAGCCTATATATCTCTTAGATGAAGTATTATGATTACTTGCATTATTTACATTATTCAGACTGTTATCCTCATCTTCATTGCTATATTCACAAGGACACATGGCCCAGTGGATAAAGACGTTGGTTAGATCCAGTAACTAAACCCAAAGAGTTGTGAGTTCAGTACCAAACCAGATCAGTGTTGAACCAAAACTTGGAGAGTTGAGTTAAAGGGAAATAACTGAGACATCTGGAAGAGGCATGGCACCTGGAACTAGAACAATATACTCCAGTGAACAAAATAAAGGGTTTGGTTCAAAATTCCAATCACCTAAAGAAAGCCAGAGTGTACAATTGCCGAAACGTTGTGAATATGGCAATGAAGATAGGGATAACGGTCCGAATAATGTAAATAATGCAAGTAAATTCCGTTCACTTGTTGCTATTACAGGTGTCTAATGTCTCCTTTGTGCAATAAAATTAGCTTTTTTAGGACTTGATAATCTTTTTTGCACCAGATTGTCTTATTTATTGAATAGGATATTATTATAGGCCAGGGCCGGCACTAGTGTCTTGGGGACTCCCTTCCCTACCGAAACTTTGATACGGACCACTCTCTACTACATGTTGATTTCAAAGTTTCCCAACCCAAGGGCCACAAACCGTCATAGGAAAATTGGTGATGAGCAGCACTTTTTTTAAATGTCTAAAAATCAGGGAATTATCCAATTTAATTGAAAATGTCAATACATATTCATTAATTATTTACATTTATAATGAATATTTTTTTTTTAAATCTGAGAAAATGTTATTCTTTTTGTAATAACCACCAATATTTTCATGACTAAATTTTACTGAAATTAGCACTTCTGCCCCTCCCCCCTCACCAGAAGGCATGGGGCTTCCACGTGGTTGAGAGGTTTGGGATAGTAAGCACCAGCCCTGTTGATTATATATGATTATTATAGTTGATGATTGACAATATAACTTAGGTAGTAAAAAGTACAAAAAGCAAAAAAACGCTGCTAAAACTACTCCTTTTGGGGGAACAACCTCGTCGGGGGTTCCTGCGTAGTACACACCACACCGGCCATGTCAATACACAATGTATATTATTAGTTGAAAAAAATGGCAGAAGCCACAATGGGGCAAAAAAATGCACCCCCATATTGGGGGTTTTGGGGGTAAGATGTACCAGCCCTGTTATTGGGAATCTAATTTGTTTTCCAATCAATGGAGAGGGACTTTGCATTCTGCCAGCATGAAGAATTGTCTTGGTAGACATCCAGTTTGTTTTAACTACCAACACAAAGTTTCATCACAAAATTTTGGTTTATTGTCAGAGACTAAACTTTTAGGTGCCCCATTTCTGGAAAATATTACTTGTAATATTTGCTTTACTGTGGCTGCCTTCATATCCTGAACCCTAACCACTTCAGGCCATCCAGAGAATGAGTCAACCATAATTAGAATGAGTTATGTGCTTTTAACAAGCACATGATCCATATGAACGTGGGCCCATGGCTCTTTTTATTTAGGCCATGAATGTATCTTGGTTTGGCAAAAGTTTATTTGTCATCTCAGCATTTTTTAATTTGTTTAAAAGATGACCAGTTTTTGTTTTTTTTTTGTTTTTTTTGTTTTAGCTCTTCTCTACTGGTAGCACCAATACATATCGTTTTGATAGATGATCATATTCTTAGCATCACATGTTAGTGCCTTTTTCAATGGCTCTTTGAAAAATATCATCTTCTGTTTTTATGCCATGCGGTATATGCTTCCATCTGAGTTAGCCTATTAAAGAGTTAATCATAGCGACCTTTTTAAATTTTTTATCAATTTGTATTCGGTTATAGGCAGATTTGAGGTCAGTTTTAGCAAAGTATTTAATTCCTGACAACTCATGAATAGCAGTTTCAATGTTAGGAATAGGAAACAAATTGGAGCATATTTTGTGGTTAACTTCTGTTTTGTAATCCCCACATATGCTTAAATCGCCATCCAGTTCACACAAAACAGCAATGAGTGAGGCCCAATTACTATCACCATGGGGAATGGGCTCTAAAATTCCTTGCACCACCAGTTTTTTTAGTTTTGCAACTACTAAAGATAACATGTGAATGGGCATTCTGCAAGACTCAAAGAGGTGTAGTGGGAGAGAGCTAGGGAAGAAAGATTTATTCTCCCATTTACGTTTCCCCCGTTATAGACATTATTAGATCCATGATATAATAACAACATACTTCACAGATGAAATGGAATGGCTGAAAGGAAAAGGGATGACAAACATGCTTTGTTCTTAGAGAGACCTTTATGCGACTAACTCATACACAAAACTATATATACATATGTACACGTGTCCCACTCTGAGAAAAAATATCATATATATCTACACAGCAAAGCAGAGTGTAAGAAGAAACAAAAAGGATGGGTCTTACATATAATATGGAGATATTCCTGTATCTGCAGAAGCCATGTTTTAGACTCCAGATTCAAACGGGTCGGATTCATCTACTGTCACCCAGGCGAGGACATATTCCACAAAAAGGAAACAGCTAGTCTTGGGTTTTCCTACATTGAGTACTGTGAGCTTGAGTTTCTTTCTATATCTGACAAAGATGTATTCACAAAGGGAAACAGCACCATGGACTTGTAAGCTGCTGAGAAGGCACATTGAGTCTCTATCCGGGCCATGAGTGGGATGGGGGTCTAAAGAAAGCAACCTTTCCATTTGGCTGCTGTAAACAAACAGAAAATTGACTGCCACTTTTGTCACTATATGAAGTGGCATCACTAAAGGGAGATAATCGCCTTCTGCATCCCTACAGAGAGTTGACTATTTTCTTTTAATTGAATACTCACTTTGTATCCTTTTAACATCCCCGTGTCATTATTTTCCAACTTCATACTGTTAATTAATTTGCTTGTATCAACTTTCAAGACAGCTATTTGCATGAGTTCATTACTTCTTTCATATTCCATTACTGTTATGGGAATAATAATTTTGAAGTGTGTATCGGTCTCAAAGGTTCCTTCATAACAACCTAGCATTTTCATGAAGCAATCAACTGTCTTAGTTTAAACCAACTCTTCTTTAATTTGGGTTTGCCCATTCATTCCCAGAAATTTATTGGGATTAGGGTAACATCACTCCTGGTATCTACTTGCATCAGAAAAGTTATACCAATTAACTTCTTCTCTGGCATTTTTCTCATCTGTATTTTATTGGGGACGGTTACATTTTCTACACTTTCTATTTTTCCTTTTATGCATTCACACAGAATAGAAATGTTTTCTCATTTCACAATTCCAGCAGTCTTGTCCTAAAGCTGGATGTTTTTTTCTTTTCCAGTTCATGCTTTCTATCACAGTATTTGCATCGCACAAGCTAATTCAATATGCTGTATGCGTCTTGGATGTATTGAATTTTTCAATCAACTCTAATTCTTGCAGAAACTCTATAGATGCATCCAAGGACATTTTAGTCAGTTGTAACCATTCTAAAATTTTGTGTTTGTACGAAACATCACACATACATTCAATTAATCTCAACTGTATCAATTGATCTTTGATGGTCATTTCTCTAGTACCAAGCTTTTCAAACTCACAGAATCTGGAAGCCTCTCATACCTTGTGCACATACTGTATTATTGTTTCGATTGACTTTAGTTTTTCGCGTGAAAATATCCTCTCAGCAATAACCAACTTCTCTTTCAGTCGCAAATTTCTCTTTATAATTTCTGAAATTTTTGAAAGGGTTAAATCCTCCAATTCTCCAGGATACGCCATGACAGAGATATTTCTGATGGCTTCACTTCCTGTCAAACCCAAATAAAGATCTATAATCTTGTTTTCTCTTCCTGCAATTTATGGTCTTTTAACTTCTTGGTCCATGCATGGGCAGCAAAACAACAAAGTCATGTTTCCACAAAGTCAGGCTCATCCAACGGTGTTAGAGATTCTATTGGTGATGCCATATTGTTGTGATGTCTTCTAGTCTGTAACGTAAAAGTTCTCACCTTACCGAGTAACGACTGACTTATTTAGTAGTCACTCAACTCTATGCAAAATAGGGCAAGTTCATTTTGCATATGTCACTACAAGTTAGGATAAGTAAGGATAAGAATGGTTAAAATGAGTGAGCTTGAGTCAGCTTTGTACTGAGTTGGAACGACCAAATTACTAACTTCATGAGTGGGGTGGCAAGGAATGTCTGAATGCTGTCATTGGAAAGTGGAAAGAAACAGTCAATCATCAGTGAACCAGGAAAATTAACATTATCCAGTGGGGTCATCCATTTTTCACATACTGCTACATATTAGAGTAATGGGTAGAAAGAGAGACAGACAGAAAAATGTTCATTTTTTTATAGACTTAACCAGCACCCTCTCATAGCGTTTGATGAAATCAAGTGAAGTATTTATATTTCCAATTTCTTTACTCTTAGCATCATGGGTAAATGTATTTCTTTTTATTATTCATTATTATTATTATTATTCTATTTATCGATTTTATTTCATTTACCCATAACTGCCTATTGTGACACAGTATTGTCAGCTCGGGGTCAACTCCTAGTCGCGGCATGAAGCTGTGATATTTCTCCTACCAGCGTTTTGGGGTCGACTCTTAGTCACTGCCACCAATATGGGACCTGGTCAATTGGCAATCGTTGCTACTCGACAGGATCCTTTGGTCAGGGTACCAAATGGGATGGTCGGTCAATTCTAACAGATTCACACCAGATGCAACAGATCCAACACCAGCTCCGTCGTTCTCAGCTCACTTCCAATGACTAGTTACCGAAGTAACTACTTCGATCTCAAGTCTAACCTTCTACAAGGCAACTCTCTGATTCCTGCTAGCGAACTGAAAAAAACAACTACTCAACAACTGGCAAACTACCCAAGGGAGCTCGCTTATATCGACATCGACCAAAAAACCAGTGCGGGTTTAGATGCGTCCTGGGGTTCTTGGTAATTACCAATTTCTGACAAGGGACCTCTTTTTTGTCCAGCTAGGAAAATTGATTACTTCCCATTTTGGAAAATTAATTACTTTCCATTTTTGGGGAGATCCCTTCATCCGTAAGGAGAGGTTCAGGATAGCCATCCTCCTAAACTCCCTCCCTCTCACATTGGTACCAAATCCTTTCAGTGAGCGTTAGTAATTTCCCCGTCTTTCTTACCAGTTTAACTTCTCTTATCACCATTGCTATCACCTGACCAATGGCGTCTCAGTCGTGTGGGTGTGGCTAAGCTTGCTTCATTAATTAACTCTTTGACATCCCTGCTATCCAAGATTTTTCAGTTCAGAATTATCAAGTGGAATTATGTTTGTGAATTTCCCTTTTTCATCCTACAAATAACACATGGCCCCGTCGCTTGGCCAACTCCTAAAATCTTTGCGATTTCGAATGATATCTTCGACTCTTGTGTTTTGTCAACTAGCACTTTTAACGACCATCATGAATCTATTGTCAAATCTCGCCACATTGCCTTTTCATGAAATTATTGTTGACACAATTCTTTGGTTTCTTGAGAAAACATACTTTTTTTAAAGTAAAAATAAGATCTTTTTTTTAACCCTTCTTTTTCATTCTCAGTATTTTCTTGTTTAATTTTTATGGCTAATTAGTTAATCAATTGCCATAGCTAAATAATGTCACACAATTAGAAAGGATGCTATTGGGTCTCTCTCTCTCTCTCTCTCTCTCTCTCTCTCTCTCTCTCTCTCTCTCTCTCTCTCTCTCTCTCTCTCTCATTCTTTTTCTCCCTTTCTTTCTCTCTCTCCCTCATTCTCTCTTTCTTTCTTTTATTCTCTTTCTTGCTTTCTCTTTTTCTTTCTCTTTCTTTCTTTCTTTCTTTCTTTCTTTCTTTCTTTCTTTCTTTCTTTCTTTCTTTTCCCTCTCTCTTTCTTTTTCTCTTTTTCTTTCTCTCTCCCCTCTTTCTTTATTTCTCTTTTTCTATCTCTCACTTTCCTTCTCTCTCTCTCTTTTTATCTCCCTATCTTTCACTCTCCCTTCTTCTTCTCTCTCTCTCTCTCTCTCATTCTTTTTCTCCCTTTCTTTCTCTCTCTCCCTCATTCTCTCTTTCTTTCTTTTATTCTCTTTCTTGCTTTCTCTTTCTCTCTATCTCTTTCTTTCTTTTCCCTCTCTCTTTCTTTTCCTCTTTTTCTTTCTCTCTCCTCCTCTTTCTTTATCTCTCTTTTTCTATCTCTCACTTTCTTTCTCTCTCTCTCTTTTTATCTCCCTATCTTTCCCTCTCCCTTCTTCTTCTCTTTCTCTATCTCTGTTTCAACATAATGCAAGTTACAATCTCTGTCACCCGAGAAGGATACAATTTATATTATTTTATAAAGTTTCTATCACATAGTTAGTAAGACGGTAAGGAAAACATTGGAAAAAAGAGGTTGAATGAAGAAGAGTTTAATCACATGAGAACAGGAAGTGAGAATACAGTAACTCAGTATAACAAGTGTATACTTAAAAAGCTCCTATTCCAGGAGCAGACATTCTACTCATAGCGGATGGATGAGTTCATGTTTCAATAAGAGGTGTAGAGAAGGTTACTCAGTCTTACTACACAACATATTCATAAAAAACAAAATAAACTTTCCAAAACAACATTCGCTCAGTATTCATACATTTGGAATGTTAAAACCAACATTCTGCACCAACCTACACAATTCCATAGTTTGTGTCTTCTGTGAAACACTAGACCTTCTCTGCATTTGCAAATAATGCTGCATCTTTCAAGTGCAAAATGTTGAACAGAGATAGTATTCTTTTAAATTTGTCTTTGATTCATTTATATGCTCAATCTTTGTGTGGATGTGGCCCCAAATACCACTTTCAAATGTTTTTCTTCCCTAAAAAAAAATAGACTGACAATAAAAATCACCAGGCAAACAAAGCCATAGTTTGACCATAGAATCAGAAAGCTTTCACAACCAGTATGTAATAAAAGAAATAAACAAATAATAACAATGAGACCAAAATTTCCCCACTTCTAAGAAAAGAAAAACCATTCCTTGCTATATTGAAAACAAACATACCTTCCTTCACCACATGGTCAAGTGGCATCTGCTATAATTGGATACATACATGCGTGCATACATACACCTCAACATGATGTAATGGTTAGCAAGATTATCTTGCTCGGACAATTATTACTGAGTAGTGAGTTTGATCCTTAGTGGGTGTCCTATACTTTAGGGCTTGTGCCACATCTAAGCTATGCTTAGTAAATCTCCATATAGATATATATATAGGATTAATTTAAGACAAATATAAAATTTGTCACTTAACTGATTGATGTTATATTCAGCACATCTAATCAAGAATTTTATAGAAGAACCTTTGTGCAATTGTTCAATCCACTCGTCAGGAGGTAACATAATCCATGACATTTGAACTCTTGAAACTTCAACTTTCACCTAAATTTTTCTGTATTATTGTAATAATAACAATTGATAGCCCTTGAGGAACTCCCTGATGAACAATGGTTATTAGCCTTTAAAGAAATAAGGGACGACTTTTAAGTCACTAACAGTAGCCTGTAAAATTATTTTATTAAATTGTAATGAAAATAACCAACAATTATTACAACTTAAGAAGTTTTAATAAACTAATTTTACAGGTTTCTGTTAGTGACTTAAAAGTCGGCCTTTGTTTCCCTGTGGCACGCAGGTAGTGTGTCGTACTCCAAGAGAATTCCTTAAGGGCTGATAACCTTTGTTCACCAGAAAATTCCTCAAGGGCTATCGATGTCGTTATTACAATTATTATATTGTGTTATTGTTGAAACTTGACTAATGCATGGAATAATAATGCAACACAAAATGTACTTAGAACAAAATGTATTTAAACAAGAAAGTGTACACAATATTTACATATAGTCTTTTGTACATTCCTGGGAAGACCGTTCCTGGAGAATGTGTTGACTAAGTCGCAGTCGGGCAGAGTCTCTAGTTGGATCTCTTGATTCGCCTCCGTCTTCCCGGTATCAACCATATTTATATCGTCGGTACTCCACTATGCAAATTAGGTGGATCCTACCACAACAGTTATATAAAGATTTATTTTGTCTTTATCAACACTTTGTGCATTTTCATTCAATCTTACACTATATAATTAATTATACTGATATATTGTGGGAACGGATGTTGTCATAAGATAAACAGTCAGTCAATCAGCTAAATGCCATACATGATACATGCTTGGGTGATCATGTATCTTTCAGTACATGATTGACAAGGCGGATTTTTTCCCGCAGTGAGTCGCCATTTCTTTCTGCAATAGACTTGTTGCCAACGAAGGGTAAAGAACCCAGTCTGTCCTGCTATTTAAACCATAGCTGCGGGGAGAAGAGATGGATTCATACTTTTCCCAAGGGTATTTGTGCATAAGTGAATCTAATAAACTCAACTGGAATTCGAACATGGCTCTCAGAGTTCTCACTCCGAGCTGATATCCAATACATCACAATGCACAACTCATCCATTGCAAATTAATTTTCCTATCCACCATAGCTGCATTCCAATATATTTGATATTATCTTTCAATTTATCTTTGTATCTATATATATATATATATATTTTATGTCCATAACCATATTTGTTCCATTTTATATGTATAACAAGTAGCCATTGTGCCCTCCATCGTTCATCAGGCATATATGTTTGTATCTATATATATATATATATCGTATTTTATGTCCATAACCATATTTGTTCCATTTTATATGTATAACAAATAGCCATTGTGCCCTCCATCGTTCATCAGGCATATGTCGATCTGGGTCACATACAGGGAATTCCAAACTAAACACTTTATTCAATCTACAGGGATAGATTGAACTTATAATAGCCTAGTGGATTAAAGCATTGGTTTGGGAATTGGTGACACAGTGAGTTCAATCCCTGGGTTGAGAATTATGTATTTGGACCCAGTTGAAATGAACCAGTATGAGCAGTACTAAATATAAGAACTAGATGAGATATCTTTAAACATGGGTAATGTGATGAGGACAATCTAACCCTGTAGATTAAATAACAAAATTCCCTATAGGTTACCCGGATTGATATACACTTGATGAAGGCTGGAGGACACAATGACCGAAATGTTGGAATTGTAGGGATATTATTATTAATAAATAAAAATACAAAATAATAATAATAATAAATATCATAAATAAAATAAAACAAATAACATTAAAATTTTGTTTAAAATAAAATAAAACCAAAATAATAAAAGTTATCCCAGCATGCAACAGAAAACTTTTTCTGTCTGAAAATGGATACTTCACACCAAAAAAACGCTGAAATCATTCTCTTCACCACCGACCCTCAAAGGGTCAAGACTGTCATGATTTGGAATTGTCTCCCTTGTAGAACTCTTCTTTAAAAAAAAAAAGAGTCCTCTTTTCTTTCTAAAAATAAAGTAGCCAGTTCAGACATGGCTGGCTAGCACCATACATTAGATTCATGTTCTATCAATCTGTTTATATGGTGGCAGTAGTAAAAAAACACGAAAACAATGCACAGCCCAACAAACAAGGGCAGGAGTGAGACAAGAATGCTTAAAAGAAGGATATAATAAAAAAAAATCACGAAGTAGTTGGTCCATGTGGTGGACAATAAAAGATAAGGACTGCCATATGCAAAAAAAATTCTTCACAGAAAGTGATCCATACTGACAAATAATTGTGAGTATAATATTAACATTATCTGTTATTGTATTATTTAGAGCAAACCAATTTGTTATGTCCTGGGTAAGACAATAAACTACATCCAACAGCAAAACCTCTGATTAGGAGGTTTTGAAGAGCATGGAACCACCTCTTAATCGCTGGTGTTTTCTGGTCCGCCCTGACCTGGAGTGGTAGCACCTGTTAGGGTCCCAGCTATGGGTAAATAGTTAACCCCCGAACTGGGGTCAAAACACTATGAAAGTGTAAAAATAGGTTTTAATATCAGAAATACTTTGTAAAAAATTATTACCAGCAGTAAATTTTTGAAGAAAAATTATTACCAGCAATACATTTTTGAAAAAAATATTACCAGCAATAAAAATCTTGTTGGCATTAAATAACCCATTGAGGTTGATATGCCGTAAAACAAAATAAACCAAACCAATCTAAACCAAAGAATACATATTCTATTCATACGAATCTATCCTAAAAATGTTGTTGGCATTAAATAACCCATTGAGGTTGATATGCTGTAAAACAAAATAAACCAAACCAATCTAAACCAAAGAATACATATTCTATTCATACGAATCTATCCTAAAAATGTTGTTGGCATTAAATAACCCATTGAGGTTGATATGACATAAAACAAAACTAAACAAACCAAACCAAACATTTAAAACAAAAAAATTACCAGCTATACATTTTTTGAAAAAATATTACCAGAAATAAATTTTTGAAGGAAGAAAAATATTACCAGCAATAAAAATTGTCGGTATTAAATAACCCATTGAGATGCGGTAAACCAAACCAAACCAATCTGTTGTTCAAAAAAATGTATTAATCAAAAAAGAAATGCATAAAAGATCAAAATGTCAAAATTAACGATCAAACCGGTCGTGCCATAGACAACAACGGAGAATGTGGCTGAATCATTTCATTTTCTTCCAGCAGCACTGTGAGTTGTATTTCTCTGTACAGAATATACGAGAGACAAAAACATGTTGACCACATATTGTTACTGCCAGGTGAAGATCTCCAACATTTTAATTTGTAGAAGTTTGAGATCAAGGCTGACAAACAGAATCCAGCCATGGTATGGGAAAAGGTTCCTAGAACAATTAGAGCTGTGAATAAAATTCAGAATCGCTGGTTTTTTGCTTACAGATATACATTCAGAAGGATTCTGTGAATGTTGACCAATTTCTGGCAAGATGCCGTTTACAGGCAAAGAAATGTAAATTTTGAGATGAAAAAGAAACTGAGGAGTGATTAATCAAACAGATTATCATTGGGAATGAAACAACTTGAGTGACTGGGGTGAAAGTGTTAGATATGCAAAGTACAGGAAGCTCTGAACATATGCAGAGTACAGGAAGCTCTGAACATATGCAGAGTACAGGAAGCTCTGAACATATGCAGAGTACAGGAAGCTCTGAACATATGGATCAAACCAAACACAAAGTGGGCAGGATTAAACCAGTAGACCGGTCGAATGATCTACAGATGCTCAGGAGACCTACGGCCACTCCCTTAAGTTCAGTTAAGACTGAGTAGACACCGCAACCCAGAGAGTAAGACGTCGGAGGTTGAGGTGCTGGGGTGAAAGTGTTAGATACGCAAATTACAGGAAGCTCAGAACATATGCAGAGTACAGGAAGCTCTGAACATATGCAAAGTACAAGAAGCTCTGAACATATGCAAAGTATAGGTAGCTCTGAACATATGCAGAGTACAGGAAGCTCTGAACATATGCAGAGTACAGGAAGCTCTGGACATATGCAAAGTATAGGAAGTTCTGAACGTATGTAGAGTACAGGAAGCTCTGAACATATGCAGAGTACAGGAAGCTCTGAACATATGCAAAGTACAGGAGGCTCTGAACATATGCAAAGTACAGGAAGCTCTGAACATATGCAAAAAACAGGAAGCTCTGAACATATGCAGAGTACAAGAATCTCTGAACATATGCAATGTACAGGAAGCTCTGAACATATGGAAAGTACAGGAAGCTCTGAACATATGCAGAGTACAGTAAGCTATGAACATATGCAGAGAAAAGGAAGCTCTGAACATATGCAGAGTACAGGAAGCTCTGAACATATGCAAAGTACAGGAAGCTCTGGACATATGCAAAGTATAGGAAGCTCTGAACATATGCAGAGTACAGGAAGCTCTGAACATATGCAGAGTACAGGAAGCTCTGAACATATGCAAAGTACAGGAAGCTCTGGACATATGCAAAGTATAGGAAGCTCTGAATATATGCAGAGTACAGGAAGCTCTGAACATATGCAAAGTACAGGAAGCTCTGGACATATGCAAAGTATAGGAAACTCTGAACATATGCAAAGTACAGGAAGCTCTGAACATATGCAGAGTACAGGAAGCTCTGGACATATGCAAAGTACAGGAAGCTCTGAACATATGCAAAGTACAGGGAGCTCTGAACATATGCAGAGTACAGGAAGCTCTGGACATATGCAAAGTATAGGAAGCTCTGAACATATGCAAAGTACAGGAAGCTCTGGACATATGCAAAGTACAGGAAGCTCTGAACATATGCAAAGTGCAGGAAGCTCTGAACATATGCAATGTACAGGAAGCTCTGAACATATGGAGAGTACAGGAAGCTCTGAACATATGCAAAGTACAGGAAGCTCTGGACATATGCAAAGTATAGGAAGCTCTGAATATATGCAGAGTACAGGAAGCTCTGAACATATGCAAAGTACAGGAAGCTCTGGACATATGCAAAGTATAGGAAACTCTGAACATATGCAAAGTACAGGAAGCTCTGAACATATGCAGAGTACAGGAAGCTCTGGACATATGCAAAGTATAGGAAGCTCTGAACATATGCAAAGTACAGGGAGCTCTGAACATATGCAGAGTACAGGAAGCTCTGGACATATGCAAAGTATAGGAAGCTCTGAACATATGCAAAGTACAGGAAGCTCTGGACATATGCAAAGTACAGGAAGCTCTGAACATATGCAAAGTACAGGAAGCTCTGAACATATGCAATGTACAGGAAGCTCTGAACATATGGAGAGTACAGGAAGCTCTGAACATATGCAGAGTACAGGAAGCTCTGAACATATGCAAAGTACAGGAGGCTCTGAACATATGCAAAGTACAGGAAGCTCTGAACATATGCAAAAAACAGGAAGCTCTGAACATATGCAGAGTACAAGAATCTCTGAACATATGCAATGTACAGGAAGCTCTGAACATATGGAGAGTACAGGAAGCTCTGAACATATGCAGAGTACAGTAAGCTATGAACATATGCAGAGAAAAGGAAGCTCTGAACATATGCAGAGTACAGGAAGCTCTGAACATATGCAAAGTACAGGAAGCTCTGGACATATGCAAAGTATAGGAAGCTCTGAACATATGCAGAGTACAGGAAGCTCTGAACATATGCAGAGTACAGGAAGCTCTGAACATATGCAAAGTACAGGAAGCTCTGGACATATGCAAAGTATAGGAAGCTCTGAATATATGCAGAGTACAGGAAGCTCTGAACATATGCAAAGTACAGGAAGCTCTGGACATATGCAAAGTATAGGAAACTCTGAACATATGCAAAGTACAGGAAGCTCTGAACATATGCAGAGTACAGGAAGCTCTGGACATATGCAAAGTACAGGAAGCTCTGAACATATGCAAAGAACAGGGAGCTCTGAACATATGCAGAGTACAGGAAGCTCTGGACATATGCAAAGTATAGGAAGCTCTGAACATATGCAAAGTACAGGAAGCTCTGGACATATGCAAAGTACAGGAAGCTCTGAACATATGCAAAGTACAGGAAGCTCTGAACATATGCAATGTACAGGAAGCTCTGAACATATGGAGAGTACAGGAAGCTCTGAACATATGCAAAGTACAGGAAGCTCTGGACATATGCAAAGTATAGGAAGCTCTGAATATATGCAGAGTACAGGAAGCTCTGAACATATGCAAAGTACAGGAAGCTCTGGACATATGCAAAGTATAGGAAACTCTGAACATATGCAAAGTACAGGAAGCTCTGAACATATGCAGAGTACAGGAAGCTCTGGACATATGCAAAGTATAGGAAGCTCTGAACATATGCAAAGTACAGGGAGCTCTGAACATATGCAGAGTACAGGAAGCTCTGGACATATGCAAAGTATAGGAAGCTCTGAACATATGCAAAGTACAGGAAGCTCTGAACATATGCAAAGTACAGGAAGCTCTGAACATATGCAGAGTACAGGAAGCTCTGAACATATGCAGAATACAGGAAGCTATGAACATATGCAAAGTACAGGAAGCTCTGAACATATGCAAAGTACAGGAAGCTCTGAACATATGCAAAGTACAAGAAGCTCTGAACATATGCAAAGTACAGGAAGCTCTGGACATATGCAAAGTATAGGAAGCTCTGAACATATGCAGAGTACAGGAAGCTCTGAACATATGCAAAGTACAAGAAGCTCTGGACATATGCAGAGTACAGGAAGCTCTGAACATATGCAAAGTACAGGAAGCTCTGAACATATGCAAAGTACAGGAAGCTATGAACATATGCAAAGTACAGGAAGCTCTGAACATATGCAAAGTATAGGAAGCTCTGAACATATGCAAAGTACAGGAAGCTCTGAACATATGCAAAGTACAGGAAGCTCTGGACATATGCAAAGTACAGGAAGCTCTGAACATATGCAAAGTACAGGAAGCTCTGAACATATGCAGAGTACAGGAAGATCTGAACATATGCAAAGTACAAGAAGCTCTGGACATATGCAGAGTACAGGAAGCTCTGAACATATGCAAAGTACAGGAAGCTCTGAACATATGCAGAGTACAGGAAGCTCTGGACATATGCAAAGTATAGGAAGCTCTGAACATATGGAGAGTACAGGAAGCTCTGAACATATGCAGAGTACAGGAAGCTCTGGACATATGCAAAGTATAGGAAGCTCTGAACATATGCAGAGTACAGGAAGCTCTGAACATATGCAGAGTCAGGAAGCTCTGAACATATGCAAAGTACAGGAAGCTCTGAACATATGCAAAGTACAGGAAGCTCTGAACATATGCAAAGTACAGGAAGCTCTGAACATATGCAGAGTACAGGAAGCTCTGAACATATGCAGAGTACAGGAAGCTCTGAACATAAGTATTAAACCAAACACAAAGTGGGCAGGATTAAACCAGTGGACCGGTCGAATGATCTACAGATGCTCAGGAGACCTACGGCCACTCCCTTAAGTTCAGTTAAGACTGAGTAGACACCGCAACCCAGAGAGTAAGACGTCGGTGGTTGAGGTGCTGGGGTGAAAGTGTTAGATACGCAAATTACAGGAAGCTCTGAACATATGCAAAGTACAGGAAGCTCTGAACATATGCAGAGTACAGGAAGCTCTGAACATATGCAAATTACAGGAAGCTCTGAACATATGCAAATTACAGGAAGCTCTGAACATATGCAAATTACAGGAAGCTCTGAACATATGCAAAGTACAAGAAGCTCTGAACATATGCAAATTACAGGAAGCTCTGAACATATGCAGAGTACAGGAAGCTCTGAACACATGCAAAGTACAGGAAGCTCAGAACATATGCAAAGTACAGGAAGCTCTGAACATATGCAGAGTACAGGAAGCTCTGAACATATGCAATGTACAGGAAGCTCTGAACATATGGAGAGTACAGGAAGCTCTGAACATATGCAGAGTACAGGAAGCTATGAACATATGCAGAGAAAAGGAAGCTCTGAACATATGCAGAGTACAGGAAGCTCTGAACATATGCAGAGTACAGGAAGCTCTGAACATATGGATCAAACCAAACACAAAGTGGGCAGGATTAAACCAGTGGACCAGTCGAATGATCTACAGATGCTCAGGAGACCTACGGCCACTCCCTTAAGTTCAGTTAAGACTGAGTAGACACCGCAACCCAGAGAGTAAGAGACGTCGGAGGTTGAGGTGCTGGGGTGAAAGTGTTAGATACGCAAATTACAGGAAGCTCTGAACATATGCAGAGTACAGGAAGCTCTGAACATATGCAAAGTACAAGAAGCTCTGAACATATGCAAAGTATAGGAAGCTCTGAACATATGCAGAGTACAGGAAGCTCTGAACATATGCAGAGTACAGGAAGCTCTGAACATATGCAAAGTATAGGAAGCTCTGAACGTATGTAGAGTACAGGAATCTCTGAACATATGCAGAGTACAGGAAGCTCTGAACATATGCAGAGTACAGGAAGCTCTGAACATATGCAGAGTACAGGAAGCTCTGAACATATGCAAAGTATAGGAAGCTCTAAACATATGCAGAGTACAGGAAGCTTCGATACACTACATTAGTTAGCTGATATACAGGACTGTAAAGGAAAAGTTATTGATGCTACCAATCATACTCCAAGTGATACCAAATGCAGATGATATTGTGAAGGGACATACCCCCATACCAAACAAGGATGCCCAGCATGGGATACAGTGTGCTCAGCATGCGTCCAAAAAACCACTGGATTAAAGTGTGCATAAATAAATCCAAAGGGAACATGGAGAACATGCAACTGAGACCACATCTGACACTAAGACGCCCAGTACCAAGAAGACATCAAGGGCTATGATCAGAAACCAACTGGGCTCATGGCAACTGCATAGATGTGCTAAACCGGAACCAAAGTGATAAGCTAGATGAACATTTTGATCAAATGTCTTTCCGCTCAATTGTACAACAGAATAGAAGAGACACCCGGACTGAACCTTTTGCAAGTTTAAACATAACACTTCCCAACAGACCAGAGATCAACTACCTAAAGGCAAAAGTTGACACTAGAATGGAAGGGAACACAGTCCCCTTGCATATTTTTCTGAAGATTTTCCCCAAAAATGTCAACCCATATGGATTGCCACTTCCAGATTCCATACGTCAGGAAACAGCTATACTTACTGCATACAATGGTGCAACCATATCCCAACATGTGTCATGAATTGAGAAATATCAAATTCTATGTAGTTACCTAGGAAGGCCCAGCCATATTAGGACTTGCTTCCCTCAAAGAGTTGTAGCTGGTAACTGTACATTGTGCCATCCAGTAAACAAAATTCCCAATTAACTCTACAGAAGACCTCATGGAAATGTGTCCTGATCATTTTGACAAAGTTGTCAAATTTGCTCTAAAATACCACATTGTATTGAAGACAGTAACCCAGTTATCCATGCACCCAGGAAATGTCCCATCCACCTTAAAGATGAAATCAAAGAAGAACTATGGTGACCCAAGGAATTATTAGAAAGATAGATGAGCCTACTGACTGTCAAGAGCATTGTGTTTGTGCACAAAAGCAATGAAAAACTCAGGATATACCTAGACTCAAAGGATCTGAATAAAGCCATCAAGCAATGATTGAAGGAGGTCTCCCATAAAATGGCAAATGCTAAGTACTTCACAAAAATGGATACCAAGAATGGCTACTCTTCCATCAAGTTGGATACTGACTCCCAAATACTAACTGCATTTAATTCTCCCTTTGGCTGATACTGCTTCAGGAGAATGCTATTCAACCTAGTAATATTTCAAGATGTCTTCTAACAAAAAATGGACATGATCATGGAGCAATGTCCAGCAGCAATCAGACTAATAGATGATGTAGTGGTTTCTAAGTAAATCAAGGAGTAGCATAATGAAAACCTCTGCAACCTTATGAAGGTTGCCAGACCAAAAGGAAATACACTTCTTTGGAGCTGTGTTTAGTAAAAATGGGCTCCACCCAGATCTCCATAAGATGGATGAGACAAAATTGCTGCTCGGTCCTAATAATCCCACAGAGCTCCAGAAGGTGCTAGGAATTATGACATATATGGCACCTCGTCTATCTGACCACACAGCACCTCCGAGAGAATTGCTAAAGAAAGACTCAGAGTACAAGTAGCCACCAAAAATCCCTGCAGCAAATAAAGGATATAATCAACACAGAAATGTTGCTCACTTACTTTGATCCACTAAAGACATCAGGGGTTCAGGTTGACGCTTCGAGTAAAGGCCTCGGAGCTGCACTCATAGAAGAAGGAAAACCCATAGTGCTTGCATTCAAATCCCACATAGAGACAGAGCAGTTTTATGGCAACATAGAATGGGAGCTATTAGCAGTGGCTTTTGGATACAAGTTATTCCAAAAATGTGTGGCCTCCCATTTATTATTGAGAGTGATCACAAGCCCCTGGAGATGATATCCTTAAAAAATATCAGTACAGAAACTCCCCACCTTTAACTAATGGTGCTTCACCTGGAAATGGTCATCACATATTAACCAGGGAAGGACATGACTCTCACAGATAGACTATCACAGTTCACAAACAAGAGTGTAAAAGAAGCCCTAGACCTGGGCATAAAGGTTGATTTTGTTCAATTCTCAACAGAAAAATTGACACAAATATTCCAGGCGACAATCACCAACCCAATATTGTGTAAATTGAGAGACATGAGGATGGACCAACTTGAGACAAGAGGTTAACCAAATTTTTCAGCCTTACTGGTCCTACCATGATGAACTCGCAATTGAAAATAAAATTCTCCTCAAGGGTGATCGAATAATAATCCCCAAACTTCTGCAGCCTGGAAATAATACAAAAATACACTATGCTCATCAAGAGACAGACAAATGCAGATTGAGAGCAAAAAGCTGTGTTTTGTGGCCTGGCATCAACGACGACATTGACAAGAGCATAATAAGAGGAGCATGTAAAAGCGCACCTACAGCATGAGATCTTCAGTAAGACTACGGCAAATTGTAGCTACCGACCTCTTCCACTTTCACAACCAGAACTATCTACTAATTATTGACTACTATACCAAATGCCCATTCATACATAGACTGAGAGAGTTCTCCAGTCAAGAATTGGTCAATGTTACCAAACAAATACTTGGAGAACAAGGAGTACTTGAAAGTGTTATCAGCAATAATGGGCCCTACTACAACTCCAGCCTGTTCCAAGAGTTCATGAAAGAGTGGAAGTTTGAACATCACACATCGTCTCTGGGGTACGCACAATCAAATAGGATAGCAGAGCAGTGCATACAATCTGTGAGGTCTGCCATGAAGAAAGCAGCCCAGTGCAACTGCAACATCAACATGGTTTTGCTATGCCTTAGAGCTACACCAATAAGTGACTTTGTTCCTTCCCCAGTTGAGCTCAGATACAATCGAAAACTTGCCAGTGATATACCAGTCAAATGCACAAATCATCAGGCAAGGAAAGATGAAATTGCAAACAGCCTATACCAAAGGCAATCAACACAAATCATTCACTGCAACCAATGACACCTAAAGGAAGACCATTCCCAGACCAGATCAGACCAGAAACTACACTGCAGTTAACCAATCAAGGATCCCTCCAGAGGTCATTTCCAACAAGATCAGGTCAGATCAACACCAACTTACACACTCAGAAACCAGACATTTTGACCACAACTGTCAGGTTGATCCATAAGATCCCTTACTAAAAACAACACATAGCTGGACATTACACAAAACTCCAGATATAAAGAGAGATGTCAGGATTTTTAATTGTCTCCCTTGTAGAACTCTTCTTTAAAAAAAAAAGAGTCCTCTTTTCTTTCTAAAAATAAAGTAGCCAGTTCAAACATGGCTGGCTATCACCATACATGTCTTCATGTTCTATCAATCTGTTTACAAAGACACCCATGCCCTCTACTTGGCACATTGCTTGTCATATGACAAAGTGACTTCTTCCTTATATCACATGCAAACTTAAAACACATATAACTAAAATGCACACACACACCAGTACACAAAAATGTTGTATCCTAGAAAGTGTTACTGAATGAGGAATAACCAAAATGGAGGTGGGAATGAAATGGTAATCTTTATAACATCAACAAAATACAATACTCGCCAGCAGTGTGAAGTAGGTAAACCACTGCTAGTGGTGGACCACTTAGACAGCATATTAACCCCACTTACAATAGTGTCCAATGAATTTATGAGGGTTGGGAAATACCCATTAGTGTTCACAAGTACGGTATATAACAAAAAATAAATAAAATTATATGATTTTACTTTACAATTTAACATACTTTCAATGTTATTTCCTTGTATGTTTTTATTCCTGTGAACACGAGGCTCTCCCTGCTGGTCTGATGTGAGTGAGACTAAAGGATAACAACAAAGATTAAGACAATAATCCATGTGTAAATAATGTAATTATCACCTGTTGTTGGTTTTGAATATCTTTCATTTTCATAATTCTGTTTCTGAATAATGTTCGTAAGCACATTTGTATGATATGTCTAACTAGTTGATAGAATTTATTTATACAGTTTGAATTGATTGTGATAAAACAATCTGATGAAACACTGAAAATTGAAAATCTAACCAAGAATGTGTATTTGGTGACATAGTAATTGTGAGTTCAATCCCTGGGCTGGGCAGTATATACTTGGACTCAGTGGAAATGAACGAGCAATAACTGAGCAGTACTAAAGATAAGAACTAGACGATATATCCCTAGACACGGGCAATGGAATGAGAACGGTCTAGCAGCATAGATCAAATAACAGAATTCCTTGCAGGTTACCTGGATTGACATACACTTGATGAAGGCTGGAGGACACAAACATTGGAATAACAACAAAAATTGGGACAATAATCTGTGTGCAAATAAGGTATTTGTCACTTTTTGTTGGTTTTGAATTTCTTTTGAAAATTCTGTTTTTGAATAATGTTCCTAAGCAGATTTGTTAGGTTATATGATATGTCTAACTAGGTGATAGAATTTATTTATACAGTTTGAATTGATTGTGATAAAACAATCCAGTCAAAGACTGGAAATTACAAATCTAACCAAGAATATTTATTCACTCTGTTGAGGTGTAAACAAGTTTGTGGTTGAATGTTTCAGGGATGAAACTTCCAATAAGCTGTTTCAGTTTCAATTTCTTAAAATGTACATTTTTGTTTTATCATCAAGGTGTCCACAATGTCTTAAAAATCAACACACACACAGAATTTGCTATATTTATGAGGAAAGAGGGCATAATTTTTTTTTTTTTTTTTAACATACAACATGTATTAACACGTGCGATACCCTGTCTTCGTCAGCCGCTGACCAGGGGTGATATTACGGTTTTGGTGGCTATGGCGGGACCACCACCCCTGGCGCCACCAGCAGTGTTTGCCACCAGGCAGGGTATGAAGATAAAATAATTGATCATTCCTATTTGTAAATTCTTGTAATGAAATAAATAAACGATTGTTCCTCGTTGCAGCTTCTATCCATAATGAAAGTTCCTGAACGCGTTTGCCGTTATTGACGCGCTCGTAAAAATCATTATAGACGCCCACGCAAATATTTTACTTGCGCATGTTAGGTTGTGATGTTGCGCGCATTTTATTTGCTTGTTTTGATCTCGACCAAATCCAACCTGATGCATGCATATATAGATAGATAGATAGATAGATAGATAGATAAATAGATATAGTGTATTTGAGCAGTAATCACTCTTTTATATATGTTTCATTAAAGATGACTGACAAGGTACAATAGGTGTTGGGATCTGTAAAATGATGAATCGTAGTGAATATCTGAGTTTCAATTTCTTAAACAGTTCATTTTTGTTATCTCACCAAGCTGACTATAATGTCTCAAAAATCAACGCACTCACAGAATTTGCTATATTTATGAAGGAAGAGGGTATATATATATATATATATATATATATATATATATATATATATATGGAGTAACCGTTGATATAATCCAGGCGAGTCCTATTAACACAACATAGAATTTGAAATATGTTAAAACTGACTCACAAAAGAGCACTCAATGTTTATTTTCATTAAACAGACCAAAATTTTCTTTACAATTGGAATTAAGATACCTTTAGTTAATGAGCATTTTCACCTCAGTACACTACAAACTGATACTATAGACAATTTGAAAAATCCTGCGAATTTTAAATTAAAGTTTGTAGGTGAAAAGGGTCATTTACTTAATTTAATTCCAATTGTAAAGTATATATATATATATATATATATATAATAATGGACTCTACTATCAGTTTCAACATATGAGGATCTGACAACTTAATTGATTCAGTTATGAAATTTTGTGCGATAATCTTAAGTGGCACTTAAGACCCGCTAGTGATTTACAAAGGAGGCCGCATATGGTGCAGATCACTGTTACATTGGCTGACCTTTTAGATCTTGCTCTCACTTCTTGAAGACAATTCAGACAAGCAGATTGAAAACTGATGAATCCACTAAAACATGTTGATCTCCATTCTACCCGCTCCAAGGCTAATTGCTCGAGGGTGTTATGTGGTATATTGACAGCTGACAAGTTGCTCTTCAGCTTGTCTTTGCATCTTAGCCATGGGCGTCCTACATTCCTGTAGCCTGGTGGGCGTCCTACATTCCCATAGCCTTGATTAAACTGGCTGTATATTAGGATCTTGAGGATTGTGGGATATATATATATATATATATATATATATATATATATATATATATATATATATATATATATGTCAGATTGAATAAATATCTATATATTTGTTGATGGATCTTTTACCAGTTGTCTTTTTAATTCACAAGCAATATTAGTTAAAATTAAAAAAATATTAATGTTTATTGACTTTCAAAGAAGATTAATGGTTTAAACTAAATAATAAATGAAATTAAATGAATGAATCTGAAAAAAGAATTTACTATATTTATGAGGGTAGATATATAGTTAAGATCAGCCTCCAGGGTACATGCCTAAATAGTTAAGATCAACCACAAGGTACATACCAACATAGCTAAGATCAGCCCCCAGAGTACGTTCCCAAATAGTTAAGATCAACCACAAGGTACATGCCAACATAGCTAAGATCAGCCCCCAGAGTACGTTCCCAAATAGTTAAGATCAACCACAAGGTACATGCCAACATAGCTAAGATCAGCCCCCAGAGTACGTTCCCAAATAGTTAAGATCAACCACAAGGTACATACCAACATAGCTAAGATCAGCCCCCAGAGTACGTTCCCAAATAGTTAAGATCAACCACAAGGTACATGCCAACATAGCTAAGATCAGCCCCCAGAGTACGTTCCCAAATAGTTAAGATCAACCACAAGGTACATACCAACATAGCTAAGATCAGCCCCCAGAGTACGTTCCCAAATAGTTAAGATCAACCACAAGGTACATACCAACATAGCTAAGATCAGCCCCCAGAGTACGTTCCCAAATAGTTAAGATCAACCACAAGGTACATGCCAACATAGCTAAGATCAGCCCCCAGAGTACGTTCCCAAATAGTTAAGATCAACCACAAGGTACATGCCAACATAGCTAAGATCAGCCCCCAGAGTACGTTCCCAAATAGTTAAGATCAACCACAAGGTACATGCCAACATAGCTAAGATCAGCCCCCAGAGTACGTTCCCAAATAGTTAAGATCAACCACAAGGTACATACCAACATAGCTAAGATCAGCCCCCAGAGTACGTTCCCAAATAGTTAAGATCAACCACAAGGTACATGCCAACATAGCTAAGATCAGCCCCCAGAGTACGTTCCCAAATAGTTAAGATCAACCACAAGGTACATGCCAACATAGCTAAGATCAGCCCCCAGAGTACGTTCCCAAATAGTTAAGATCAACCACAAGGTACATACCAACATAGCTAAGATCAGCCCCCAGAGTACGTTCCCAAATAGTTAAGATCAACCACAAGGTACATGCCAACATAGCTAAGATCAGCCCCCAGAGTACGTTCCCAAATAGTTAAGATCAACCACAAGGTACATACCAACATAGCTAAGATCAGCCCCCAGAGTACATTCCCAAATAGTTAAGATCAACCACAAGGTACATGCCAACATAGCTAAGATCAGCCCCCAGAGTACGTTCCCAAATTGTTAAGATCAACCACAAGGTACATGCCAACATAGCTAACATCAGCCTCCAGGGTACATTTCAAAATAGCTATCACCCTCCTGGGTACATTCACAAATAGTTAAAAGCAACCTAATAGGCACATTCCGAAATAGTTAAATGTAATCAGAAGAGGAAAACAAAGCTTCTTATAAAAATCCTACAAAGATCCATTCCTGAACAAAAGACCACATGATAAACAACCTAAGAGATGGGAAGACCAAACTAGAGAGAACACTGGAATACCACTACTACACTTGATTACCTTGGACCAGATGAAATGGCAAAGTTATATGGACAAGAAGTATACAAGAATCTCTGTAAGATTATTCAACTAAATAAATAAAATTTGGTGGGGGATATATAATTCTCAGAAAATTCCTTGTGAACTCACAGACTCTCAGCATTCTGGCTGACCTGTTCAGTTTGTAGAGAACAAGCTGCATCCATTGAACTGTACATGACAACTAGGGAAGTGATTCAGAAGATGGCCATCTCTCATGTTTCTGTCAGTTGTCATCTTAACTCAATGAAGAAACATGGTGCATGGGTGCCATATGCATTGACCGAGAAAAAACAAACTCCATTGCTCCTCCATTCCTGCCAGTGTACTCGCAGGCAATTGGTGTCTCATGAAACTGAACAGCAAAGTGTGTGTGATGTGGTGATATGCTTTTATAAATGCAATCCATAACCTTGTAAGGGAAGTCCAGTAAGATATACTTTCAGACTTGGTAGCCATTTCTGATTGAGAGTGTTCTTAAATATCTAGATCTGACACCCAATCCTTTAAACTTGAAAATGCAATGACCATCAACACCTAGTCCTGAGACCCTGCAATACTCTCACTCATGAACAGAGATGAAAAGTCAATCTGTTAAGATCAGACCTCAGGGTACATCACCAAATAGTTAAAATCAGCCCCCAAGGTACATGCCCTAATAGTTAGGATAAATCTCCATAGTACATGATCATATTTATGATCAACCTATTGGGTACATTCCCAAATAGTTAAGATCAACCCCAGGGTACATGCTGAAATAACTAAGAATGCCACCTGGGTACATGCCAAAATAGTTAATATCAGACACCAGGGTACATTCCCAAATAGTTAAGATCAACCTCCAGAGTATATTACTAAATGGTTAAGATCAGCCCCCAGGGTATATCCCAAATAGTTAAGATCAGCCTCCATGATACATGTCTAAATAGTTAAGATTAGCCTCCAGGTTACATGCCTAAATAGTTAAGATTAGCCTCCAGGTTACATGCCTAAATAGTTAAGATTAGCCTCCAGGTTACATGCCTAAATAGTTAAGATTAGCCTCCAGGTTACATGCCTAAATAGTTAAAATCAGCCCCCAGTGTACATGTCTAAATAGTTAAGATCAGCCTCCAGGGTACATGTTTAAATATTTGAGATCATCCCTCAGTGTACATGCTCAAACAGTTAAGATTAACCTCCAGGGTACATGTCTAAATAGTTAAGATCAGCCTCTAGGGTACATGTCTAAATATTTAAGGTTATCCATCAGTGTAAATGCACAGTTAAGATTAGCCTCCCAGGTACATGTCTAAATAGTTAAGATCAGCCTACAGGGTACATGTCTAAATCAGGCAGCTAACAAGCCAACCTACGGAATGGAATATTTACTGTAGTCCATTCATCCCTGATTTGAATATTGCTTTAAATAATCCCAGAACTCTAAAAATTACTAGGATGTAGCTAACAGTCTACCATACTGACAACATCCAGTTCTTGATAATGACTGAGATGTTTGGAAATACCTGACAAAAACAGAACAAGACATAAACTTCTGACAGTTTACCCTCAGTTTTGATATGGACATAGATCTTATTCCAAAATTGTAAAAATACAACAACAAAATACTAAACGGGCAGAATGTGTATTTTGAAAAACTTGTTTAGACGAACAGTTTCTGCCTAAATATACTTTATATGTGTCATATCCTGTTGGCACTCTGACATTTTAAAAAAAATAACTGGAAGAAAAAGATTAACCAGCATTGTTGCAAGACTGGTTCAGAATATAAAGAGGCCTCAAAAGCAACAAAAATAACAGGCGTTCTGCAGTCAAGATGACAAGGATTAAAGTGTAGTATCTGTTTCAGCAGCAGCTGACCCCATGGCTCCAACCATCAGCCACCGTTTCAGCCAGCTATTTTCCACCACTCCATCCTGGCCAGCAGCAATTAAACTGTTCTTTTGACATCACTTTTCAGTGATCACGAAACTGTCCCTCTCAGGACAACAATCCTCTCACCCTCCACATGAACGAGCAGAGTTATTTTTGCCTAGTGCAAAATAACATTAACAATTTATGCATTTTTTTAGCAAAAATAAACTTGGCAATATATTTTTACTCAAGTCTTCATTTTGTTTATTGTTGTCTTCCGCCATTCAATATCTATTTACAGGCCAATATACCACCCACAACATGTCTATTAGACAAATGAAAATCAACCTTTACTTTCATATATTTAACATTACTATCTAAGGCATACGTACATGTGTTGATATTTTACCAATTTACTAAAAACTTTGTATTTTTTCATCTGTTTAACATGTGTAGTGCACTTTATCTAACCCAGGTTTGTAAAACTTTGAATCTTGTCAAAACAATCATATGATTTCACCCTTCGCAGTAAGCAGAGGTCATGAACGCTTCCCTGTTATTAGGAATAAAAACAATGATATATTTAATGAGTTACTAAGAATGAAAAGTGATTGGATGGAAAAACATTTCTGAGTAGACTGACTTGATTTTGGGCGGGGCAATAATGAAGTTGATTATCTCCAAAGTGAAGTTTTTGAGTTGGGTTTTACTTTGAACTGATTTTCAAGGTTTTACAAATAGTAAAAGGTAAGAAGAGTTTTAGGATTTTTGATTTGATTTTGTTTTGTTATTTATATATTTTCCTGTTTTCTTTCTGATTTTGCTTTGATGTCTGTGTTGGAGATATACTCTCGAAGACGGGCAGATATGAGTAGACCAGGATAGATAGAGACATAGATAGATAGTATTAACAAAATGAGATAGATAGATAGATAGATAGATAGATAGATAGATAGATAGATAGATAAATAGATAGATATCAGCAGACAAAATAACTGGAAGAAAAAGATTAACCAGCATTGTTGTAAGACTGATTCAGGATATAAAGAGGCCTCAAAAGCAACAAAAAAACAGGCAACAAAAAAAACAGTGCCATAGCCTATCAAACTCTCTGTCTTTGGCAGAGAGGAACCCGGCTGAGGCTTTGCCAAAGGGCAAAGTTTTGTCCGGGGAGGTAGACAGGCCCTGAACCTGATAGATAGATAGTATTAACTGACTGAGATAGATAGATAGTATTAACTGAGATAGATAGATAGATAATATTAACTGACTGAGATAGATAGTATTAACTGAGATAGATAGATAGATAGATAGATAGTATTAACTGACTAAGATAGATAGTATTAACTGAGATAGATAGATAGATAGTATTAACTGACTAAGATAGATAGTATTAACTGAGATAGATAGATAGATAGATAGATAGTATTAACTGACTGAGATAGATAGTATTAACTGAGATAGATAGATAGATAGATAGATAGATATCAGCAGACCAAGATAGATAAATAGATAGATAGATATGAGCAGACCAGAATAGATAGCGTTGTGGGGTCCAAATGTCGATAATAGACAAACCCCGCAAACATTAAAATTGAAGAAGAGACACAGGCCAATGCAAGGATAATGAAAACAAGGAGTTTAGATAAAATATTCCAAAATTTATTATTGGCAGAAAAAAGGAAAATACAATCAAAGAATCTAGATGTTTCAAATGCCCTGGCTGGTTGTGCTGGAAGTTGATTGTTGATTTTAGATGTGCCGACAGTCAATGATGACAGGAGCAACTGGAGTGGTGCTGAAGGTTGATAAACCATTGGTCTATTGGATTGGTACCAACTAGCAGTCGCTGCCCAGTAGATGATAACCAGAAGATGAAGAGAAAACCACTTGGAAGATTTTTAAGGGTGATAAGGCAGTCAGTGAAGGTCGATAGACAGTCGGCGTGTTGAGCTTATAGTAAAAGACAATCCTAGCTGAGGGTAGGCGGTTGAAACCACTGTGGTCCATGAGATGATGGGCAGCAGGGAGTGAAACCTGAATCGCCAAGTGGATTGGTAGAAGATGTGGTCAGCAGGAGTCAGTTGGTCACTGGTGATCACTGCTGATCACTGGCTGCTGGTCGCTGGTCCGGACACTACCCAATCATCCTAGCATCAGAGGGTTACACCAGCACAGGGTTTTGATATTATAAATGAAAGTCATAAAAATAACTCTAGGTTATGGAGTACAATGTAATTAGTCATAATAAAACTACAAACAGGAAAGAAATACTATTGGTTTTGGATGACCAGCATAAAATGTCTCTGAAACGATATACAGAATAAATAAACTCTAACAAACTGTTCAAAATTAAATTGAAAGTGTACGTTTGCTGAAATAAAAATAACAACATGTCACTACAATACTATCCTCTACCTTTATAAGAACCAGGTCAAACCCAAAATGGAGTACTGTTGCCATAGTGAAGGTCAATAAATAGTTGCTATGTTGAACTGGTACTAGCAAGCAGTCTTAGCCAAGGGTAGGTGATTGAAATCACGGTGATCTACAAGATGATGGTGAGGGTCACTGGCAATTGCTGGCGGTTGTCGGTCACTGGAACGGATACTACCCAACCATCATCTTCTTCCCCATCCAAGGTGCAGCTGGTCACTGCTGGTTTTATGATGTAGGAGTGTTACAACAGAACAGGGTTTTTATGCTACTTCTGTATATAAATGAAAGTCATAAAAATAACTCTAGGATTGGTAGAGGACATGGTCGGCAGGAGTCAGTTGGTCACTGGTGATCGCTGCTGGTTGTTGCTGGTCTGGATACTACCCAATCATCCTGGCTGCCCCTCCCGCCCCCCAAATGCCTCGGCCTCAGTTCAGTATGCTCACATAATGGCATAGGAGTGTTACAACAGCGCAGGGTTTCTGGTTATAATAAAAGTCATAAAAATAACTCTAGGTTATGGAGTACAATGTAATGAGTCATTATAAAATTATAAACAGGAAAGAAATACTATTGGTTTTGGGTGACCAGCATAAAATGTCTCGGAAACAATGTACAAACTGTTCATGGTTAAATAGAAAAAGTCTGTTTTCTGAAACAAATGTAACAGAGTAACACGTTGCTACGATGATGGCAACTAAATGAAGTAGAAACAGGGACAGTTTATTTAATTCATGTTTTTACATTAATTTCTTATTCCATGAAATGAAGGGCAACGGGATGAACCCAATAACAAAATAAAAGCAAAATAAAGCATTCAAACTAAAAGAAAACTGTGTTCGTCTGGCCCCCACCCAAGCCACAAAAATAAGAGTTTATTTTACTAACGAGCAGGAATGGGAAAAAATCAATTTGTGAAATGGGAAATCACAATTATCACAATTAGTGAAGAAGAGAGAGAGGGAAAAGAAGAGAGAGAGTGAAAAGAAGAGAGGGAGCGAGAAGGGAGAGAGAGTGAGAGGGAAAGAGAAAGAGGAGAGAGAGAGAATGAAAAGAGAGAGACAGTGAGAAGAGGAGAGAGAGAGTGAAAAGAGAGAGGATGAAAAGAGAGAGACAGTGAGAAGAAGAGAGTAGGGGAAAGGCTGGTCATCATTGTCATATCCTTTAACCTAACTTATCACAATTACTGAAGAAGAGAGAGTGAGAAGAAGAGAGGGAGAAAGAAGAGAGAGAGTGAGAAGAGAGAGAATGAAAAGAGACAGACAGTGAGAAGAAGAGAGAGAGAGTGAAAAGAGAGAGAATGAAAAGCGAGAGAAAGTGAGAAGAATTTCGGCTTCAGTCACTTTCCAACCACCGTAACATAGTTTCCCTATGCCTTTTTCTATAAATACTTTCATGGTAATTGTTCTGATGAATTTTCCTCTTGTCATGCTCTGTCTTCTTAATATCCGTTCTTTTATTCTTCTCTCTCATTAATAGAGTCTTTTTTTTCTTATATTCTCTAACACTCAGTAACACTTTGCATCTTAGTTGCTTTATTGCCTTGCTTTGCGCGGGTGAAATAATTAAAAATTATGGTACCTAGAATTGAGAGGGTGCAAAAAGAGAGAGAGAGTGAGAGAGAGTGAGAGAGAGAATGAAAAGAGAGAAAGACAGTGAGAAGAATAGAGAGAGAGTGAAAAGAGAGAGAATGAAAAGCGAGAGAAAGTGAGAAGAAGAGAGTAGGGGAAAAACTGGTCATCATTGTTCTATTCTTTAACCTAACGTATTACAATTACTGAAGAAGAGAGAGTGTAAAGAAGAGAGAGTGCAAAAAGAGAGAAAGAGAGTGAGAGAGAGTGAGAGAGAGAGAATGAAAAGAGAGAAAGACAGTGAGAAGAATAGAGTAGAGGAAAGACTGGTCATCATTGTTCTATTCTTTAACCTAGCTTATCACAATTACTGACTCCCCCCCCACATCTCGACCTCTGTCCCTTTCACCCAAATACCACATTTATGCTTGTCTTTCATATTTCAGTCGCCATAGTGCTACAAATGTTCTAAAAACTAAAATGAATCTCTTAAATATACAGAGAATGAGAAGAAGCGATAGAGTGGGAACAGAGAGAGGTGGAAAGAGAGAGAGGGAAAGAAAAGAAATAGGAAAAAGAATGAAAAGAAGAGATGTAGTGAGAAGAGAAAAAGTCAGAGAGAGAATGAAGAAAGAGAGAGAGAGAGAGAGTGAGAGTGAGAGTGAGGAGAAGTGAGGGAGAGAGAAGAGAAAGAGAGAGATAATGTTCCCACTTCCTTATATAGTGTTTTTGTTGTAGTAAACCCTCCTACAGTAGAATGAACTCTTCCTCCTCTCATAAATACTAACTGCAAGAGTCGTTGAGGAGTTGGCTGGGGAGCGGAGACGCAGTGTTAACCTACCGTTCGGACGGACACCTCTATCTGCTTATTACTAACACTCTTGCTTTGTATATATCTGTTATTTCAATACACTTGTTCAACCTACCTTCGTCTTCCGTGTCTTTCTTTCTGGCCCCTAAACAGGCCACAACAGCCTTATACAACAGAACTGAGCAGTCATTAGGAGAAGCTCCTTGGCAGACAATTGGGGTAATCCTACAATATAATCAGGCAGCAAGCAAAATTCCTTCCCGCAGTAATGCAGATTATTTGAAAAAAATGCAAATATTGAAATAGTGAATATATTTCAATAAATTCTTATCAGGAAGAATTTTCTTGAAATACAGTCAAAGATACTAATTGCAAAGATTGTCAATGAACAGCACTGATTTGGTGACCATCAGTGAATGACATTTTAAGCAAAATGTTCATTGGTTGATTTTAAGATTTTGCTGTGCTCACTACTTCAAGCTCAACTAAAAGTGGTGGCAACCAAAATCTTCATGTTTAAAGGACAAGCTGTCATCATTTGTAGAGGTAATTTCATGGTAATTGTTCTGATGTCCTTTCCTATGGTACCTAGACTTTATGAATTTAAGCGCAGTACTAGATTGGTGGCAAGGTCTCATCATTTTACATTAGAGATGGCTAGATGTAACCCTAAGTTATGTTATCTGTAAGGACCTGACAATTCGGCTTCAGTCACTTTCCAACCACCGTAACGTAGTTTCCCTATGCCTTTTTCTATAAATACTGTCATGGTAATTGTTCTGATGACCTTTCCTCTATGGTACCTAGATTTTATGAATTTAAGCGCAGTACTAGATTGGTGGCAAGCTTTCATGAATCCACAGTTGAAATTGCTAGATATAACCGTAAGTTCTATGCTAACACTTTTATCTCTTATACTTCTTGCCTGTGGAACTCTCTTCCAAATTCTTGCTTTACATTTAACTTTGATCTTCAAAAATTTAAATGTACTGTTAATTGTTATGCTCTGTCTTCTTAATTTCCGTTCTTTTATTCTTCTCTCTCATTAATAGAGTCTTTTTTTTCTTATATTCTCTAACACTCAGTAACACTTTGCATCTTAGTTGCTTTATTGCCTTGCTTTGTGGGGGGTGAAATAATTAAAAAACAAAAGGTAAAATGAAATGCAATAAATTTCCACATGGAGATATATATTAGTGTGTACACAGTTGAACAGAAGAGGAAAAACATCTATAGGATTAAAAATTGTAGAAAAAATCAATAGATTTAAGATTTTACGTAAGATCTCAATTCTGTGCAAATTAGGATCACATGAATGTCAAATTCAAATTCCCATGTTAGCATTTATTGACCAATCAGTGAGGTTGTCTCAAATGCAATTCAAGATTTGAAAAAGCAGACAACCATTTCTTTTTGTATGCTAAAAAATGAAAGCTCACATCCAGAAAATGATTAACAATCTTTTCCCTCCTAAAAATCAATATAAAAAATTGAGAAACATTTATTAACCAATAAAACTTAAAGTTTAATAAATCTAACTTTTAACTTCCCGTGATCTGAGTTTTTCTTATAAATAGCGTAACATAAATAAATAAATTAGTTTTTCAGTATAACTTCAACCAGCATTTCATCAAAATGTTTGCATACCCAAATTAACTTATTGAGTACTAAGTTCTTTTTTGTAAATCATTTCTCACTTTTAAAATATTTTCATAAACAGTTTGCATAGTTTACATTACAAAAATACCCAAGCAACATATAAATAAAGCTTAATTGTAAACAGACTCCCAAGAAGATGCTTCCCCGATCACTACAATCTTAACCTCTTCAAGTCATTATCTATCCTACATACTCTCTTAATATGCAGTTTTTACTTTCTTCTTGTATGCCCTTACAACAACCTCATTTAGTAACCCTCTACCTTGAATGGCTCTAGGGCTTTGTATTGGGTGAATAATAGTATAAAATATTTTTAAAAGATAAACCCGTCCAATTTGAAGGCAAGAGGGACAGAAGAAAACAATGCTTACTTAGTGAGCTTGAGTAAATGAATTGCGGAACAAAGTTTAGGAGTGATAACAAAAAGACAAAATTTACTAAGAGCTACAAAGAATAGGAAATTGTGGAGAGCCATGATCTCCAACATCTTGACGGGACACGGCACATAAAAGAAGAAGAATGAGCTTGAGTAAATGGATGGTGGAACAAGGTTTAGGAGAAAAAACAAAAACAACATTTGTCAAGAGCTGCAAAGTACACGAAATTGTGGAGAGCCATGATCGCCAAAGTCCTGAATAGACACGGCACATAAAAGAAGATTGAGCTTGAGTAAACAGAAGACGGAACAAGGTTAAATAGAGAAAAAACAAAGATACAATTTATTAAAAGCTACAAAGGACAGGAAATTGTGGAGAGCCATGATCGCCAACATCTTAAAGGGACATGAGCTTGAGTAAATGGATGGCAGAACAAGGTTTAGGAGAAATAAGAAAAAGACAAAATTTATTAAGAGCTATAAAGGACAGGAAATTGTGGAGAACCATGATCGCCTACACCCTGAAGAAAAGTATTCTCTTACTATAGAAATACCATAAAATTCAAGAAAAAAAAACAGATTATCTGGGATCAGAAATGAATATGAGTATCCCTGATAGATCATTTTATGAATAATTGATATTTTAGAATCATTTCACCCCAAGCAAGGCAATAAAGCCACTAGGATGCAATGATTTACTGAGATTGAAAGAAACAGATAACAATAAAAGAATAGGATTCAAGGAGACAAAAGATGACAATTGACATTGCATTTACATTTTTGAAGATTGTAATTGACAAGAAAGCACAAAGCCAGAAGAGAAGTCTGCTATCAAGAATTGTGAGTGAAGAAACTATTAGTTTAGAACAGATGGTTACAAAGCTAAAAATTTCAACAGGGAAATTATGAGACCTATCTACCAATCTAGTACTGCACTTAAATTTGTGAAGTCAAGTTATCAAATATGAAGTCTCATCAGAAGAATCCCCATGAAAATATTTATACTAGAGACAAAGGGAATCCATGTTGAGATGGTGGGGAAGTGCCAAGAAGCCAGATCAGGACTGATAACTAATCACATAGCAGATGTGGCAGACCAGATGTGCTAGACCATATGTGACAGCAATATTCAGTACACAGGCAAATGGATAGTGGCTTGGATTGAGGAATCAGAGAGCCAAGTTCAAATTCCAGTCAACTCCATTACATTTACTTTTGTGCTAATACCCTTGGGAAAGTTATTAATCCTCTTCTTCTCCCTCCAGCTATGGGTAAGTAACAGGACAGACTGGGTTCTATAGCCTTGGATAGCAACTGGTCTAGGAGAAGGATAACTCTGAATTCAAAACCTGTGGAGGGTCGTTTGGGGAACTTGTTGCATTCATCCTTTCTTCTTCTTCTTTCTCTTCTGTAGTTGTACACCAGGTCAAACTCACAGCTGATGAATCACCAACCCTTGCGTCTCGAACAGCTACCTTGAATCAAATTCCTCTCCACTGTGGCATCTCTATTCTCATACGCGGTTTTCTTCTTTTTACTGCAGCTGACACATCCGTGTTTCCCATTTGATTTTTGGTGGGATGAGTTGTCATTGGTTGATTTTTTATGACGTTCACTGACCCACATAAACTAAGTCCGGGTTCATGTCTGTTACCGAGGATAAGAACAATAGAAAGAAGGAAAGGAAAGAAATATATAGAAGAGAGGGAGAGAGTTTTCTTTGTCACTCACTTAGTAAAGAGGAAAGTGTATATTTTCATATGGTGTTATTACTTCCTAATTCTACTACCCCCTCAGACATCGAGAAATGTCAAGAAAGTCCAGCAGCGGCGTATATGAACATACATTTTTTATTTATAGATATTAATGAATGTGAAAAGTATATTTGATTTGATTTTGTCAGTCAAACTTATGAATGGTTTGGTGGTTATCAGTTGTGGATGGATTGTTTATCTTAAACAATACATTAGTTTCATTGATTTTGGTGTATATTTTCCTAGGGTAATGATTAAAATGAAACATGCAGACTGTTGATAAGTACAAAATAAATCTTTATTTACACAATATTATACTATAGAAAGATAAGCTTAAAGCTGAAGTTGCAAAAGTTCAAATGTACAAGCCCTGGTGCATAAGAGAGATAGAGAGGAAGAGAGAGAGAGAGAATGCATCCAGAAGGAGCTGTACCCTTGCTTTTCATCTCTTCCCACTTCTTCTTCTTCTTCTTCTTCTTCTTCTTCACATCCTCCTCCTCCCTAAAGTCGTGTGTTTGTTTATTTATTTTTTGAAATAACAATATAGTGTTCATTATTTTTTTTTTTTAAATAAAGCATTAAGAGGTCATTTGATAAAAATCACCTGAGGATACCATAAGGTTGACCTCCTGATTTTTAAAGTTAAAAACACTACATGTTATTTTTATTTTCTTTTTTTCACACTTGTATTGAGCACTTTTTAATACTACTGTTTCTTGGAATGATTCAACTCTGACCATTAACCTTTTATGTATCATATATATATATATATATATATATATATATATATATATATATATATATATATAGTAGCCACTACTTGACAATGTCGCAAAGGAAGGTAGGCTCTGTTCAATATAGCGAGGATAGATTAGCCATCTAATATCACCAGCTAGCCATTTTAATGCTATATTTTGTCTCTGCTTATGTTACGATGACCACAGTATCGGAGAATGGACAAGATCAATTTATTGAATCTGGTTGTGGTTGATTTTCTGTTTATAAACACATCTATAGATCCCCTTCAAAAAGTGCACCCTGTTTTCCATTGGCTCACAGCCTTATATCCTATTTATAGAAATGGGCAAATATTGCTCTCCTTGCTTTTATTTGATTATTTCTTTATTTCTTTTCTTATGTCCTGGTTCTAAAAGCTTTCTGATTGTTTGGTTGAACTATGGCTTTGCTTGCTTGGTGATTTTTATTATCTGTCTATTTTTCGAGATAGTGAAATTTTGGTCTTGTTATTAGTTATTTTTCTATCACCACAAATATATTATTACATCATTTTTATTTGAGAATTATGAATAGGTGATGTAAAGCTTGTTTTTGACATCTAAATTACTTGAATTACATGTTACCTTTAATTTCCAGAAAAATATTAATTTTGCATATTTTAAAGGAATTTTTTCTATTGTTTCATCACAAGCAAGGTGATAAAGATAGTAAGATGCAAGAGGTAACTGAGAGTGAAAGAAGATGAGAAAACGTCAGTGAAAAGAAAGAACAATAAAAGAGTAGAGTTCAAGAAGACAAAAGATGACAATTAATGCTTCATTTAAACTTTTGAAGATTGTATGTGACAAATAAAGCAAGTAACCAGAAGAGGGTCCCCACAAGTGAGAAGTGGGAGAAAAGAAAATATTAGAATAGAATTTACCGTTACATCTAACAACAGTAAAATGATGAGACCTAATTGCCAATCTAGTAGTACGCTTAAATTCCTGTGGTTGACGTATCAGGGAGAAGAACTTTGTAAAATAATTGCCATGAAAATATTTATAGAAAAGACACAGGGAAGCCATGTTACACTGATGGGAAAGTCAAGATGCCAGTTTCAGACTGATAATATTCTAGACGCGTCTTTGAATTTTGCTGATAATCTCAAGAGATCTATAGCAGGCGCACTAGACCAAATGTGGCAGCAATATTCCATGCATGAATGGATAGTAGATTTATAATCATGCAAGATAGATTCTGACAAGAAAAATTGTCTAGTATGACACAGTGAATGAACTTTCCTAGCAGCTGACAAAGCAATCGATTCAACTGTTGCACTTCATGTTGGGGGAAAAACATAATACGAAGAAAGCATAAAGAGTTATTCTCACGGAGGTTAGCATTAGCCATACTGATGAAAGGTATTCCTGATTCTATATTATTAGCCATACTGATGAAAGGTATTCCTGATTCTATATTATTTTTACCTGATCCACTCATAAAATAAATATATTTTAGACCACTCTTTTTTTTTTTTATCATTTCCCCCCAAGCAAATTACCAATGCCACTAGAGTGCAGGGGGTTACAGGGAGTAAAAGTGAAAGGTTAAGAGAAAAAAAAAGACTGGGAATGAGGGGGATTGAAGAAAGGACCAAAAAGAACAAGGTTCAAGAAGACAGAAGACGGCGATTGACGTTGCATTTAAATTTTTTACATTATTTACACATGGCTCAGTGGATAAAGGAGTTAGTTAGATCCAGTGACAGGACCCAAAGAATGTCAGTTCAATACCCGGTTAAGGCAGTGGAGAACTTGGAGAGGGGAATTAACAGGAGATAACTAATAACTGACATCCATTAAACTTGGCACGTGGAACTAGAACAGTCTACCCCAGTGAGCGAAATAAAGGGTTCAGTTCGACATTCCAGCCACCTGAAGAAGGCCGGAGCGTACAACAGCCAAAACGTTGTAATAAATATGGCGCCAAAGATGAGGACAATAGTCTAAATAATGTATATAGTGTACATAATACCTGATCTCAGAAATATAGACAGATACTGAAGGGCCGAAACGTTGTGATAAATATGGCGACAAAGATGAGGACAATAGTCCGAATAATGTAAATAGTGTACATAATACCTCATCTCAGAAATATAGACAGATACTGAAGGGCCGAAACGTTGTGATAAATATGGCGACAAAGATGAGGACAATAGTCCGAATAATGTAAATAGTGTACATAATACCTCATCTCAGAAATATAGACAGATACTGAAGGGCCGAAACGTTGTGATAAATATGGCGACAAAGATGAGGACAATAGTCTAAATAATGTATATAGTGTACATAATACCTGATCTCAGAAATATAGACAGATACTGAAGGGCCGAAACGTTGTGATAAATATGGCGACAAAGATGAGGACAATAGTCCGAATAATGTAAATAGTGTACATAATACCTCATCTCAGAAATATAGACAGATACTGAAGGGCCGAAACGTTGTGATAAATATGGCGACAAAGATGAGGACAATAGTCCGAATAATGTAAATAGTGTACATAATACCTCATCTCAGAAATATAGACAGATACTGAAGGGCCGAAACGTTGTGATAAATATGGCGACAAAGATGAGGACAATAGTCCGAATAATGTAAATAGTGTACATAATACCTCATCTCAGAAATATAGACAGATACTGAAGGGCCGAAACGTTGTGATAAATATGGCGACAAAGATGAGGACAATAGTCCGAATAATGTAAATAGTGTACATAATACCTCATCTCAGAAATATAGACAGATACTGAAGGGCCGAAACGTTGTGATAAATATGGCGACAAAGATGAGGACAATAGTCCGAATAATGTAAATAGTGTACATAATACCTCATCTCAGAAATATAGACAGATACTGAAGGGCCGAAACGTTGTGATAAATATGGCGACAAAGATGAGGACAATAGTCCGAATAATGTAAATAGTGTACATAATACCTCATCTCAGAAATATAGACAGATACTGAAGGGCCGAAACGTTGTGATAAATATGGCGACAAAGATGAGGACAATAGTCCGAATAATGTAAATAGTGTACATAATACCTGATCTCAGAAATATAGACAGATATTAAATTTTTTAAGATTGTAGTTGGCAGGGAAACAAGAAATGAGAAGTGAGTTCCACAAGTGGGAAGTGCAAGTTAGTGTAGAAGTGGCAGCTGCATTTCTATTTCAATAGTAAAATAGTGGAACCTAGAAGCCAACCTCGTAGGAAGCTTAAATTCATGTATTGAAGACACCAAAGAAGAAAGCTTGTCAAAACAGTTGCCATGAAGAGAGAGAGGGAAGCCACGCCATGTCCGTGAGAATGTGGCTAAAATCGAGATGCCTGGTCAGGATAGATTACATTACAGGCCCTTTATTGGATTTTTTCAAGAATCTCGAGATGTCCAGCAGGAGCACCAGACCAGATATGGCAGCAGTACCCAATGCACGAACGAATTATTTGAGAAGGATTTCACATAAAGTTATTGTTCAGCTGTGTTTGATCAGCAAAAGTTCTTTGTAGCCGAGTGGGTTAAACCACACTAGATCTAACAACAGTTCCCTCTGCCAAGGGGAGTACAGGTTCAAATCCTGCCAGAGATTGCATATTTTTCTTTAATAAGATTTCTAAAATGTTCAAACTGGTAGACAAAAATAAATATATATAAATAGAGTGTCTACTCAAATCTGAGTATCCACTAAAAATAACATTTAAAGTGTTAAAATCTGTCAGATCAATAAATAAAAGTCCATTACTATCTCTCTCTCTCTATATATATATATATATACACATATATATATATAAAAGTGAACATTGAAGTCAACACTTAGAGTCAACAGGCTGTTTCATGCACAATCGTCGTGGCCTGTCACCTCTAAGTGTTGACTTAATGTCCACTATTATATTTACACATGTTCTATCTCTGATATTGAGCACTTTATCCCATAAATATAGCACACCTTAAGTGTGTATTTCTTCATATATATATATATATATATATACATATATATATATATATATATATATATATATATATATATATTTGTTTGGTTGATTTTCAGTATGATATTTCTTCATGTATATATATATCTATGTAAAGATATATATCTCTCTATATATATATGTAAAGATATATATATATATATATATATATATATATATATGTAAAGATATATATTTATATATATATATATATATATGTAAAGATATATATATATATGTAAAGATATATATATATATATGTGTGTAAAGATATATATATATATATATATGTGTAAAGATATATATATATATATATATATATATATATATATATATATATATATATATATATATTGGTTGGTTGGTTGGTTGGTTGTTGGGTTATTTAATGCTGAGATCTAAACATTTTGAACACAATTATGCGGCTTGAACTAAATACATTTTGAAGGCAATTGTATGCCTTCAGCTACAGATAAAATATATTATTGGCAATTCTACTATAAATATATATTGTTGGCAATTTTTTTATATAAAAATGCATTGCTACTATTTTTAATATAAAATGTATTTTATACTTTTATAGTGTTTTTTTGGGTGGGGGAGTTCACTATTTGCCCATAACTGGGACCCTAACAGGTGCTACCACCCCAGGTCATGGGGGAACCTGGGAACCACAATAATTAAGAGGTGTTTGCTTGCTCCTCAAAACTTCTAATCTCCCCATCAGAGGCCTTAAACCCGGATGTAGTTTATCATCATACCCAGGACTATAATATACATAATAATATAAGATAATATATAATAATATAATATAATATATATAATATATAACAACTACTGTAAATGTTGCCTAACATTGCCACATCTGTGCAATAGAATTTAAGACCCTAGCAGCTCACTGGCCTCTGTACTGGTGTCGCTGTGTTCCTCCCATGATGCGCGCAGTCTGTGGCATTGCCTGTTCATTCTGAGGGTACACGGTTGACAGTTACCTGGTTGCTGTTTCCGACTGGTAGTTAGGAGCCCTAACTCTTGCGTAGCGTCTTGAGCGGCCGCTCTGATCAACAGTTGCATAATATCGGGGTGTCTGTAGTGCCATGTCGCGCATGGATAGGTGTCCCTGCAGTCATTTCCGGTGGGCAACCCTGAGGCCACATTATGAATCTTGCTGTGCCAATCCCCCTCTCTGTTCGCGTCATGGGTATCAACCGTCGGCTTCCTTTAACTCAGGCCTTCTCCCTCTTTCCAAAACCAATTACCAACATGAATAACAAAAAACTGAAATACAAACCTAAACCAGCCTTCCAAAAATCACCCAAACCTCTAAATATCTCCTTCTCTAACATCCGCGGCATTAGAACCAACTTCTGCAGCGTTGAGTCTTTCCTCATAGCTAAGTGCCCGGATATACTCGCCCTGTGTGAGACCAATCTTAACTCCTCTATCCCTTCCTCCGATCTCTCGATCCCTGGATACCTCCCACTCCTCAGAAAAGACTCTCTAACCCACATGCATGGTCTGGGTGTCTAGGTCAAGGACCATCTCCCTCTGGCTAGAGAGACCTCTCTCGAATCGCCGGATCATTCCTACTTATGTCTCCGCCTATCTCTTCTCAATGCTGTAAGCTATCTTTTCTTCCTCTACCGCTCTCCATCCTCTCAGGACTGCGGGAGACTCGATGTCATTTCTGACAGCGTTGATAAGGCCCTCTCTGTCCATCCGTCCGCTCACATATTTGTGTTTGGTGATTTCAACGCCCATCACAACCAGTGGCTACAGAACGCTACCACTGACCTCGCTGGCGTTCATACTCTTAACTTTTCAATCTCTCAATCCCTCACCCAGATAATCGATTTCCCCACGCGTTTTTCCTACAATCGTGACTGTAAGCCCTCACTCCTCGACCTGTGTTTTACCTCCATCCCTGAGTCGTGTAGTGCCACGCAGCTCTGTCCTAACGGTAACTCCGATCATGCTGTCGTGTCTGTTAGTATCTCCTTCAGCCCCACTCCCTGCAAAGAACCTCCTACCACCAGAACCACTTTCTGCTACCAACGGGCTGACTGGGACTCGTTTCGGGACTTCCTCCGCGATGTCCCCTGGGATGCTGTATTTAAGCTCCCCACTCATGACTGTGCTTCTGAGTTCTCCTCCTGGATCAAAGCCGGTATCGAAGCTTTCATCCCCTCCAGGAAATTCAAGGTCAAACCGCGCTCCTCCCCCTGGTTCACAGCTGCTTGCTCAGCCGCCATTGCCCATAGGAACCACTTCTTCCACCGTTTTCGTAGTGACATGTCCGACTTCAACAGACGTCTATTTACCTCTGCACGCAATGAGTGTAAGCGTACCCTCGACAATGCCAAGGCACTATTTGCAGCTCGGATGAAGGAACGTATTGCATCCCGCAAATTTGGCTCCAAGGACTATTGGCGCCTCTGCAAGAGCGTTCTGAATAGTAACAAACCCTCCATTCCTCCACTGTTCAATCAGTTTGAGGTCCTGACCACCTCTGCCGACAAGGCCGAATGCTTCGCTCGAAAGTTTTCTTCCAATTCTATGCTTGACTCCTCTGGGGTACCCTTGCCCGACTTCCCTCCCAGAACTGAGGCCCTACTGGACGGCTTGCACATAACCCCGTCGTCGGTACTGGGCATTATTTCTAACTTAGATCCCCACAAGGCTACCGGCGGTGACGGAATACCAGCCATTGTCCTGAAGAAATGCGCACCTGAACTGGCACCTGCCCTCTCTAAATTGTACAACCGCTGCCTCAAGGACTCCTGTTTTCCTGACTGCTGGAAGTCCTCTACCATTGTTCCTGTCTTTAAGAACTCTGGCGACCCCTCCAACCCTTCTAATTACCGTCCTATCAGTCTCCTTCCCATCTTCGGCAAAGTCTTCGAGGCCATTATCAACGCCGAAGTGACTACTCACCTGATATCCCACGATCTGCTCTCAGACAAGCAGTATGGTTTCCTCTTTGCCCGGTCTACTGCCGATGTGCTTACGGCCATCACTGAATTTGTCTACCAAGCTATCCATAGTAACGGCGAAGCCCGTGCCGTGGCCCTTGACATCTCCAAGGCATTAGATAGGGTTTGGCATGCCGGCCTCCTTCGCAAGCTCCGGGGTTATGGTATCACAGGTCGATTGTTTGACCTAATTCAATCATTCCTATCAAACCGGGATTTGAAGGTTGTTCTCAGGGGATCCTTCTCCAACTCCTATCCCACTACTGCTGGTGTTCCTCAAGGCTCCATCCTTGGCCCTACTCTGTTCCTCATATTTATAAATGACCTTCCAGACGCCATAGACTCCCAAGTCGGTATCTACGCTGACGACACTACTATTTACTCCTGCCTCAAGCACAAATCTACTGAGGTGGACAAAATTAACCTGGCAGCTCAAATTGAAAAGGACCTCCAATCGGTTGTGGACTGGGGAGAGAAATGGATGGTCAACTTTAATGCCTCTAAAACAAAATTGCTCTCCATTAACCACCACAAGGACCCATCCCTGCATCCCATCAGAATGTCTGAGGACCAACTTCTCGAGAGTTCCTCTCTGCGGCTGCTCGGTCTCACGCTGTCTGCTGATCTGAGATGGAACAAATACATCGAGTCAATTGCATCATCCACCGCTAGAAAAGTTGGTTCCCTGTGCCGAGCCAGGAAATTCTTCTCCCCTGAATCGATCCTCCAAGTCTATAAGTCTACCATTCGACCTTGCATGGAGTATTGCTGCCATTTATGGTCTGGGGCCCCTGCGTGTTGCCTCGGGGTTCTTGATAAGATCCAGAGACGGATATGCAATGTGATTGGCCCTGATCTGTCATCTCGTCTGCAGTCGCTCTCTCACAGACGCAATGTTGCATCACTCTGCCTTTTCTACAAGTACTTCCACGGTAATTGCTCTGAGGAGTTGCTTTCACTTGTCCCTAAGCCTCGTGAATTCAAGCGTCCTACGAGGCTGGCATCCCGTTCCCACCCCTTCACCGTTGAAACTGTTAGGTGTAGACGTCTTTTCTACTCCAATAGCTTCATGTCTCGCACATCTCGCCTATGGAACTCCCTTCCCTATTACTGTTTCCCTGACAAATACAATCTCCAACGGTTTAAGTGTAGCGTCAATCGTCATCTCCAGTTGCCTTGATCTATCCACTTCCTGACATCTTCCATTCCTATCTGCTCTCGCTCTATATCTCCCGTAACCTCCCTACCTCGATCGGCCCTCCGTCCTTCTCTTTCTCCACATCCCTTCCTTTACCACTCCTATCTGCTCTTCCTCCAACCCTTCTGTAACCCCTTGCGTGATAGTGGCCACCGGCCTTGCTCGGGGTGATACGCTTAAAAAAAAAAAATTAAAAAAAAAGGATGAAAAAAGGGCTAAAAAAATCTGTACTGCTCACATTTGAGGATGGATCAAGAGTCCTTATCCTTTGTTTCCTGTTTGTACTCTTCTCCTTGGTTCACACCTGCCTGTTCAGCCGCTATAGCCCACAGGAATTACTTTTTCTGGATGTGCTAACATGATAGTTCTGATTACAACAAATGCCACTTTGTGTTTACTTGTAATAACATTTTATAAGTTTGGTCCTTGTGACAACTTGCGGCTCTGTAATAGTGTGATTAAATAAGAGTAAGTACTTTATCCCTCCCTCTCTTCACTCAGTTTGAGGTGTTTCTGTTAATAAAGCAAAATGCTTTGTTTGTAAATTCTTTTCCAATTCTACTCTTGACTCATTTATTGTATCTTTGCCTGACTTTCCACTTAGAACTTAGTTTTTACTGTGTGATATGCATATAATTCTGTGCATGGTTTATGCTATTTTAGCATTCCCCTTCAGTTTTTAAATTTCTTCAAATCATTGGTTAAAAAATAATGCAATGCAATTACTATATATCTTCTTAAAAAATGAAAAATTTTGTGCAAAAAGTAGATCACACAGACCTTGATATTTTTCTGATTGCTGATTGGCTAAATAATAATAAATATGAATGACGCATACGTATATATATATATATATATATATATATATATATATATACAAATAAAGAGAAAGAACAGACAGATTAAAAATTCACAGTTCTTAGCATTTACTTTTTTAAAAAAGTGCTCAATATAATGTACTAAAAAATATTATTATATTTTTATTATAATATTTTACATCACTGCTACACAAAAACTTTCATGTTTCGGAACTATAATGTTCTCTCATCAGGCAATGATAGATAACTTATGATGAAAATGATTTATTTGGGGAAGTAGAAAACAAATCTATATATATCTTCTTAAAAAATGAAAAATTTTGTGCAAAAAGTAGATCACACAGACCTTGATATTTTTCTGATTGCTGATTGGCTAAATAATAATAAATATGAATGACGCATACGTATATATATATATATATATATATATATATATATATATATATATATATATATATATATACAAATAAAGAGAAAGAACAGACAGATTAAAAATTCACAGTTCTGAGTATTTACTTTTTTAAAAAAGTGCTCAATATAATGTACTGCAAAATATTATTATATTTTTATTATAATATTTTACATCACTGCTACACAAAAACTTTCATGTTTCGGAACTATAATGTTCTCTCATCAGGCAATGATAGATAACTTATGATGAAAATGATTTATTTGGGGAACTAGAAAACAAATCATCACCTCATTTGAAAGTTAAAAAGGAGGGAGGAAAACCTAAATTTCAAAATTAATGATCATACTTGTGGGCACGTCTGGATTAACCAATCAAGAGACAGATCAAAGCTAAAAGGGGGGAATGAAAAATAAGGTCAAAGAGCGTAGGTAGGTGGGTTATTAATTCGTGTCTTAGATAAATTGATACTTTAGAGATGTCCAACAGTAGACAAACTGTTGCAAACAAAGTTTAGATAAGGTGAAGTAGACATGGTTGTATTAAACAAAATGTTATTTTTAAGGAATAAAGGGGTCGCTAGAATAATTAAAAATTTTATACAGGGTGCGGCTGGTATTTGAGGACAGATTTTGTGGATTAGTAAAAAAAAACTTACTGAACAAATGAATATAATTATATTTGATTACCAACAAGTAAACATGAAATTTAGCTATTATTTGATTTTATTCAATGAAACCACCACTAGCATCAATAACTGCCTCTACACGAGGTCGAAATCGGCTGCAAGCTCTGATTAATTGGTCCTTATTTATATCAGACATTACTCGAACTATTGCAGCTTTAAGAGTGTCTTTGGTGCTATGAGGCTGTTTATTAACCTCCTTCTCAACAACGCTCCACACATAATAGTCTAGTGGATTGAGATCTGGAGCGTTGGGAGGCCAAATGTTGGGTGTGATGTGGTCGTACAAATGGTCAGCCATCCATTCTTGTGTTCGTAGATCCTTGTGGGATGGAGCTGAGACTTGCTGAAATGTGTAAGGCCTGCCGTTGCATATGTTGACAATCCAGAGCTTGAAAACTGTTTCTAGAACCTCAATGTAAGCAGCAGCATTTACTCTAAGACCTTGTGGAAAAAAGTGTGGTGGCAGAACATGTCTTTCATTGGTAACCACACCCGATACCATAACACTTGAAGGAAATTTTGTGCGCATCACTCTTTGCACCTCAGAAGGATCTGAACAAAGACATCTGTTATTTCATCTGTTAAGTTTTTGATCTTGAGCAAAATTTTTCTCATCTGAGAAAAACCAAATCACACCAGCTTCTGAAGGATTTTAAGTTTGTTTAAAAGCCTTTTGGATCCGTTTAAATGGTTTTCTTTTGTTTTTTTAGACATAAATTGACGTCTCTTCATCACGTAGGACTTGTATCGAATGTCTTCATGAACACTCCTTCTGATCATTTTTTTTTCAGACACATGCAGCTTTTTGACAATTGACCTCATTGAGTGACCTCGGTTTTCATCAATTGTCTGCTTGACTTCCTGAATAAATTTGGATGTTCTCTCTTTATCAAAACGTGCAGAATGTCTTTACATTTTGATACAAACATTGGGGAACTGTCGGCGTCTTCTAACTCTTTTCATATCTTGTGGACAAACGATCTTGCAACTTTGAGGAAACGTGCAATATCCAAATCGCTATGATCAGCCTTTAATGCCACAATCACAGCATTGCCTTTTCATTTCATTTGTTATCATAGGATTTGCCATTCTTGATTTCTGAAAAATAAAAGCATTAGAAGTTAGTGGGAAGCAGTATTAATCTTAAATCTGTATGTCTTCAAATACCAGCCACACCCTGTATATATATATATATATATATATATATATGGAACTTTAAATGTGATACTTATTATATTGAATGGGCAATGCAAGGAGGCAATATTAACATTGGAAAAATCAAAGAATTAAGTAAATATTAAGTGGATTATTATATACTAATAAAATAATGGATATGTAATTGTAATGCATAAATTTTTTTGACAAATTCTTTTAACTATATTTTAAAGTAAACATTATACAATGCCTATAAATTACTATTAATTAATTTCTTTGATTTAGGATAACCTTATTTTTAGGAAACATTATAATAAGCAGCTTTTCATGTAAACACAGGGGTCATGGGTCATTTAAGGATTTACAGATTCTTGATTTTTTAATATTTTTCATTGTACGGTAGGGGTTTTATTAAATTCTTCTTTTAAATGCCAAAAATATTTAGAAATATATATATAATGAAAAATATTCTCTCTCCAGCATGATTCGAACTTGTGTTCCCTTAGGGGAAACCATCATTAGATATGACATGATTTGGACTTCTTGGCTACAGAGAGTGTTGGTAACCAAGCAAAATTGAATAATGTCTTTAAACACGGATTTTTCCCTGACTAGTGAAACAGACATATCTGCTCAGTTTCATATCCTAATGTAAACAAAGCAATTTCTAAAGAAAGGAATGTTTTTTTTATTTATTAATCCTACAGATTTTTATTATTTAAACCTTACTTTTAGAGGATACTCATATTTGAGTGGACGCTAGGCCAGTGAAAGAAATATGAAAGATAAAAAACTAACAAGAATAGTAATATTGATAATAAGACTAATAATATATATTGTATACTAGTCGGCCTTTTGACCAAATGACAGCATGAAGAGAAAAATTTTGAAAATCGGAATTTTTGGACATGCCTGTGATCTTTATCAATGAGATGAGAAATAAAAAAATGAAAAATCAAGTGGGGCTTTCTTTCTCTTATATTACTGTAAGAGATCTGATAGTTTGGGGCTAGTGGTTTGCCAATATTAGGGTTGTAGAGGGTTTGTAGATGGCTTTCTGTGGAAACTATATTCTCTAAGTATGTCATATATGTAGTGTAGTGTTACTGACTCATGGGATGTAGTATGCACTCAACTGCCTCATGGGTAATAGCCATAGCTATTTATAGTCTTTGTGACTTCATACGTAAATGAGTTACTTCATCTCCTTGTACCAAAGAGGTTTTATCCCCTTATTTTCCCTGCTACTTCTTCTGAGAGCATTTGTCTCCTCATTATCTCCCTTCCTCTACTTAAGAGATTGTCTAGATGTGGGAGATCTGGGAGATCTTGGCCTTTTTCTTTTTTAATAGGAGTATTAGTCCAACGATTGTTCATCTTTAGAGTCTATATTACTCTTGACTTCACTGTCATGTTTGACTTGCCTTGACATGACACTTTTGCCGTCATTACTTTCAGGCTCACTAAACATTTCTTCATCACTATCGTGTTGCAATCTAACTTGGTCTGCCTGCGTTAATATCCCATTTCCATTTGTTTCTATTATCATAGCGTTCTGTCCGCTCTGCATTATGAATCTTGCCTCTTGTAGATTAAATTCACTATACTTTTTGTACCATAGTTTTTCATTGGTGTCATATGACATGGTCAATGGACTTTAATTTGTCTACCCATGAGGGCAGATGGGCCTTTCAATCTTCCAACATGTGGTATTGTCCTGTAACTTAGCAACAATCTAGGAAGAAATATTTCTGTCTTCTCTTTCCATTGCACACATATTTTCAATCTGTTTTTTATAGTTTGCACCGTCCTTTCTGCTAATCTGTTTCTTTGCAGTTGGTACGGGGGTGTATATGGTTTACATATGTTGTAGAGTTATATTCCTCAGTGGAAACTGTATTTGGACTAAATTCGTCCTAAATAGGTTCAACGTACAAAAACGTTAGGAACTTGTAATAATCAGTATTACGCAGAGTAATCGAGTTGTGGTCGCTGACTACTTTTTTTCGTATTCGACTCCTACTGACTCCTACTTATAATAGATGGGAGAGTCTAGTATCTATAGACTAGGTATCTTTCACCATAACACCCCCCTCCTAAAACTTTACTCCGTAGGAGTAAAACAGTTTTCTTAATTTTTTTATTTTATTTTATTTTTTTACAGAAAAGGAAAAAAAAAAAAAAAATTCATATTTTTATCAACATCGTAGTGTATCTTCTACGTTTTGCATCCATTTTTAAATGATCAGTTGCCTTTCTTTTTCTCTTGGATCGGCGTAACATCGTTGCTGGCGTTGGTAGATCAAATTTATCAAAAATCACTTCCATTGATGTTTCTTCCACTGGACCGCTGTCAACCACGTCTGAAGAGCGTCGTCTGATCTGGTTAATGTTTCTTTGCAGCTGGTACGGGGGTGTATATGGTTTACATCCAATTTGGCATAGTTCCTCATCACAGAACTCTGGGGTGTTGTCAGAATTCCATTTCTTGAAAATATGATCTCTAATACTTGTTTCACAATCGAACTTCTTTTGTTGGAGATCTCTATTACTTCTGGCTTGCCTGCATGTGAATCTACCAGTATTATCAATAATTCCATTCCATTAACATGGGCATGATCTATGTGTACTCTGTCCCAAACTTGGGACTCTTCTGTATGTGTTTTTGTCTGTCTAAATTTTCTTCTGTCACTGAACATATTTATATATTCTTCTACATCGGTAGAATAGCCTGGCCACCATACCTCTAGCTTTAATTTCCTTTGTGTAGACGTTATTTCATAATAAACATCATCATGTATACTTTTTATAACTTTGCTTCTTTGCATTGCAAGCAGAGCCAGTATGTCTCCATTACTGATTACACCACTTTTTACAGATAATTTGGGTTTAACCTCTTTAAAATGTCTTTCTGATTGTGAGCAATTATTCCATTTATTATTTTTTATCCTGAACAATATACTGTTCAATATCGGATCTCACTTCGTATCCTCAGCTAATTTGTCTAGTGACAAAGTATCAGAAAGACAGCTCTGAAGTTCTCTAGTAAGAAATGAATAACCACAAACAGGGCTTCCTCTAATAATAAAATTGAAGATTATATTACTACTAATACTACTAATGTAATAAAAAGCAAGTGAAATTAAGATGAAAGAAATCCTAGTCAAAAATGAATAATGGCTGACAATGCTTCATCTAATAATAAAATTCAAGATAATATTACTACTAATCCTACTAATCTAATAAGAAGCAAGTGAATTTAAGATGAAAGAAATCCTAGTCAAAAATGAATAATGGCTGACAATGCTTCATCTAATAATAATAAAATTCAAGATAATATTACTACTAATCCTACTAATGTAATAAAAAGCAAGTGAAATTAAGATGAAAGAAATCCTAGTCAAAAATGAATAATGGCTGACAATGCTTCATCTAATAATAATAAAATTCAAGATAATATTACTACTAATCCTACTAATGTAATAAAAAGCAAGTGAAATTAAGATGAAAGAAATCCTAGTCAAAAATGAATAATGGCTGACAATGCTTCATCTAATAATAATAAAATTCAAGATGATATTACTACTAAAACTACTAATGTAATAAAAAGCAAGTGAAATTAAGATGAAAGAAATCCTAGTCAAAAATGAATAATGGCTGACAATGCTTCATCTAATAATAATAAAATTCAAGATAATATTACTACTAATACTACTAATGTAATAAAAAGCAAGTGAAATTAAGATGAAAGAAATCCTAGTCAAAAATGAATAATGGCTGACAATGCTTCATCTAATAATAATAAAATTCAAGATAATATTACTACTAATCCTACTAATGTAATAAAAAGCAAGTGAAATTAAGATGAAAGAAATCCTAGTCAAAAATGAATAATGGCTGACAATGCTTCATCTAATAATAATAAAATTCAAGATAATATTACTACTAATCCTACTAATGTAATAAAAAGCAAGTGAAATTAAGATGAAAGAAATCCTAGTCAAAAATGAATAATGGCTGACAATGCTTCATCTAATAATAATAAAATTCAAGATAATATTACTACTAATACTACTAATGTAATAAAAAGCAAGCGAAATTAAGATGAAAGAAATCCTAGTCAAAAATGAATAATGGCTGACAATGCTTCATCTAATAATAATAAAATTCAAGATAATATTACTACTAATACTACTAATGTAATAAAAAGCAAGTGAAATTAAGATGAAAGAAATCCTAGTCAAAAATGAATAATGGCTGACAATGCTTCATCTAATAATAATAAAATTCAAGATAATATTACTACTAATATTACTAATGTAATAAAAAGCAAGTGAAATTAAGATGAAAGAAATCCTAGTCCAAAATGAATAATGGCTGACAATGCTTCATCTAATAATAATAAAATTCAAGATAATATTACTACTAATATTACTAATGTAATAAAAAGCAAGCGAAATTAAGATGAAAGAAATCCTAGTCAAAAATGAATAATGGCTGACAATGCTTCATCTAATAATAATAAAATTCAAGATAATATTACTACTAATATTACTAATGTAATAAAAAGCAAGTGAAATTAAGAGGAAAGAAATCCTAGTCCAAAATGAATAATGGCTGACAATGCTTCATCTAATAATAATAATAACATTCAAGATAATATTACTACTAATACTACTAATGTAATAAAAAGCAAGTGAAATTAAGATGAAAGAAATCCTTACCAAAAATGTATAATGGCTGACAATGTTTCATCTAATAAATAATTCTAGCTAATATCTCTGCTAATGAATATTTCTGTTCTTTTCTATCTGTTTTATATAAAATTCTTTCTGACATTTTCTCTCCAAATCTATAATGCAGTTATCTGTCTGTGTTGTAGAAAATCTCATTTCTGCAATCCCATTTGGAGACCTTTGGGAATTTCCAGACATCAGTTTGAATATAAACTTTCCCAGAGTTGTCAATGTTTCAGATAAAAAAATTTCTGTTTGGGTAAATTTTAAAAATATTTTCTTATGAGATTTTACTAGCATTATGTAGTTCATTAGACTTTTCCTTATAATATTGCTTCTCTTAGACACAGTGAGTACACCAGGTCTCCGTATTCGGCCCTTCAAAAAGTGTGGTTGGTACTGCACAAAGCTTTCACTACTATAATCAAATCATATGTGCTGATGTCTGAGCTGTCGTTTCCTAGGGACTGAACTGCTTGACCCTCATACGTCAAATACAACAGGAGAGTCCACCATATATATATATATATATATATATATATATATATATATATATATATATAAGCTTTAATAATAAAAAGCTTTAATAATAAAAAAGAAAAAGCCAACTCTTAACAATATCAACTACGAACAAGGCCACAATGTGCTAACTGTATTCAGAAATTAAAAACATTTCTATAACATACTAAGACATACACATAATGCTCACACTAAATTAAGCTGAAAAATCGAATCATCCTTGATAATGGCTAAAGGTATAGCCGAAAGCGCTCAGGACTATAAAACATTTGGACAGTCTTTACACGCTCTTTGTCCTGAAAAGAAAGCTCTTGTTCAAACACAAGAAAAATTAAATAAAAAGCTTAATCATAGTACTTTGTCTGTCGTTTTTAATGAAACATGCATATATATATATATATATATATATATATATATATATATATATATATATATTTAGTTTACGAAAAACTAGGTAATCTGTATGGGTAGACTTCGCTTCAACCTTTGGAAATAAAATCTGATGATCCGCTGTCCTTTAAAAGGGCTGTGGTGAAATAATTTATTATATGGAACCTTAAAGTGGTCTGTTTTTATTTAATATATATATATATATATATATATATATATATATATACAGGGTGTCCATAAAGTTTGTGCGCACTTTAAAAAAATGTATAACTTTATTTGTATTTGCGATAGAAATAATCTGTAAAAAATGTTATAAAGTTTAATGTACCTAGTTTTAAGTATAGCTAAAATAACTAATGTGATTTCAGGCATTACTGTAAATCAGTTGGCAAATGTTTTCCGTGAACTGCAAAATCGTATTACCCTTTGTATTGCTAATGATGGAGGACATGTGGAAACTTAAATAAAATTTCAATAAAACATTAAAAAAATATAGATTTACTTCTTTCTAATCCTTTTTACAAATTATTTCTTTCTGGAACTCTAAACTTTTGTAAATATTAATATATATTCATGGCCAATACTATTGCATTCATTTCTGTACGAATAGCCAATGTATGAATATGTCTTTCATCCAAAGCCGTATGAGCATCTACTTTTTGCTGGAATTGAAAACTAAACACTGGACTAACTCTGTTTTCTTGGCCTCAATCTATAGCAACACTATTTAGGTAAACTGTAACATTTGTCTAAAATCATTACCGCCATTAATTTTCAAAATAAAACTGAAAATTTCATTTGTTTTTTGTTTTTTATTTCAAAACAATAAGTTCTAAAATTTTAATATAAGTCTTATATTTAGAAAAGTTTTTTTTCTTACATTTTGATTGTGAAAGGTTTCAGATTGTTTGGTTGAACTATGGCTTTGTTTACCTGGTGATTTTTATTGCCTATCTATTTTTACAGATGGTAAAATTTTGATCATGTTATTTATTTTTATTTATTTATTTTCCTATCAACTACATTTTCCACTTTAGAGAACAGTTTTATAAAATTATATATATTTTTTGTGCATATTTTATGCATCATTTTTAATAGTAAAAATATATATTTTCTTTTTTCCACTAGATCATTCTTCTAGATTTAAATTTGGCTGTTGTATTTTTGTCTGTATTAAGTCCTTTAGAATTTGACAAAAATTTTTTTTTTAGCTGAGATTCGACAAAATCTCTAGCAATCAAGGTCTCCAAAATTAATGCAGGCTTTAGTCTGTCAATTGAGGCAGTAAATTACATATGACACTCAAATTGTCTTGCGTGAATGTTTGGTTTAGATTATTTCAGTTAAGTGGACAAAGTCTGCGATAAACTAGGTTCAAAATCGGCTTTTGCCATTTAACCAATAGTTTCTTCATACAATTCCATCCTAAATTGGCATTTGAACACCCTTTGATGCAAAGATTGAAATGTTAAAAGGGAAAAATTCACGAAGAACCTCTTATTAACCACAGCTTTACAGTAAGTGTTCGAAGAAGGCGGGGGGGGGGCGTTCGTGCATTTGCAGTTGAATCAAGCTCTGACACTTCATCCCTGTTTTTGTTTGATTATTAGATTTGTGAACAATGCCATACTATTTGAAAGCTATTACAGCCATAGGAAATTTATTGAATATCTAAAACATTGAAATAATTTAACCGCGAAGAACGACCACACAAGAAGGTTTTATAGGTGGAATTCCTTTTTTTAAGAACAACCCAACACTTGCAAAGGACATACCGTAAAAAAAGATGAAGTGGGGAAGTAGCTTAGTATACCAATGGATGATGCATGCAAGTTGGAAAGTAGGCAGACATTTCTGGATGGGGCGGGGGCTGGTACATGAGGACCTCAGCTGGTAAATAGATAAAAGAGGCCAAAAGGAAGGAAAGAAGAAGGAAAAGAAAGAAAGAACAGAAAGGAAAGAAGAAGGAAGAGAAAGAAAGAACAGAAAGGAAAGACGAAAGAAAAGAAAAAAGAACAGGAAGGAAAGAAGAGAGAAAAGAAAGAAAGAACAGGAAGAAAAGAAGAAGGAAGAGAAAGAAAGAACAGGAAGGAAAGAAGAAGGAAAAGAAAGAAAGAAAGAAAGAAAGAAAGAAAGAACAGGAAGGAAAGAAGAGAGAAAAGAAAGAAAGAACAGAAAGGAAAGAAGGAGGAAAGGAAAGAAGGAACAGGAGAGAAAGAAGAAGAAAGAAAGAACCGAAAGTAAAAAAGAAGGAAGAGAAAGAAAGAATAGAAAGGAAAGAAGAAGGAAAAGAAAGAAAGAACAGGAAAGACGAAAGAACAGAAAGTAAAGAAGAAGGAAAAGAGAGAAAGAACAGGAAGGAAAGAAGAAGGAAAAGAAAGAAAGAATAGAAAGGAAAGAAGAAGGAAAAGAAAGAAAGAACAGGAAGGAAAGAAGAAGGAAAAGAAAGAAAGAACAGAAAGTAAAAAAGAAGGAAGAGAAAGAAAGAACAGGAAGGAAAGAAGAAGGAAAAGAAAGAAAGAACAGGAAGGATAGAAAAAGGAAGAGAAATGTTCGTGAAGAAAAAGAGATGGTGAAATGAGTCCTGTGAACCAATCAGAAATCAAGAGACAATTCTGAAATGTATTCCTTTGTCTCCAAAAAGGGATAAACTTAGAGACTACCAGGCAAGGCAAGCAGAAAGTCGATGAAATGATTTTCATCTCTTCCGCCATGCCCTAAATTTTTGGACACCTAAAAATCTCACAGAGAGTCAAAAAAACTGCAACTATCAAGAGATACATACATACTTACATACATACTTACAAGGACTCTTTTTTCTTCTCTCTCTATTATATGCTAAAGGACGATTTTTTTCAGATTACTGGGTAGTTAAAAATTATATAAAAATGCACTCACGTTACATTACACATGTAATTTTCACAGATATATCCACCATAGAAAAAAATTAGATAAACTTCCAGCTATCAGCCAAACTGTCATCGTCTCAATGCCTTAAATAGCTTCCTATTAAAAAGAATGCATTTCCGCAATATTTTAAACATAAAGTGAGTACTATTTGTTTTAAAATCAGATTCAATAAGCATGAAATCAGCTAATCTTCCTCAAATAAAGTTTCAGAAAAGTATATTTTATTTCTGAAAGATTTTTTAACCTTGACTGAATATTTCTGTACTTGTCTTTTTATCTTTTTCGTGGACCAAGGTTTGTCTTCAATTAATTCTCAGTTTTCTCTGCTATCCCACTGGAATGAAATTTATGAATTCATTCAGAATTCGAACTCCCTTTCAAATGCAGTAAAGAGTGGAAAACTGAAAAAGCAGTTCATACGATTTCATGTAAAAATGGCTGATGTTGAACTAAAAGAATTGTTCCACGAGATGAAGAGATTTGCCTCAATTTGCCTGCAAACTGGAGATCAGGAAGAGTAAAAGTCAGCTAAAAATTGCCCCTGATTTTTTAGATATTTCTTGGAATAATTTACTTGATACTTACCCGAACATGTATATTGCATTGCATGTAATGCTTACTACACCAGTGACTGTGCCAAAAGACGTTTCAGCAAACTAAAACTTATAAGAAATCATCTGCGATCTACGATCAGAGATGAAAGGTTATCTGTGTTAGCAATAATTTCCATTGGAAACAAATGTGCTCAATTCCTTGAGTGTGTTCATGCCAAGTCTCAAAAATACACTATATAAAATTCACTATTTTTATCCATAATGTTGAATGTATTCAAATTCTTCAAACTTTCTAAGGGGAAAATCTCAAATTGACATTAAAAATTGCTGCAAAACATTGTTGATTTATTTAAGAAGGAATGATGTTCCTCATTTATATTTAGATGCATTGGATTTATTTTCAATTCTTCTACTTGAATTGTTCAATTATATTGCATTATGATCCATTATTGTACATAATTAAGTTACAATTAAATTTATATTTTACATGAATACTATCTTATGAAAATTAAGATGTAATAGAGTTGGGGTGCCATATCATAGATTGGGGGGTGCCATATCATAAATTTGTAGTGGGGGCACATGACCTTGCACCGGCACTGATACAGATAGATAGAAAGAGAGAAATAGAATAGAAAAGAATAGGATAGATAGATAGATAGATAGATAGATAGATAGATAGATAGATATAAGCATAGGTGGATATTAAAAGAATAAGATAGATAGATAGATAGATAGATAGATATGCACAGACTGAGATAGATAGATAGATAGATAGATAGATAGATATGCACAGACTGAGATAGATAGATATGAATAGACTGAGATAGATAGATATGAACAGACTGGGATAGATAGATATGAACAGACTGGGATAGATAGATAGATAGATAGATAGATAGATATGCACAGACTGAGATAGATAGATATGAACAGACTGGGATAGATAGATAGATAGATAGATATGCACAGACTGAGATAGATATGAATAGACTGAGATAGATAGATATTAACAGACTGGGATAGATAGATAGATAGATAGATAGATAGATAGATAGATAGATAGATAGATAGATAGATATAAGCATAGGTGGATATTAAAAGAATAAGATAGATAGATAGATAGATAACAAGAAAAATCTCAAGTTGATGTTAAAAACTGCCACAAAATATGATTGATTTAAGATGAAATGATCTATTCTGACATGTCTCTAATTTGTATTTACATACATTGGATTTATTTTCAATTTTTCTACTTGAATTATTCACCTGTATTGCATATGATCTATTATTATTCACAATTAGGTTTAAATAAAATTTATATCTTATATGGATATTACCTTATGAAAATTGAGATGTAGTAGAGTGGGGGAACATATCATAGATTTGTGGGTGGGGCATGAGACCCTTGCACTGACCCTGGATATGTAAGATAGATTCTAGAAATAAAAATTGTCTAGCATGACACAGTGAACCAACTTTCTTAGCAGTGGATTCGATATAGTCTTCTGGCTTAGGGCTTAAAATGAACATTTAGTTTACCCACAGCATAAAGATTAATGAAGGATGACAATGACAAGGAAACACACAGGTAATTTTAACAAAACAAGACAAGGAATTTATTTGCAAATTTACTAGCTTGAAATTGTGTTAGTAGCTTGTTTTGAGAAAATAAATCAGAATTCTTAAAGTCCATAGTTTTAATGTATTGTCATGAAGGGGAAATGATCATATAACAGATTAAATTATTTAACACAAAATAATATTAAAAAATGTTTAATAAAAATGTAGGAGAGTTTATTGCTCACCAAAGGGATATCATGTATGGTTTGCATACTTTCAAAAGTAGACAAAGAGAAATAGTCTGAAATACTTAGCTTTCTTGGATTGTTGAGAGAAAATTCTTTGAATTGCCCTGTGCTAGTTAGAGACTAATAATATAATTGACAAGTAATTTTACATTGACGAGAACTTCAACGCTGTTTGTGAGAAACTGAAATGAAACCTTTGTTGTGAGAAACTGAAATGAAGCCTTCACATTATTTCAGACATTCTTCTTATTAATTTAATTTTTCTCCCATTTTATATCAAAAATAATTTTGTGTATGTACAAAACTTTCTTCCTTCTTCTTGGCCCACTGGTTAATTTCTGTGAAAGGTGAAAATCTCACATATGCTCGCAAAATCTTTCCTTTTCTTCTCCTTGGCTCACCAGTAAGATTTCACATAGACTCACAAATTTTTTTCCCTTCTTCCTTACTCCTCCAAATTTGAAGGGTGTGGCTGAAGGGAACTATTATTATTTTGTGTTCACTACATCACTTCCCTTCCTAGATTTGACAGAGTCCCTTAGTACATTAATAATAGTGGTATGTATTGTCTTTTTTCCAAGTAACCGATCTGCCAGACTTAGTTCACATTGTGATTTACTGTCTTGTCTCCCTAGTCCTGTTGATATCTGGTGATATATCTTCTTGTGCTGGTATCACTTGATCAATCTTAGGTATTTTCATTATTTCTGAGACAACTGTTGGTTTCAATCTGTGTATGAAATCATTGCTATTCACATTTTCTGCAGTTGTAATAGTGGAGTATTTATTATTGCAGTTAACTATTTTACATATACCTGTGTATAGTGCTTCCAGTTATTACCGAACTCTGTCAGTCCTAAATTATACAGATTTAAAATTGTTTAGGTCCTTCGGGATATAGGGTTTTGGTGATGAATGTAAGTGTCCGGTAGACTGATTCTCTATGTCAGATTTTTGCATTTCACTCACCAGGTCTCCTATTGCCCGGTTTGATGCTACATCATTACTCTTGTCACATGGATCTATTAATAGTCTTGGAATAAATGCATTGCACCCCATCACAGCTGTATATGGTGAGTAGTTTTACACTGTCACGAACTTCAACACTGGTTGTGAAGAACCGAAATGAAACCTTTCACATAACTTCAAGCACTATTCTCATTAATTTAATTTTCCTTCTTATTTTATATTAAAAAGAATTTCGCATAGGCTTGCTACCTTTTTTCTTCTTCTTGGTTCACCAGTTAATTTCTTTGAAAGCAAGGTTTTCATTGGTCAAAAAAAATTCACATAGGCTTGCAAATTTCTTTCCTTCTTCTCAGCTCAATGGTTAATTTCTCTGAAAGGCAAAAATCTCACATAGGCTCACAAATCTCTTTCAATCTTCTTCCTTATTTCTCTGAATTTGAAGGGAGTTACTATTTCTCGCTCCCTAGAGTCTTTCCACCCCATGTCAGTCGAAAATGTCAGCCCAAGAAGCCTGCTGTAGGTTAACAACAGCCATGTTGATGGAAGGCAGAAAGGGATATATCAGATGACTAATAGAGAGCAGTTTTGTTTTGGAGGTACTAAAATTAACAAGCCATCCTTTGCCCCAGTTAACAACAGACTGAAGGTCATTTTGACACCAGCCGCCAATTTGACCTTATTGAACTGATCAGACTTACTATGGAGACAGGAGTAAATGGTTGTGCCATCAGCACAGATACCAAATTGAGAGCTGATGCCATTGGAAACATTGTTAATGAAAATTAAAAACAAAGTAGGACCAAGGACAGAGCCCCTTGGTACATGTACATTAGTACAAAAGGATCTAGACGAGTGGCCATTCAGGATAACTTTCAATTCACGATTTGATAAGAAATACTGAATCAGTTCAAAAATTTGTCTGAAGACACCATAACTTTTCAACTTGTGAAGAAGACCTGTATGCCAAACCCTATTGAACACTTTCAAGATGTCCACAGTAACAACCAGAACTTCATTCTTATCGAAAGCTTGATAGACTTTTTCCCCAATGATTGTCAATACATCAGCAGTTGGCCTAGAGAAATGAAAGCCATATTGCTTGTCTGAAAGAAAGCCCTGCGATGTGAGATGCTTAACCAATTCCGCATTGAGTTGGGTCTCTAGTAGTTTACCAAAAAGAAGTCGAAGGCTAATCGGTGGATAGTTGGAAGGGTCGGATGATTCACTTGAGTTCTTAAAAACTGGAACAGTAATGAGTATTTCCAATAAGCAAGAAAGCCAGAGTCAACGAGGCATTTATTATACAGTTTAGAGAGAATAAGAGTCAGTTTGCGAGCTCACTTTTTAAGGACTATTACAGGGATGCCATCAAGTCAACATGCCTTGTAGGGATTCAAATATCACTCAACAAAGACTCAGTTCTAAGTGGAAAGCTAGGCAAGGTTACTCCAGATCAGTCAAGAGTAGAGTTTAAAGAGAATTTACTGATGAAACATTCAGCTTTATCAATAGAAAATATATTGGGATTTTCCCAATTATATTTGGTAACAAAATATTGTGACGCTGGCAAGAAGAGAGGAACACAAATACAGATGGAATTGTTTGAAAATACTTGTATTGTAGGAAAAGAGGGGAAAGTTTCTTGCAAACAGTTGGGTTTGCGGAACTTATCTGAAAGATGCGTCTTTTTAACAGTTTTACATTTCCTGTGTCGTTTTGGCTGGGTTGAAGAAATAGAGTCTTGACTTCTGAGCTTCAGTTGCTGTCCAAATCCTCACACGTCATGGTATTTAGATAACGGAGAGGGCAGACGGGGAACGTCTTGTCTCTGAGGGTCCCACAAGCAAAAGAGAAAGAGGGTTCATAAAAACCGCTCTCGTGAGTTTGGTGAAAATCTAAAAAGGTAGCCTGTGATTGGTTGGTTTTCATCCAATCACAGGGTACCCAGTTAGCGACTCCGTAATAATTTCAATAAATATTAACACCTCAAATTGATTGAAGAGAGGAGGAATAGAAAACTTACTCTTACCCTATTACAGAGCTGGGAGTAATCATGAAAGCCAAAGTTGTTAGATGCAATACAGAACCTCCTTCTCTCAGCAAACAAAGACATAGCCTCTTCGAGGAGATGTTTACATGTTACGTGCAGCCATGAATAGGTGTCTGTTGTGATCAGAAGTGTCATGTTGGTATAGCCAGAAATAGTGGTTCCTGTGGAGTATAGTGGCATGAACCATGGAGAAGATTAAGGTGTCCCCTAGTATTTCCAAGATGGAATCAAAGCATCTATGCTGGGTTTGAGCCAAAAAGGAATCTCAATGGCACAATTCTCAATATGAAGGTTACAAGGAGTTTATAATTGAATTGATTGTTAGTCCCTTCTTAATGAAAATGATTTAAGGATTCAATTTTAGAAATATCGTGTTGGCAGAAGTTTAGGAAAAGTTTTTAATTTTGAAAAACGTTTTTAAAATGTTACTTTTTTAGAATTGTATAAATACTCTTTTTAAAGATAGTATTTTTTTGTTTTAGTTTAAAAGCTTAAGCACAAAGTTATAACTAAAAAAATCGTAATTAAGTAGAGAGGAAATTAATTCTCATTTTAATGATATTAATTATATTTCTTCTGTAACAAAAAAATTAACCAATTTCAGATTAAAATACCCTCCACCGCCTCCCCGGCAAAAAAATAAACCAGCGTTTGATTTCAAAACGAGGCTTTCATTTTTTATTTCATAAAGAAACATTCGACTTTGTATCTCGGATAAATTTGCAGGTATTATTATTATTTTTTTATAAATATTTAAACAATTTTGTTTTGCTATTCGATGCCTATCTCTTCTCACCTGTCTTTAAAAGATGTACTTATTTCGTTTAAACAACTTTTAAAATAAGTTTCAAATGAAAAGAAATGCTACACGTTCCCTTCTTGAAAATTTGGTTCTCATTTTTTTTTTCTTTTAAAAGTTCGATAAAATTTTCCAATTATTACTTATTTGATTGAATCTTTTTTTAAATTGAAGTCTTTGAATTATATTTGACTCAACATTTTAAAAAGAATTCCTGTCTTTAAATTTTATTATTTTAAAATATTTGATTCGAGTTTTTCAAGAAATCTGCAATTGACCAATTTAAAACTTTAAAATTTTAAAAGTAAGAAAAATAGACGAAAATTTGTTTATTTTTCTTTAAAGATCTTCATTGTTTACTTTGTTTGAACTTATATTTGAAAATTATGAGAAAATTATTTAATAATAATATAGTAAACTAAATTTAATTTCGTTTTAAGTCGGTTGAAAATAAAATAGTTTAAGATTCGGTTGAGTTAACTTAAAAATAGTTTATTTTTTGTGTAAGAATTTTTTAATTACAGTGTAACCCGGATATAAGAGACCCTGATATAAGAGAAACCCTGATATAAGAGAGATTTTATCTGGTCCCAAATTAGAGCCATACTTACCTAAACAAAATAGACCAAACCCGGATAAGAGAGAAACCCGGATATAAGAGACTTAGTCTCCGGTCCCGACAACTCTCTTATATCCGGGTTACACTGTATTTTTCTATGTGTTTTTTTTTTGGTTGAATATAATTTAATTTTTTAAGTTAATTAAGTTTAAGGAACAGTCCGATTTGCAATTAAAAAATATGCTTTCAAACTAAAAACCTTACGTTGTGTCCATTATTCTTTACACAATTCCCGGGTTCTTTTTTTTCTTGGTCAATAACGTCCATATTTTGGTAAATTTGCAAATAATGCCCAATTAAAAAATGCATTATTCCTGGTTTCAAAAAGAAAAGAAAAAAAAGCCTGATTATTACAAAAATAACAATTATAGTTGAGGAAATTTTACCGTTTATGAGATATTGCCAATCTTGAGTCCCGGGTACAGCCTGGTCTCCACTGTTTACCTAAGCAATATGTTGCTCTCGATTTCTGTTCCTGAGGTCAATCCCTCATCATACCGAGCACCTTCACAGATTCCTGACTGAGGCAGCCAGGCTGTACCCGGGACCCAGCCAAGATTGGCAATATCTCCTAAAAACGGTAGAGTTTCCTCAATTTTTATTTTTGTTTGTAATAATCAGGCTTTTTACATAAAGAATAATGCATTTTTTTAAAAATTGGTCACTGGGGCATTATCTGCAAATTTACCAAATATTGTTAATGTACGGAAGCAAAAGTGAGAGTTTTTTTTGTTTTGTTTTGTTTAATAAAAACGAAGGTACACTTAATTCGTAATACTTAAATAAAAAGAAAAAGTATCCTGACGTTTCTTATGTTCCCATAAGAAACTTAAAAAAAAATACTTTTTTCCTTTTTTTGTGGAGTGGAGGAGTTATGGCTGATTTTGGCCCTTGCCCCAACACATAAAAGTAACACTAACACTCATAATGTCCCGATCAAAGTGTAATATCTGTGCACTATTACATTTTTCCTGAAAAGACACACACACACACACATTGTGACCCAAGGATGGTGCTTTTATGTCAAATAATCTCGACTGTATTATTGTTTAATCATGTGGCACAGTCGAAATTGAATAAATAAGGAAATACCTTCTTTTCCCGTTTCTTTTTTTTTAAACAAAAAAATAACAAACCTTGAAAGAGGCAAAAATAAAATAATTCACTTCTATTTCCCACTTCAATTTTTTTTAATTTAAGACTAACTTTTTTTTTTAACAGGATAAAAAGTGAATATTTTAAATTTAAAGTTTACAAAAAACAGAAAAATTAGTATCCTGAAAATTTTGAATGCTAGTTTCTCAGTTTTCAGGGAAATAACTTTTTTTTTTTTTTTTATTCAGGGTGCAAAAATAATTGTATTTTATTTTAATATTTTTTTTCATATTTCAGGACTTACACTTCGCAATGCACGGTTAAGTAAGAAAAGCAATTTTTTTTCTTCCCAGTAGAAACATTTAAAAAGAATTTCCTACGTAAATTTAAGCCATTTTTACAAGTAATAAAATATAAATAGATACCTCCTCGAGATCGCTAAAAAATCAGTATATAAACCGTGATGAAAACCTGCTCCAAAATGAAAAGTTTTATGATAAAACTTTTCATTTTATCGTCAAACAAAATCTTTGTTATTATTATTAAGAGGAAGGATCAAAGTATTTTTTTTTATTTAATTAAATTTTTTACTTCTTTTTAGAACATTCGAAGTTTTGATTAAAAAAATCTTTTTCTTGCGTCAGACAAACAAAAATCTTTTTTTTATTTTTGCAATGACAGACACCATAATTTGGAAATTCTTGCAAAAACCAAATAATTGTCGGATTTTAATGAAATTTTCAATGAATAAAATAAATTTTTAATGAATTAAATTATTAAATTTTTTTTGTAGAAAATCTTGATAAAATTTTTTTTTTTTACATGTTTCACTCCCTTACTTAATTTTATGAAAACTTGAGAAATTCAACGTTATAATTTTTTTTTGACTATACTTTCTTTAGAGAGTATTTTAATTACCTCATTTTTTTGTGAAATCAAAACTTGTCTTACCGAAAATTTGAATCGAAAAATAAAAACGCAATAAAACTAAGTAGCTTTCAATTGCTTTTACGAATATGTATTAAATAATAAAAACAATATTGTCTGAAGAAAAGTTTTCCGATGAAAAATGAATTTTTGCAAGATTTTGTTTTCATTTTTTACAATTTTAAATTGATTAATTTATAAAGTTTTTAAATTTTAAAATTCAATTTCGATGTGATAGAAAATGTTAGGAAATATGAAGTAAAACTATATATTTACTAACGAATCGTATATTTTAAAGTTTATTACAATCTGACGACCCAGAATATTTTTAAAAGAATTATCGATTTTTTTCATGTGTGATATACCTGCAGAATTTCTAAGTATGGCTATTCAAACCTACTGTATAACATTATCATTAAAAGGTAACGTATTTTAAGAGTTTCCCCCCCTAACGGGGACCCCCCCAACAAAAAAAAAACACTCTTATAAACTTTATTGTCTGTTCCACCATACTCAACTATAAACACATTCAACGGTCATTCGGCTGTCAATAAATTAACACATCAGAAAAACAAGACACTGTAGTTAAGAAATGCTTGTATACAACATTTTTTGTTTCAAATTAGATTAATTTTAAATTTTCTAATTTTCCTCAAATGTTTCAAAAATATATATTTTATTTTTGGTAGATTTCTAAAACTGAGAATTAACTTGTTTGTGTCAAAATGTCCGTTTTCATCTTTTTTTCTTTTTTTTTTGTTACTGAAAAAAAAAAATTTATTCTGATTAATATCATTTCTGTTTGAAATACACCACAGTATTTTGTTTACTCAAAATAGTAAATTTTAAATTCTTTGGTTTTCAATTAAAGCTAAAATGATAGTTTCAAGAAAGCGTTTTCATTTTTTTAAATTCATTTTAAACCTTATGTATACCGAATTAGTGACGGTACCTAAATAATAATTAGTATAGGAAATTTTAGTGTCTTTTTTTTTTTTTTTTTTTTGTGGTAAAAAACATTGCTTTGGAAATTCTGGCAAAAATCAAATAATTGTCAGATTTAAATTAAATTTTTAGGATTTATTCTCAATAAGAATATTTTCATAAATCTTTAAGATGTGTCTTACTTTTTCTGCGACCAGACAGGCTCTCCTTGAATTGATGAAAACTCTTGGAAGGAATGAGTCATAAGTCTCTGCATCAGTGTAGGAATGTCAGATGTATCTGTTTATATTTTTTATATTTCTGAGATGAGGTATTATGTACACTATTTACATTATTCAGACTATTGTCCTCATCTTTGTTGCCATATTTATCACAATGTTTCGGCCGTTGTATGCTCCAGCCTTCTTCAGGCAGTGGAGAACTTGGACAGGTGAATTAACAGGAGATAACTGATAACTGACATACCATTAGACATGGCACGTGGAACTAGAACAGTCTACCCCAGCGAGCAAAATAAAGGGTTCAGTTTGACATTCCAACCACCTGAACAAGGTTGGAGCGTACAATGGCCAAAACGTTGTGATAAATATGGCAACAAAGATGAGGACAATAGTCTGAATAATGTGAATATCACATGGTTTGATATTCCTGCCAGCTTCTGGTGGGACTTTTCTAATTGTCTCCATATTTTCGGTATATTTCACAATCATTCAATATCTGCCTATATTTCCGAGATCAGGTATTGTAATTATTTACATTGTTCAAACTGTTGTCCTCATCTTTATTATTAAAGATGAGGACAACAGTTTGAACAACATAATTACAATACCTCATCTCAAAAATATAGACAAATTTTTAAGGTTACTGAGTATTTAAAAATTATATATAAAAGTCACTCACATTGTATTCAATTATGCTTCTACAGATAAAACTCCCACAGAACAACATTAGATAAAACATCAGGCTGTCAACACATCAACAGATTAAATAAACAGCTACTGATGTGTTAAAAAATGCATTTCTGTGATATTTTAAACTTAAGTAAATATTTGTTTCAAATCAGAATAATTATACTTTAAATCAGTTAATGTTCCTCAGATAAAGTTTCAGGAAAGAATATTTTAATTTTGGAAGATTTTTTTAATAAAGAGATGGCTAAAAATGGTACTGGAATAAAAAAATTAATCAATTTCAAAACAAAAACTCCTTCCAATCAATTTAAATTAGTTTTGAAATACAGCAAAGTATTTTGCTTATTGAAAATAATAAATTTAATCTATCGGCTTGAAATTAAAACTAAAATAAATACTTGAAATATTTTTTATTTTTAAAAATTCATTTAAACCTTAGGTATCGTAAATCTGTGGAGGTACCTAATTTATTTATTTTCTCACTGAAACCAGGTAGTCTTTTCCTGTCATTCCATATGCTCAAAATGGAAGAGTTCATTATTTATGAGGTATTGGCTGGGTGTAACGGTCGTGCAAACTAACACAGGGAAGGACAAGCACAATCATAATAGATTAAATAAATAAAATTGAAATATGCGTTGTCATAAAGTATCTTCTGTGTGAATAAAATAGGATTTTGCTGATGTTCTGTATTTTTAGGCTTTTTTGGGGTGGGGATTTAATTACCCTCTCCACACACTCCAAATTAATTATTTAAAAAACTGTGTGTGTGATGCTCTATGCTAAATCAGTATCCAAGCCTTGTTTTTAATTTAGCTGCAAAACATTATTTCATTTGTATTTATTTAAATATTTTCTGTTTATATTTGAATTTGTATGAAAATTGTCATTCTTCTGAAAAGTCATTGCAATGATATAAGTTAAAACATTTATTTTAGTATTTAAAATCTTGTGTCTTTAGTTTTGTTATTGTCTCCAAAAATGTATTTTTAAATTAGGTACCTCCACAGAAATGTGATGCCTAAGGTTTCAAATGAATTTGTTAAAATTAAAAATCATTCTTGAAGCTTACATTTTAGTTTTAATTTCAAGCTAATAGATTAAATTCAATGTTTCCAATACACAAAATACTTTTTCTGAATTTCAAAACTAATTTAAATTGATTGGAAAGAGTTTTCATTTTAAAATCACGAAACATCGCTGATTTTAACACCATTTTTAGTCATTTGTCTTCATGATGTAATTCTCTTTATTAAAAAAATCTTTCAAAAATAAAATATATTTTCTGAAACTTTATTTGAGGGATATTAGCTGATTTAAAGTTTAATTAATCTGATTTGAAACATATTACTTATTTTTAGTTTAAAATCGCATAAATGCATTCTTTAACACAGCGGTAGCTGTTTATTTAAGGTGTTGACAGCTTGACTGACAGACGGAAGTTTATCTAATATTTTTCTATGGTGGATATATCTGTAAAATTTACCTGAAGTAACTTTTTAAATATAATTTTGAACTACCTACTAATCTTAAAAATTTATGACAATGTTCTGTAATCTAATGTTTTATTTTAAGAACTTTAGCTTTAAATTTACTATAGTTATTGCTCTTATTTTTTGATAATGTTGTGTATGGACATTTGTATTTACAAAAATTAGCATGTTTATACATATACAAAAAATTCAAATTTCTTTTTAAAATATTGGGGGGTCGCTAAGCTTTTTTTCATTTATGATTAGTAAATATAGTTTTTGCTTAACAATATCACCTAACATCTACAGAGTAAGCCAGGATTTTAAAAGATTTAAACCTTAATAAATTATTCTAATTAAAATTTTTAAAAAAATGAAAACAATTCTTGTAAAAATTCATTATTCATCAAAGAAAAAAAGTTTTCTCAAGAGAACTGTGTCCTTAATATATTTTATTTATAAAATTAATTGAAACACTTTTCTAATTAAATAATATCTTAGTTTTATTGCATTTTTTATTTTTACTATTCAGAGCAGATTTTTGGCAACTTGGGATCCTGTTTTACAAAAAAAAAATTTGATGATTAAAATTCTCCAAGGAGTTCTGCTCTGAATCATAAAATAAAATATGCAATAAAACTAAGACATTATTTAATTAGAAAATCTTTAATTGCTTATACAAATAAGATATATTATGGACAGTATTATGTTAGGAAAAAATCTTTTGATGAATAAGGAATTTTTACAAGAATTGTTTTCATTTTTTTTAAAATTTTAATGAAGATAATTTATAAAATTTTAAATCTTAAAATTCTATCTTATTTTGCAGACATTAGGTGATATTGTTATTAAATAAAAACTACATTTACTAATAAATGGCAAAGCTTAGTACAATTCATTGCCCCCCCCACACACACACACACACCTGCTAATAAAAAGAATTATGATTTTTTTTTGTATATGGCAAATTATGTAAATACATATATCCATGGACAATATTCTCAGAAAATAAGAGTAATAACCATAGTAAATTTAAAGCCAAAGTACCTAAAATTCAATAAGATTATGGAGAATAATTTCCTAAATTTTTAAGATTACTGAGTAGTTAAAAATTATTTAAAAATGCTGTTCACGTTATATTCTTCAAGTAAATTTTACAGATATGTCCACTGAAAAAAAAAAAAAAAAAAAAAATTGATAAACTTCTGTTTGTCAGTCAAGTTGTCAACACCTAAAATAAACAGCTACAGCTGTGTTAATAAAAATGGATTTCTGTGATATTTTAAACTTAAAGTAAATAATATTTGTTTCAAATCATCTTTTAGAACATTTTTTTAATCTTTCATTAGCATGGCTGATTCTAACCTCCAGGAGAGTAACTCATTACACTTTCTTGGAATAACGTTTTCCACTGGCATGAAGTGGAAAGAGTATATTGAATCAATTGCTAAGTCTCCAGCTGAGAAAGTCATTTCATAATGTCATGCTAGACAATTTTTCTCTCCAGAATATATCTTACATATTTATAAGTCTACCATTTGTCTTTGCATTGAATATTGCTGCTACATCTGGTCTGATGCTCCTGCTATATATTTAGAGATTCTTGATATAGCCCAAAGAATAATCTGCAATATTATTGGTCTTGACCAGGCATATTAGCTTCAGTCACTTTCCCCACTACTGTGACATAACTTCCCCGTAACTTTTATATAAATACTTGTAATTGTTCTAATGGACTTTCCTCTATATTACCTAGGCTTTATGAATTTAAGCATAGTACTGGATTGTCAGCTAGGTCTCATCATTTTGCAGTTGAAATAGCTAGACGTAACTGCTATCAGTTTCTTCTCTCACATTTCTTACGTGTGGAACTCTCTTCTGGCTTCTTACTTCCCAGTCAATTATGATCTTCAAAAATATAAATGCAATGTCAATTGTTATCTTCTCTCTCCTTAGTTCTTGTTCTTTTATTGTCCTCTCTCCTTAATAGTAGTTTTTCTCATATTCTCTAACACTTAGTAACCTCCTGTATCCTTGTGGCTTTATTGCCTTTCTTGGGGTGAAATTAGAAAAAAAATCTGAGTAATTGAACTTTAAATCCACTGATATTCCTCAAATAAAATTTCAGAAAAGTATATTTCCTCTGTTCCTCTTGCCTTCAATCTGTCCTGTGAATATTAAATTTTCCAAGCCCACTTTCCACATTGTGTCCTAGAAATTTCAACCATCTCTTCCTGGTGTTAAGTATAAGTGTCCTTTTACTTTGTATTTTCTCTAAATTTTGCTGTTGCTCACATGTTTGGTTCATGTTATTCCCAGTTCTGGTTGCCAGCAAGTGTCAATCAGCTTGTCACATCAAGCACACCTGAAAAATAATTTTGCTCCCACAAATTTAGTAGCAGCAGACAACGGAATGGAAGAAAGGCAAGAGCCAGCACACTTTTTTTTTTACAATCGCATACCTACTGCCTGTGTTGAAATAACAATTCCACCAGACAATTTTTGTTGTTCTTTTTGATAAATGTCTATTATTGAAGATAATTCCACTCGTCTATTCCTATGAAGGCATTATTCACTCAGTCTCCAGACCAAAAGAAACGTCCTGGGTACGACGTTAAACTGCATCCAACAGCAAGGCCTCTGATCAGGAGGTTTTGAGGAAGCGTGGAACCACCTCTTAATTGCTGGTGTTCCCAGGTCCACCCAGACCCGGGGTGGTAGCACCTGTCGGGGTCCCAGCTATGGGCAAATAGTGAACTTCCAGATCTTTCCCACGTCCTGGGTATGACGACAAACTACATCCGCGTCCTGGGTATGACGACAAACTACATCCGCGTCCTGGGTATGACGACAAACTACATCCGCGTCCTGGGTATGACGACAAACTACATCCGCGTCCTGGGTATGACGACAAACTACATCCGCGTCCTGGGTATGACGACAAACTACATCCGCATATTTGATAAATATTATCAACAAAATAATTGCTTTTTTATAAAGATCACAAAAGACCAGAATGAAAATGAAAAAATATTATTACCAGCTCAAAAACAATATTACCAACTATACTTTTTTGAAAAACAATATTACCAACTATACTTTTTTGAAAAACAATATTACCAACTATACTTTTTTGAAAAACAATATTACCAACTATACTTTTTTGAGAAAAAAAAAAAAAAAAAAAATTTTCAAAACCCAACAGCCTTTCAACCTTTTATACAAAATAACCAACTTAAATTCATAAATTAATAAGGCTTCAGCATAAATTGACCCAAATAGGAGTTGACATGCCGTTAAATCCAACATCCATCCATCAGAAAAAAAAAAAAAAAAAATGAACACCACGACTTGGCAAGAACAGAAGAAAGTAAATAATTTTTTTTTCTTGCCGGGAATCACAATGCAATCCACTAGACAATACAACTAGCTGTGAAAAGCCCCACAACCCACAGGAACACACCTAGCAAAGTTACCACAGGTACGGGTGTTTGTTCATACTTGTTTGATCTCAATATCTCCAATTTGTAATTTGCATGTTGGGCTGTTCTGTTTGCTGACAACTATGCACCTTATCTTCTTGCAATTGATGTTTAGTCCTTTTTGCTTTCCTTCACTATCTTCTGTAGAAGTTCTTGTAGTTTCCTTTCTATATCTGCTATCAACACTGTGTCATCTCCATATATTGTTAAGATTATGGTTGTATAGGTTGAATAAGTCTAATGAGAAGACTTATCCTTGTCTTACACCCGTTTTTGTTTTTGTATATTTACTGAATTCATTTCTTATCTCTATGCAGGCAGTTTGCTGACAGTATAGGTTCTGGATTATTCTAATATCCTTCCCTAATATGTCAAGGTTAACGAGCAGTTTCAACAGTTCTTTGTGACATACTTTGTTAAACACTTTTGCATAATCTATAAAACACATGTGCACATTCTTCTGCATTTGTATTGCTCTTTCTGATCTCATTCTGTGCATAAATATCACATTCCTTGTTCCAGGGTCTTTAATGAACCCATACTGTTCTTGTCCTATTTCTGGTCTGATTCTTCTGCAGGGCCTATTCATCAGAATACGGATGATAAGTTTTGTTTTATAGCTCCTTACGTTGATTGTCTGATTTGCACCTGGCTTTGTAGGCAGTGCTCTGAAAATGAATCTACTTACATCTTTTGATACATCACCAATGTTGTATATTTTATTTATTATGTCCATAATCTTGTCAATACCGAAATCGTCTGAGGCAGCCAGCATTTCTATTACGATTCTGTTGCTTTGTTTCTGCTCAATTTGGCCATTGCTGATCCCACTTCAGATTTTGATATTTCCATATATTGCCAGTTGTTCTCTTTTGTTATGGAAGTGTTCTCCGATATATTCGTTCCATCTCTGAAGTATTTTGTCTTTCTCTGACATCAGTGTCCCGTTCCTGGATTTTATGCATCCTATTGATTAGCATGTCTTTTGCCATGTTCTCTTATTTTTTATGCATATCTGTTTTTATCTCTGGTACTCACTTTCTATTTTTGCACATTTTTCATTGATCCATTCCTCTATAGCTTGCCTGCATTTGTTACTAATTCCTTTGTGCAAAGTTCGATATTCTGTGCTGTAGCTTGGCATTGATTTTTGTCTCCTTATCATCATGGTAAGAATTTCATCTGTTATCCCTTTTTTTTTTTTCCGCTTGGAATCTTCTCAATTGCTGATGTTACTAAAGCTTTGTGCCTCACTTCAAGTTTCCATTCTCATTTTGTCCATTGTATCTACTTTTAATATTGTCCATTTATTTCTCCTTCACATTGCGGCCATTCAAGAATTGTATTGCAATTTTGGTGTTGCCTTAGCATTCTTCAATTTCCATAGTTTCAATTTACATATCACTCAAAGATGGTTGCTCCTGCAGTGAATACTTGGGTATGTTTTACAGTGTAAAACTGCATTCCTGAATCTTTTGTTGATAGTTGTGATTGATTTGGTCTTTTGTTTCTTTTTCTGGGCTTTTCCATGTTCATATATGTCTTGGATGTTCTTGAAACCAGATGTTGGCTACTAGCTGATCATTTGCTGTATGTCATCGGATCCATTTTTCTCTACATTCATTATGAGTTTAAATCTCCCTCACTATTTCTCACCATCTTCCTCCTTGCCTACTTTGGCATTCAGCTCTCTCATGACAATTCTAATTTCTTGCAATTTGCATTGAGCTATGGCATTGTCTAACATATAGTAAAACTTCTCAATTTCTTCTGTACTTTGTACTGTTGGTGCTTATATAACTTTGATGGATATATTGAGAGACTTTCGTTTGAGTTTAACAAGAATCCTTTCAGATAATTGACAGCACATCTCAGAGTACATTTCACGCCTAATATCGGTCCTCCTCCTACTATTTCATTTTTCTCTCCGCCTGCATATGTGATCCCTCCCCCCCCCCACTGATGGACTCTTCATTGTTTTCCCACCTCGTTTCACATATGCCTAAAATATTAACCTTTAACCTCTTCATTTCCTGCTTTATATTTTCTAACTGGCTACATTGATTTCGTGTTCTGAGAATTATTTTTTGTTTGATGTGAACAGTTGCTGGATGACGATACCTGTTGCTCATGTCTTTCCTTACTGGGTGGTGATCAATTCCAACGTGTTTGACTCACTTTACATCATTTTTGCTAACAGTTACTGGATGATGGTCAAGTGACACTTGTTACACATGTTCCTCCTTACTGGGCAAGGAGTTAATTCCAATAGACTTAACCACCTTCATGTGGTTATCTTTATAATTTAATTGCTAAAAGCCATGAATTTTCTTGGGCTTGATAATAGAGTTTGCCTTCACCACAGTGATTTACTGAGACACCACCTCTAGTTAGTTGACCATCAACTTGTCAAGATTTCTTCCGCCCATTGATAGGTCTTGTTTTTCATCATACAGAGTTGCTAACAATCTCTTTCACTCACAAAAAAATTGTAATGGGGGTGCCAGTTTAATCGCCAACCATAAAGTAAAATTTTCAAAATGGAAACCCTCTCATGTGATGGTAACTGATTGGCTTTGTTGGTGGAATTGCAGGTGATCCCAGTCTTAAAACTTATAAAATTGTTCACCATTAAAAAGAATATAGTAAAATATCTTTTTCCTCCCCTCTTCCGTTGGCTACTGTTGATTCACAATGTTATACTTAAAATGTTTTTTTTGTTTCAACTAGTAAATTTTAGACTTTAAAACCTTTGTGTATATAATGGATGATCACCTGATTCTATCTTAGGTAGCCAAGAAAAAGAAAAGTTTTTACAATTTTTTTTTTTTTTTTTTTTTTTAAATATCATTAGTTTATATTAAAAAAATTTTCAATACATAACAAAATTTCCGCTGTCATAATTAGTGCAACTGTAACCCCCTCCATACAAGAGATATTGCCATTTCTTACCTGAAAGAATATTCCAATAAGAATATCATATTTGTCATGTCATTTGGATCAAATATGCTATCCACATCTTCTGTGACCTCTTATTACAAAAACCAAAATATTAAGTAAAATATTTGAGAAACTCGTTCAGAAATATCTAGACTGTCAGCTGTATAGAACCGCTTTCTCAGATGAATGACTAAAAATGGCTTCAAGTGAATGAAGCATATATGTCTTAACATGAACCATCCTTCTTCGAATCTTGAGGACTGTTACTATAAATCACAAAGATGTAACTGTAAGTTCTGTGCTAACAGTTTCTTCCCTCACACTTCTCGCTTGTGGAACTCTCTTTCTTCCAGACTCCCCCCCCCCCCAGTCAACTTCGCTCTTCAAAAATTTAAATGCAATGTCAATCGTTATCTTGAGTCTTCTTAATTCTTGCTGTCTTATTGTTATCTCTCTTCAATAATGTTTTTCTTTTTCTCATTCTCTAACTCAGTAACCCTTTGCATCTGTCTTTATTGCCTTGCTTGGGGTTAAATGATGAAAAAAAGAATTGTATAAAATTAGAGAAACCACATCAATTGATGACTTTAAATCCTCAATCACAACAGCACATGTAACATGAGAAAATAATGACATTACACACTACTTTAAACAAAAGGTTAGGAAGGAAATCTCTAACAGTAATGGAAAGAGCGATAACTGTTAGTGGACTTGAGAAACTTTTTTTTTTTTGAAAAAATTGTTTTAAGAGAAAGATTTTCTAAATTTCAAACAAAGCTAGCACTGATTGTTTGGTCATAGAATGCTGGATGTTATGTGGTGAACAGATGCTACAATTCAATCTCAGCCTGATGGCCAGGAAGTGAAGAAAAGCCTCACTTGAGTAGCACTAGCTACTCTGTCAATGAATGCTGAATGTTTCCTTAAAAGAACTGACATTATCATTACCATAGTGAATTTGGATAGCATAATTGAACATGTTTAGAAAAGAGTAAGTCTACAAGATTTTTTTTGTAATTTTTGGGGGCAGATTGAGCATCATTCCTGGAGCGAGTATTTAGTGGCAGCTAGTATGAAAATCAAAGGACACCATTTGTAGTTTATAAAGAATAATTAGTCTCAGCTTTGTGCTGAGAAGTGCAATGGGTTAAGGGACAATTTCAAAACAGGGGTAGATATAAATCTGGAACCAGCAATTTCAGTTGTATTGCTTTTTCTCATTTCCAGGAACTTTACAAAATGGGTATCAGTATTTTCAGGATACCATAGCAATAGTAGCAAAATACAGGTCAACACATGTCCAGAAATCATCAATAATTTGCATCAAAATGAAACTGGAAAATCAACCATGCATAATTGCAAGGATCTATCATCTTACTAAACTGGTACAAAGGAAAGACAATTTGCTTAGTGTATGAGTTGTTCATCTACGCATTATTGAGTGTCAGAAAAGTGAGCTTTATCATATATATTGATTATGGTTCAAGAAAATAAAATTAGAAATGTTATTGAAAAACCTTGAAAGACAGACTGTTGCACAATCTGGTGAAGAAGTTTATTATACCTTCTCCTTGTGTTGTTGGTAATCTCTCTGGTATCGAAAATAAAATGTTTCCAAAAAGCTTTTGAGAAGAGACCTTGCTTACCAAAGATGTGATAGTGGAAAAAAAACTACAAGTTGACATTGTTTTGTTCAGAATCACAGTGCGGTGTCATAAAATGTATTCTTTCTGAAGACCTTTGTAGTAAACTACCGCAGAGGGCCAAGAGGCCCACAGTGGCATGCATTTTTTTGCAACAGTCAATGTAACACTAGAAAAAATGGCTTACCCCCAGGGACAAAAATGAATTTGAATGTCTCTCGCATGTAGACTGTCCCAAAAGGAAAAATGGCGGCTTTGCGGGTCACACTTTTAAAACAGGTCCCAGAGTCAGATAGACTCTCACGGAGGTCTCTTTACATATATATAATTTGGCTGTCAATGAGAATATAAAAACATGCATAACGAGGCGACGGGTAGAACAGTGACTTTTGTAGTGAACAGGAGACGCGTGTTGGGGGTCAGTGTTTGACTAAAGGAAACTGATTACAGGAATTGATTACAAACCAGAAGAAACTACAATTTTACAAACTTTTCACTACAACTTTCTATGCTCCTATTAATCTACACATATGTTCGTGTGTTAAATGTATAAAGATAATTTTTAAATATATTTCTAAAGACAATTACTATTTTGCTGTTGGAACAACTCACCTTGCCACAGCAGACAGCAGGTTCAACAAGGTGAACTTGATGAAATGGCAACTTCTCTTGCATGCTGATATCTCATAAACCTCTGAAGCTATGTGGATGCAATCACAGTATGAGATGCACAACATGTCACACAGTTTACTGACTTGCTAACAAAGAATGTATCTTAATAGAATTTAAGCTTTTCAAACAGCAACATCTCAACATGATCAAGATGCTCAATGCTGACAAAAATACCATAATGTATTTGTAGCAAACTGTCACAAATACACAGCACCGTAAGTCCAAATAACCACATTGTGAGAAATAATGAGGTAGGTGCTGAATGTTACCCAGTGGCATTATTGACAGGATCATTCACATCTTGTTGAAGAATGAATCTCGTTCTGGGTATGACCAACTAGATCTGGCGGCAAGGTCACTGGTCATGAGGATTTTAAGAGCATGGAACAAATTCTTAATTGCTGCTGTTCCCGGGTCCAGCCAGGGTGGTAGCACCTGTTAGGGTCCCAGCTATGGATAAATAGTGAACACACAAACTGGGGTCAAAATATAAAAATACATTAGAAAAAAATTACCAGCAATAAATTTTTTTTAATTGCCAAAGCTCACAAAGAAAAGAAAATTTTGGTATTAAATGACCCATGAGGAGTTGATCTGCCATTAAACAAACCAAACTGGATCTAAAAACTAAGTCATTTGGAATGCTTTTGGTCAATCTATCAATTTCACAAGAAATTTACAATGAAACTTAAAATTGTCATACTACATAAGAATTGAACTATCATTAATAGTTAATGTGCTTTTTGAAAGAATCCAGTTTCTTTTGACACTCTCATATTCTAAAGCATAAATCAATATCTTCTGACACCAACCCTTGTTTAGATATTAACCAATTGTTTTTTTTTTTTTTAGAGTTAAAAAAATCCCCCCCAAATCTATCAGATGTTGCAGTTTGAGTATTAAAAACTCGCAGAGAAAATGTTAAGGGAAGGAGGCTATAAAAATGGTGTAAAAAGATAAAAACATAGTAAAAAATGTTTGAATTTGAGCAATGGATGCAAGAATAATAAGCTTACAGCAATATCATGTTGAAAAACTGGTTCCGGTACAATCATCAAAGTGAAGCAACTCTGAGCCTGGTCAGTACCTAGATGAGTAACCACTTGCGAATACTAGGTGCTGTAAGCTTGGATGTGTGGGTGGTCTAATGGATAATGACTCAGAGAGCCGAGTTCCAATTCAAGTTGGGTTTGTTATATTTACTCACATGCAAATGCTCTTGGGTAAGGTATGAATCCACCTTTTCTCTCTCCAGCTATGGGTTAATCAGTAAAACTTATATCACTAAATCATTATCATTGTCCCTGCCCCCCCCCCTCTTACAGTCTAAAAATATTTTCTGGTTTTAAATAACCTGCAAATGGTTGATTAATATATTTTCTACAGCCTATCAAAAGATAGGCATATTTTCTGGAAGCAACTTGAACCCTCTTACATAATTTTTTTTTTTTTTGATGTGTGTGTGTGTGTGGGGGGTTAATGTGTGTAATACTTACAATTGTCAATAGTGGCAGGGTAGCTTGTGAAATTACATTTGTTGAAATATGAAAGAGATTTTTGACAAAATCTACAAAACGAGTGAAATTCATACTTTAGCTTGTTAATAAGGACAGCTAATATCATCACTAATAAAATGCATATTCAATGGTGGAACTACAATTTAATTTGCATCTAGAGATTTGAAAATCAGTAAAATTAGGACAAAGTTGATTTGCCAGACAAAATTTCAAGAGTAATTTGGAGCAAGCAGTTCAAATCTTAAGTTAAACAAGAATATTTAATTTTTGATTTAATTTGGAGTGTACCTAGTCCATAAATACTTAAATAGTATATGGAAGAAGTACAAAATTTTATTATATCTTTAAAAACAGAAATTTTAAAAGTGTATATTAATATACATATACAAATATATTGGAGGCAGAGCAATGAAAAAAATATTTACTGTAAAATGGTAAATTGAAAAATTATTTTAAAAAAAAATTGGTTCTTTATTTTCAGATATAAATAAAATAGTGATTGATTCCATAGTATTATTTGTATATAAAATTGAATGTACGAACTGTAAAGTTATTTATTTTGGTGCATCCGACAATGGAGTAGTGAATGGGAGTGCAGAATTAGGGTACCCCGAATCATTGTTACCTACAGGTGATCTAGCAATTTGTTTGCCCCCTCACCAGTGTTAAGTTATTTTTGTTTTGTCTTTTTGTGTTGATTGAATGATTAGCATGAATGGAAACAGGATAAAAGGAATTAGCATTGGGTAGAATTGGTTATTTATTTTTGATTTTTATACCCAGAGTTATATTTTCCAATTTTTATATATATATATATATATATATATATATATATGCAGAAATATAGTCTTAAAGTGTGCTATATTTATGGGGTAAAGTGCTCAATATCAGAGATAGAGCGTGTGTAAATATAAAAGTGGACATGGAAGTCAGCACTTAGAGGCGACAGTCTGTTTCATGCTAGTGCAATCGTCAGGCGACTAGTGCTGTTATTTTTCTCGGCTATTTATATAAGGGTCAGTGGTGCATTATGGGTAGTCTATTTTGGCGGTTACTTTTACCGGAAGTGGCTTATTTGTTTATTTATTTATGTCAAATTGTTTTGCTTGTTTTTTGTTCGTTTTTTATTTTTATTTTTATTTTTTATCTTATATATTTATTTATTTATTCTTTTATTTTGATCGGTGTTTTTGGTTAACGTAGTAAAAATTTGTTTATATAGCTTATTGTTGGTAGTCTATAATGGCCGTCATTACCGGAAATCGCTTGTTCGCTTATTTATTTGGGTCAAATTGTTTTGCTTGTTTTTATTTATTTTCATTTTTATTTTTTATCTTATATATTTGTTTATTTGTCATTGATTAAATCTGTTTGTTGAATTTGTGGTTTTTTCTGACTATTATTTAGGTGGGAACAGTTTTTAATTTATCTATTTAGGTTGGTTATCTTTATTTGTTTTTGTTTTGTTTTGTTTTTTAAACGGCTAGTTTATCGTAATCCGTTGTTAGTTTATTTATATATTTGGATGTATTTAGATCGATTTATTATACTTGTTGTTATTTATTTGTTACACTATATCTTTTTGGCTTTCGGTTTTTAAGTAACGTAGTATATTATCTTTTATTAATGGTTTTTTTTTTTTTTTTTTTTTTTTATTTGTATAACAGTTATAACTTTCGTCCGTTCTTTTGTTTTGATTTTGTTTCGTATATTCTAACAGGTGTGGTTTTATGATTTGTTTGGAGTAATTTATTTTGCTTATTTTATTGTTGTTTGTTTATATATTTATTTATTTTTCTATTTTAAGTTACGTAGTAAAAATTTGTTTTCATGTCTACATTTTGAGATTAGCTCGGATCTTTTATTTAATAATTTATTTTCATCTGGGAAGGTAATGATAGCTATTTTTTCCTCCAAGCAAAGTTTGCAGGTTTTTGATAGGTTGTTGTAGGCTGATGATTTTTTCCTTATTTTCCAAGATATTTTTGGTGTGGTGTGCGTTTTGTTTTTTATTTCCCAGATATACTTAGAAAGCATTGTGCTGTTCGCATATTTACTATTTGTGAAAGACAATTTGTGTACATAATTTCTTTGTTTCCATGGTCCTTCGGTTACTCCTATATATACTTTTTCTTCATTATCTGCTGATTTTGTCGTGGCTATATTTTTACTACGTTAACCAAAAACACCGATCAAAATAAAAGAATAAATAAATAAATATATAAGATAAAAAATAAAAATAAAAATAAAAAAACGAACAAAAAACAAGCAAAACAATTTGACATAAATAAATAAACAAATAAGCCACTTCCGGTAAAAGTAACCGCCAAAATAGACTACCCATAATGCACCACTGACCCTTATATAAATAGCCGAGAAAAATAACAGCACTAGTCGCCTGACGATTGCACTAGCATGAAACAGACTGTCGCCTCTAAGTGCTGACTTCCATGTCCACTTTTATATATATATATATATATATATATATATATATATATGTGTGTGTGTGTGTCAAACAAAAGATTGTTACTTACCACTTCAAATCAAGAGTGTCACCATATTTTCTGTGAGAGCAGAACAGTTATTGCATTTGCTTCCATTTTTCTAGAAGAGTACAGAAACTGATGAACGAGAAGTTGTTTGAGATTAGACTATAAAATGCCAGATGTGTTACATGCATTATGAGAACAATTGTAGCCAAAGGTTGGCACACAAGTTGATATTCAACCAGCTGGGTCACCATGGAGATGGGGTGATGTTGAAAGACCCGAAACCCCTAATGATCCTTGGCTAAAAACATCATTGCTGATTTGTGCCAAAGCATCAAACTGATGTATTTCATGAAATTGACAAGATGTTATTTCATGACTCTGCATTGGAAATGGATGTAGCTATAAAAAAATCTTCAGTTTTTTAAACATTTGTCAAATAACAATAAGTGTAAATAAAAATGTAATTTTGATTTTCTCCATCCTCATCACAAATTGATTTTGTTTTGAAGGTATCAGATCCTCAGTATCATACAGTAAGCAATATCTGACGTGGAAATTGAGGCGGGTATATGGTTCTGTGATCAAGTAAGTATTTGACTTCCTAATGTACTTCAAGCTATGAAAACTTGACAAATGATACCATCAGGTGGTATTTTGTGAAAATATGTCCCGAAATGAGGACCACCACAATGCTAGCATTGTGGGCGTGTCAATAAATTACATCTGGCAGTAAAGCCTCTGATTGGGCGGTTTTGAGGAGTGTGAAACCACCACTTAATTGTTGTTGTTCCCAGGTTCACGCCGACTCAGGATTGTAGCACCTGTCAGATTCCCAGCTATGGGAAAATAGTTGGCCCGCAAACTGGGGTCAAAAAACTGAAAGTATAAAAATACAAGCAATACATTTTTGAAAAAAAAAATATTGCTAGCAATACATTTGACTCTTGGCAAAGACCCTCTTTGCAAAAATATGTCAATGAAACCTGATCAACAAAGTGATTTCTTACAAATACATATTCTATTCATACAAACCTATCCTAAAAATCTTGTCGGCATTAAATAACCCATTGAGGTGTTGATATGCCATAAAACAACCAAACCACTGTGCTGTACACCCGACCACTTAATACTGAAACTTTCTAAAATGACTGATTTTAATTTCCATATATCAAACTGAATTGTCACAAAATAGTTTTATGATGAATAGGCTCCCATGTTAAACAAATTCACTTTGAAACAAAGTAATTTTGTGAAAACATGATTTTTATAAATTGATTTTCTCATGATTGAAAATTGTCTAGTATTTGAACTAAGACCTTTACATTAATCTAATTATACATATTAATGTTTCATTCAATTTTATGATCTCTTATGTTCAGAGAAGAGACAGATTATTGAGGAAGAGTTTTATAGAATTATGTAGAAATATGAAAAAAGAAGATAGCAGTAATGACAATTAAATTAACTATGAAGGTCACATTATGCAGTTTGATGTTGTGTTTTTATTTCTGTTTTTACTTGTTAAGGAAATCGATTCCTTTTTACTGCCCCACATTTAACGTTTTTATCAGCTCTGAAAATGAGGTTGTCATGTCAGAAGCTTTAAATTAAATCTTTCCATACCAAAATGGGATTTTCTCTTACTTTTACAATCATTTAATTATTATTATTAGATTCTTTGGGTGAGAATATTATGGGTGCACATTTTCAAGCCATTTGGATCAAAATTTATTGAACTGTTTTGGGAAATAGCATCCAATTGAGAAAAATGGTAGAATCTTCAGATATCTTGAAAATGGTCTTCCTGCGAATATCTGGAGTTAAAATTCTCTAGTTGTTCTTAGTTTTTTGGCGAGGAGGTTATTTTAACATGGTTTAAAAACTGCAGATAATCTGAAAGTGGTTTGTGTTAGGTCCTGGTTAAATTGACATAGAATATCCCCTTATAGAGTGAGGCAAAATTTACACACCATAAGGGTTAATTAATTATGTTTTAAATGTTTTGATATTTTCTTATTTTATGTGGTCATTTGAAGTTGAAATGAGTTGTTTATCAAATGCACCCAAGAAATATTAAGGAACTTAAAGAATTAAATATAAATATATTAAAATAGTGGAAACTCTCCAATGTAAAATTTTAGGATTGGTGATTTTAAATGAGCATAAAAATTACATTTATAGAACTCAAATATTTTCTACTCTATTATTTTTGTTAATTTCATTAAGATTATAATTTTAAATTTATATATTGGGTTATTGTCCTTAATATCTGTTGTTATAACCTTAAAAAGACTAAAATTATTGTTTGAATTAATTAAAAAAAAAAAACTTACTTTTATTCAAGCTGTAATTATGTTGTTTGAATGCTGCTATTGTCATTGGCTATAAGCAATGTTTTAATCGTGTTAGCCAATCTGCAATTGTAGCTCTGCATGAGGCATTCAGGCAAAATTCTTGAATTAAAACATTCATTTATTTCAGTTAGCAGTTCAGTATTTTTGGTGGTGTTTTTTTTTTTTTTTTAAATTTTAAAAGTCAACAAGAACCTGTAGTGGACTGTGGGTTTTTTTACGTGTTGTGATATGAACACGTGTGGTCTCCTGAAATAAAGTCTACTACAAATATGGCAGACTCATGAGGAGTCCACCGAAAGAAATGTAAAAGAAAACAACTAAGAACCAATATATATGTACAAACAGGTTTATATGTATTAAACAACAAAAAGGGTTTACAAAAGACAAAAAATATTAACGTGTGTGTGTGCATGAACATAAAGATTTTGTGTTTCAAAGTATGTTAGTACGTACGTACGTGTGTGTGTGTGTGTGTGCATAATGTTCATGGTGTCTTCCCACAAGTGGGACGCGTATCTTCTGTGAGAGTCCACTGAAAATGAAAGAGAGAGGGGGGGGGGTTCTCATGTATATATAGTTTAGGGATGGCTCTACCAAGTAGTAGTATCAGAATTTAGGAGGAGATAACTCTGACAAAGTTATTGAAAACGTTTGTTTCATTGTAATCTTGAGTTCTTTAATTTTTGTTGTTGTAATTAACATTTTAAAAAAATTTTCTCTTCTGCAACTGATGAAGATAGATTAAGAAGTCGGTAGCCTGACATAGTTAATAGCTGAACTTTCAGATTAAATTTTAATTGTATAATATATGATCTATGGGATCAAGTACACTAACAAGAAAGGTAATTATGCTGAGAAATATATTTTTGGGAAATTTCTCTGAAGTTCTCTGCCAATGCATTCTTCTTGGGCAACTCTTTTCCAGCTTCCTGTTTTCCTGCTAATTAGAATCCTTGTAACATTAAATGCAATGTCAGTAATCTCATCTTCTGTCTCTTTCAGTCCTGTTCTCTTATTGTCCTCTCTCTCTCTCTTTTATTCTCGGTAACCCCTTGTAACCTTGTGGCTTTTATCGCCTTGCTTGGTGGCAAAGAGAAAGATTTGAAATAATAATAAGTAAATGCTTTTCTCTTTTTCCTCGTTAGCTTATGGGTGATTGATTTGTTTTTTACAGCTTATCAATCCTTTGCCGAAACATATTTTGAATTGTAAGAATAAATTTATTTTGGCAATGTTTAACCTTTGTGCCTGCAAAAAAAAAAAAAAAAAATGGTGTGCCAAAAAGGATAGTTATTCCCTTGACACTGCTATTACTGTACATACTTTTGACTCCCTCAGCAATGTATATTTTTTGTTTTTTTTTGTTTTTTTTTGTTTTTTAAATAATGATTAGAATTTTAATAAAACCCAAACATATGAAAATGAATCTATACATTTTCTTTTATTCTTAAGAATTGATAACAAAGATATTAAACACTACTTATTGCCTATTTAATCTATTGGAAGATTTTCTGCGCATTTAAAAAAAAAAATTATCAACAATTTAAAACTTTTTCAAAATTTACATTATTTGGACTATTGTCCTCATCTTTGTCGCCATATTTATTACAATGTTTCAGACGTTGTACACTCTGGCCTTCATCAGGTCCTCAAGGACACATGGCATAGTGGCTAAAGGCGTTGGTTAGATCCAATGACAGGACCTAAATAGTGTGAGTTCAATACCCGGTTAAGGCAGTGGAGAACTTGGAGAGGGGAAATAACTGATAACTGACATCCATTAAACATGGCACATGGAACTAGAACAGTCTACCCCAGTGAGCAAAATAAAGGGTTCAGTTCGACATTCCAACCACCTGAAGAAAGCCGGAGTGTACAACAACCAAAATGTAATAAATATGGCGACAAAGATGAGGACAATAGTCCAAATAATGTAAATAGTGTACATAATACCTCATCTCAGAAATATACACAAAAAAGATTAGGAAGTAGGGATAACCTGTAATTAGTTGAATTTCTGACCTTGAATCTCAATTGATTACTCATACTTGATCTGAGATAACAATTATAAAAACAAAAATTGAATATTAAGATTATGCTGCCAATAATAAATCTTGGTAGGGCCTCTAGTTCCTTTAGGATGGCATCACTGTAAACATTGAATAAATCTGGAGAGAAGATGCAACCTTGTCTCATGACCCTTTCTAATTTTATATAGTGCTTCCCAATATAGGCTTATAAATATTAATCTTGTAAACCATTTAGAACCCTTTATTTAATTATTATTTAGTTCAAATTTTTAATTCTGTTTCCTTGTTTTTTCAGTTTTTCTAGGTACTATTTTTGAAGGAGAAGACGTAGGACGTTTTTTGAGGAAACTAACAATGAAGTCTTCTGATATAAAAAAGGACACTATTCCCACCTCAGTGCATCGATCTTTAAGAAATCGCCCTTCACAGCTATTGTATCAGCCACCTGCAAAACGCTGTACTGACAAGTCACCAAAAATCACCCCCACTTATCCCAGAACATTATCTGCAAAATCTGAGACATGTTCCAAAAACACCTGTTCACTGAAACCAACCAAATATAAGAGAGAATCCTTACATGGATCCCAGCAGGCCAAGGAGCAAGAACTCCTGAATGATTCTAAAATCGCTTCTACCTCTCCAAGCTCCGAGGAAGATTTGCAAGGAGCTAGTTACACAAGATTAAAACCTTTAGAGGTCCAAAGTTTGTCTGAAAGAAAACCTGGACTTGGACGGGGAAGTCTTTTAAAATTGCAACTCCTTTACGAGCACAGATCTTTGAAGGCAGATAAAACTAGTGACAGATACGAAATTGAAAATGTCAGAGAAGGAGTGAGTACTGCATGTGTCTCCAATTCGGATCAAACTAGTCCTCAGTTGTCTGAAGACTTCAACCATAACAACAACCATCTCAGCAAGTCTTTCTTGGAATTACCAGGCTCAGATTCTGCAAAATTCCACAATGCAGCAACTTTCGAACAAATAGATGATTTTAAACCTTTTATACTTGAAAACAAAACCAATTTCCAGAAACCAAAATGTCTAGGAAATATTCTGCCTTCATCAACTGAAGCACACGGTCAAGTAGAGTGTGTCTCAGAAGAGGTTGCATGGAGAATGGGAGGAGATCAAGCATCGAATATTGTCGAATCATTTGAGCTGTCTGGAGACTGGGAACCTGAAGCCATGGCTTCAGACTCGTCTGGCTTGGGTATGTCGTTACAGTCTCCTCAAAAGAAGGCCAGAGATGAAAATGGCGAAATTTCTGTGCCCAATGAAAGTTTCACTGTAACTGCTTTAAATGAAGACTCAAAAGAAGCAACAGAAATCTCTTACGGCTACAGCCAAAGTGGAGACAGTGAACCTGCCGATGTCTTTGACTCCCAATCATCACTCAGTGATGAAACTTACTTGTCTGTCTATTCTTGTTTGAGTGAGCTCGAAGAAAATACTGAAAGCATAAACAAATCGGACCGAGACAGTCTTTTCTCGGAAAGTAATAGTTGGACTGAATGTGTACTAGAAGGTTCTTCTGGTGATATTGTTAGTACATCTGCCAAAACCTCTTTCAGTGATAGCCAAAACGAAGACAAACATGGCTCCAAAAGCTCTCTATCCTTCCAAGAGGAAACAGAAGTTACAAACTTTGTTGATACCAGAGATGGAATCACTAATCATGCCAATTATCAAGCAGGAGATAATCAACTTAGCTGGAATCTGAACTGGGAGAAAAATCACGCATACAGTAGGCAATGTAGTACACGTCATACAAAGCAGAAATTATTTCCAAAATCCGACATGTGCCAAAAGTCAGATTTACCTGCAATCAGTACTTCGCCTTGGTCATGTGGTCGTAAAAGATTTTTTTCTTTCTCCCCACCAACTGCTAATTACAAAATCACAAATTTACCTTCTCCCCAGACCCGCATGACCAGTCAAACAATATTTGAAAATTCCCCTTCCGGTAGAGCCTTGGAATCTGGAACAAAGAGCGGGGATTGTATTATTAATTCACTCAGGTCTCACGTCAAAGAAATCTCCTTGAGAAATCGGGATCACTGGAAACAGTTAGCCTTTCAATACAAACAAATCTTTGGCGTTGAATCATCTCCAAATAGTTGGAAAGAGAACTACAAGAAAAAATGTTCCGAGGCCGGCCATAAATTCCTGGATACCCATTGTCACATTGACATGATGCTCAATGAGCATTTAGACAGAATTTATGGTAATTTCCAAGAATATCGTAAAGCAAATGCAGATTCATTTCCTAATGAATTTGGTGGATGTGTAGCCATCTTCTGTAATCCGCTGACATTTAATCCTCGAGGTAAATTCATTTATTCTTACTTTGTCTTTACAGTTTTACTATTTTCAGGATTATTTTAAAGCTAGTGATTGCATCAAACGTAGAGGAGCGGGAAATCTTGTGGATCTGATGTCAAAGACTAGTGATTAATTTGGATTTCATATTTATCGTTTGTCAATTGTTTTCAGCAATTTTTTTTTTCCTTTACATGATTTTTTGTGCCAAATATTTTTGTACAAAAACTTGGAAATAAATTTGGGAATAATCAAAAGTGATTGCGAAATCCAGCGAAAGTCACCCATGAAATATAATTGTTTCTACAGAAAGTAAGGCCCTACTTACATCAAATTGGCCTTAAATTATGTGGTGACGGAAGAATTATTGTTCAACTTTTAAAAGGTAAACTTAAATATTAATGCAATACTTAAATGCAGCGATCAATTTTGAGTTCTTCTGTAGTTTATTTTTGCCTAAAAACAACAATTAAAATATCATATTGGTAGTCTTGGAGTAATGGATAGATATTGCTAATGGAATCAATAATTCTTAGATCAGAGCAGCTTAAATATTAGGAAAATTTCCTTCTCAAAAATCTCTATATATAAAACTGATTATGTGTGTGTGTTCGCGAACCATAAGGCATATTCCCACCAAATTTGGAACATAGATTGTACTCAATACTGGGTGTGTCTGGGTAAAAAAAGTTAGTCATTTTTCAATAATCGATAAATATAATGTTTAAATGGGAATTTCCATTAGTTTGGTTGTTTTTAAACTTTCAGACTTGAAGTCTAAACCCTAAAGCCGATTTTAATGAAAGTTGATAAGTGTATGCAACTTATTGTCACGCTTATTATACGCTATATTGATTTTCGTTTCTTTCGACACTGGGGCCCTCAGGGTGCCTCAAAGTGATCCCCAAAAATTTAAATTGCTTTTTATGAAATTTTGCATGTTTGTTACGCTGTTACAATGAGATAGAAATCAGTTGTCAGATTTTTTTAAATGCATGCGGGGGCCCCCAGGATGACCCTATAAACCCTTTGATGCCTCGATTGCTTTTCAAGTGTATTTTGTAGCAGTATTCCCCAATTTCAATGGAAATTTCAGTACATATTGAGATTATATCGAGTAACTGAAGTAGTCACTTGGAATTCACTGAAAATCAATTCTGGCATCCCCACGAGTTAGGGGACCAGCAGGGAACCCTGAAATTTTCAATTAAGTCTACAGCCTTGGCCATAAAGTTGATTAAATAGAAAACTTTAAAAAGATGTGCTTTATTATTTCAATTACTATTAGTCTTAAACCTGTCCTTTGGCTTGAAATTTGGGACCCCTAGGGTGAACCAAAGGGACCCCCAAATTTTCAAATTGCTTTGATTTCGACAGAATTTTACATGCATGTTAGAATCTTAAAATGAATCAAAAACGATTATCAGATTTTGAAAACTACATAAGGAGCCCCCAAGATGACCCATGAACACCTTGCTGCCCCATTAGTCTTTCAAATGTAGTGGTTAGCAACATTCCAATGAAAATTTGCACATAATTTGTGTTTAGATCAATCAACTCAAAATCAAAATAGACACCCCATGTGTCATAAATACATTATGAAAAATATCAGTTTTTCCCATGGATTTCCCATTTTGGTACTTTAATAGTTTAATTTGTATTAACTTGACGGCAAAAATTATAGCCTTCTTTCAGAAAAAAAGAATAAGTGCAAACGAAAGTGTGCACTGATGAGAGAAGTACACGTAGGTATAACACACGTGTGCGAGATCGATTGAGATGTGTAGTGTCTACAATTGATTTTGCTCCACGTGCAGTGATCGATCAAGTTATGTAGTGTGTACTATCGATTTTTGCCTCACGTGTAGTGTTTATTAATGCTATGTGATGAAATAAATGCAAAAAATCTCATTCGCATCAAAGTTGTCATCCAGTAAAAAGGTAGGCTGCCTTCATGCATGTATATTTTGAATTTTTGATACTTTAATTTAAATTTGTGAAAATCATTTTATTAAAAAAGTTTAAGCGTAAATGCCAATTTTTAATTATGTATTTATCATCTACTAATCAGCGTTTAAATAATGCTTACTAACTCATATATTTGGAAACTTGAGCCCTAAAATTTTGGCAGTTTTATTCTGAAAAATGCACTTATAATAATGTAAAGACCCTGTTGATTCATTTATAATTATGCTAAACTTAGCGTGTACGTTTTAACGTTCATAGTGAGTAGGTTTCTAGCTGCACGTTAATTTTTATTTTCATCACTAGAATGTTTTTTTTTTTTTTTTTTGGTAGTCTATTTTTAGATAAATCCTAACTTTACGAGCTTGCTTACCACACCCCCGTGGTCTCCCTTATAAACTTGCATTTAATTTATTGTGGCTATATTTCCTTAATGTGTATAATATTCTTGCTTTTTAATTGATTACTTCATTGTTGTTCAAAAAGCTTAGCCAAACCCCCCCCCCCCCCCAACAACAACTACAGCCTGACAGTAATGCCAAGACAGCGAAATCCTTCACTTGGACGTGCTACTACTGCAGCCAAACGCATGAAAGCACAGAGAAGAAACGCTTCGCAACAAGAAACTCAAATTAGACTGACACAAAATGCTATTCGTACAGCTAACGCAAGGTCAGCAGAAACTAATGAGCAACAGTTAACTAGACGAGGACAGAACTGCTGCTACTGAGCTGTCGAAACTGAGGGGCAAAGAACAATTGGACATGAAAGAAATGCTACTCGAACTGCTGCCACTCGAGCTGGCAATCTTCAGACATACAAGTCCATTAACACAATCCCAGATCCAGATCAGGTGGTGAATTATCCAACTGAATTTCTTAATTCATTAGACCCACCTGGACTACCGCCTCACAGATTGGCCCTAAAAGTTGGGACCCCAGTTATATGCTGTTGAGAAATTTGGAACCACCAAAACTCTGCAATGGGACACGCTTGGGGGTAAAAAAGACAATGCAACACGTCATAGAGGCAACTATTCTTTCAGGATGTGCAAAAGCGGAGGATGTGTTCATTGCAAGGATTCGTCTTATTCCATCAGGAACAGAACTACCGATTCCTTTCAGAAGGCTACAATTTCCTGTTCGTGTCAGTTTTGCAATGTCGATAAACAAATCCCAAGCATTATAATGAAAAGCATTAAAGAAATAGGAACTAAAATCTTCACATTTGGATTCATGTTTGTCAAATTTTGAATAAAATTTTCTAGTATAGCTTACAGTGAAATCATGCTGAAAGGACTGGTTCTTGCTGAATCATTGATGTTAAGCAGTGTTGACCTCAGTACTTAAATGGTGAGCTTGATAACACCAGTTACTGTAAGTGACTTCCTACAATCTGAAATATGATTGGCAGCAAGTCCTCATCATTTGACAGTTGAAATGGTGAGATGTAACTGTCAGTTCTATGCTAATAGTTTACTCTATTGCACTTCTCGCTTGTGGAACTTTTTTCCCAGTCAAGTTTGATCTACAAAAATTTAAATGTAATGTCAATTGTTATTGTCTGTCTTGTCAATTCCTTTTCTTTTATTGGCCTCTCTCCTTCAGTCAGTTAAGTGCCATTCGTGGTACACACTTGGACGATCATGTCTCTTTCAATTGATGATTGATGAGGCAGATCCCCCCCTTCTCCTTAATAATGTTGTTTTATTCTTTGATATTTAGTAACCTCTTACATCTTAGTGGCTTTATTGACTTGCTTGGGGTGAAATGATTGAAAAAAAAAATTTTTTGCTTTAAGTAACCCACTAAGGGGTTTTGATAGATTTGTTTTATTCCAGCTCATCAGTTCTCATATAAATGTTTCATTTTATGTATTCTGAGAATATGATATTTTATGTAAATGTCCATTTTGTTTTGTAGGTAGTCTTTTTCGTAGTTTGGTTAATGAAGACAATGTCTGGATTGCAGTGGGTTGTCATCCAAAGAAAGTGAAATTTCTAGACAAACGCACTTTGCAACAGTTAAACGAGTGTATCCGAATGCCGCAAGTGGTTGCAGTTGGTGAAATAGGTCTAGATTATTCCGGAATGTAAGTAGTTTTTCTTGTTATTGTTTTTGCTTGTCCTCGATATGACGATACAATACATCCAGCAGCAAGGCCTCTGATTGAGAGATTGGAAGTTTTGAGGAGCATGGAACCACCTCTTAATTGCTGTTGTTTCCAGGTCCACCCTGATCTGGGATGGTAGCACCTGTTAGGGTCCCAGCTATGGGCAAATAGTGAGCCCCTAAACAAAACTTTATGAAAGTATAAAAATACATTTTTATAGTAAAAATACCAGTAACAATTTTTTTTTATATGTAAAAAAAAAAAAAAATATGGCCACCAGTACATATTTAGAGTAAAATAGCCAACAATACATTTTCTCTCTATTTGAAGGCATAAGATGTGTTCAAAATATTTAGATTTCATCATTAAATAATCCATAGAGGTTAATAGGCTGCTAAATAAAATCAACCAAACTTTTAATTTATTATTTGATGCTAGCAAGGTGATGGGATGTCGTCCGGGTGCTGTTACTTCAAAATAAATTATTGGTGGGTGATTGCAACTTTGAGGATCATGCAAATTCTTTTTATTCCTAGAAAACGTTTCTCAATTTGATAAATTAATGTGTCTATTCTTTGTTTGGAAAATATTTGTGTGCATTCTGCAAATCGTAAAATAAAAACTGCAATAAAAGTATGACATTATTTAATTAGATAAGCTTTTAATTGCTTTTATCAATAAGATATATTAAGAACATTGTAATCTGAAAAAAAGAAATTTTTTGATGAATAATGAATTTTTACAAGAATTGTTTTCATTTTTTTCTTCTTTTTATAATTAATAAGTTATAAAGTTTCAAAAATCTTTAAAAAATTTTTTCAAAACTTCCTCTCTGTTAGGTTATTAGGTGAAGACTATATTTATTAGGTGAAGATTGAAAAGCTTAATACAAATCATCATGCAGTAAGATTTTTAAAATAATTTTTAATTTTTTATGTGTATAAACATGCCCATATTATTATCAGAAAATAAGATCAATGACTATAGTGCTTAGAAATAGAAAAATCATTTGGTATACACTCCCATTTAACCATATGCTAAGCACTAAGTTAGGGCAGAAGTTTCTCGATTTGATTGAAATTTCCCCAGTAATAATCCTCTAAGCAAAATTTTTAATAAAAATATGCTTAAATTAAGTTACAGTTGTACAGATAATCTATAAAAATTTTTTAAAAATCATAATAAAATTTTAAATCTACACTTAAACCAAAGTAACAATTGTTATAAAACAGAAAACAATAATTATGTAATTATAGAAATCCTAATGAATGTCCATTACAGAATAGGTGTATTACTGATTTTATTGTTTACTAATGTACCATTTCATGTAGTGAAAATCCAACAGTTAAGAAATTTTATATTGGCAGTACAAAAAATTCCTTTAAACTGAGGTGGTATCAGCAGATATTTTCTTTCAACAACAATGCCTACTGTAACCAAAGATGCCTTTCTAAATATTTTTGGCATTTAAAAGAAATTTGTAAAACTCCTAAGGTTTAATGGAAAATATTAAAAAAAACAAGAATCTGTAAATCCTTAAATGACCCATGTCCCTTTTGTTTACAAGAAAAACTGCATATTATAGAGTTTCCTAAAAATAAAGTTCTGCTAAATCAAAGAAATGAATTAACAATTTTAGGTAGGCATTGTCTAAAATTTACATTAAAATATAGTTAAAAGAATTCTTCATAAATATTATATGCATTACAATTACATAACCATTATTTCATCAGTATATAATCATCCACTCAATTTTTATTGGATTTTTTCAACTTTAATATTGCTTTATTTTATTGCCCATTCAATATAATTAGCATTGTATATTAAAGTTCAATAAAAAAATTTCTTTTAATTTTATCTATTTGGTCCCTTTTAAGATGCTTCCGTAGTATAAAAAATTTTGAAAAATTCTTAAAAATAATTTTTGTTCAAGGTTACTCTAAGTCTACTTCACTAAATCTGAACTTTGGATTATGCTACATTATGTTTGACACTGACATGTCTAGAGTGTCAATTTATCAAGAAATGAATTTATAACCTGCCTCTCTCCACCCTCTGACCTTATTTTTCATTATTCTATTTTAGCATAGATCCAATTGGTTAATCCAGACATGCCCAAAAGTATGTGTTTTAATTCTGACATTAGGCTCCCCCCACCCTTTTATCTTTCAAAAGAGGTAACGATTTGTTTTCAAATTTCCCAAATAAATCATTTGTATTATGTTATCTACCATTGCCTCATGACAGTTCTGGAACATGAAAGTTTTTGTGTAGCGATGTAAAATGTTTTTATTGTAATCTATTATAATAAAAATACTTTAATAATATTATATTTTACTCTACATTTGTATTGAGCACTTTTTAAATTAAATGCAAAGAACTATGGATTTTAAGGCCATCTGTTCTTTCTCTTTCCTAAGATTATATATATAGTGTGTGAGTGTAAAGGACAATATGTAGCTTTACTTTGCGTGTGTCTTGTTCAACAGGTGATTTTAAATTCTGCTACCTAAGAGGCACTAGTGGAGGGCTTTGAAGTGAAATGATGTGCAAGTTACTGCACTGGGTTCAAAAGTCACCTGACAAGCCATCTGCAACAATGAAATCTACAAAAAAGTGTTTGTTTCTGTCAGAACTCCATATTTATGTTTAAGTTTTGTGAATTTCTTTTTTTGTAAGTTAAAAAGAAAAAAAAATACCACTGAAAAATTCTTTCCTGCATGTGAATTTTTTTTTTTTTTTTTTTTTAAGGTTTCATTTGGAAGCTGAGATACAAAAAGATGTTTTTCGAACTCAAATCAAACTAGCATTGGATGTTTCAAAGCCGATAGTTATCCACTGCAGAGATGCTGAAGAAGATTGCTTCTCAATACTTAAAGCAGTAAGGCTAACTTTTGCTGAGACAACTCTTTCTTACAAAATAATACCCAAGTGTTGGGGGGGGGGGGGTAGTGCTTTTTCTTTTCTTTTTTTCTTTGGTTGATGGTCTTGCTATTCTGTGCTTATAGCTTTTGACATCTGTTAGTTTTCTCATATTTCTTGCATTTTTGTCTATTCAGGCAAGAATTCCTTGTCTTGTGCTTTTCACTGCAACAGAAGTGATGGAGGGTGAAAACTGATCTTATTGGAATTCGAGTTGACTAAATAAAAACCCACAGAAAAATATCCAAACACTATAAAACTCTTGGAATTTCTTTAATGAATGAAATGTTATCGTAATTATGTAATTTTCTTTCCTGTCCTTTTTGCTGAAACTCTCAGCGATTAAGTCTGGAGAAGAGAATGGGAATAAAGAATAAAAAAGCTCCTAAAAGATTTCAACTCAATTCCTCTTGATTAACATGTAAGTCATTCCAAAGACAAAGCAGTAACGGAGCCCATTTGAAGCAGTTTTTGCCTATTGGCAGTGGGAAAAAGAAAAACACTTCTACTGACCACAAATATAAAATAACCAAAAATGTCCTTGCTGTTTTTTATGTCGTGTGAGAAGTAATTACTGATATGCAAATGAGTGTCATGTACTGGGGAAGTGGTCAGTGGGGGGGGGCATTGCTCTTGACCACCCCCACCACCACACACACACACACTAATCATGATTTGTTTGGAAGCAGTTCGTCCAGAGGTTGTCTGCTTTATGGTGGGCTTGTCCACAGCTGCATCAAGTCGCCGAATACATGCCTATAAGTTGAGCAAGTGGGTATCCCCACACACTGTTGGAAGGCAACAAATGACAGCCTGTTTCTTGTTGCTTTCCCAGCTGCATGATGAACCCATATTTCATCAAGTGCTCACCAATGACAAAAAGTGAGTCTTGTATGACACTCCCGAGCATGCTAGACACTGGTTGTCACACACAAGGTCACCTTTACATCCATCCAAGATCATGCTCTGTATCTGGTGGACAAGTCAACAATTGCTACACTAGGAGCTGTTATCAACAGGCCAAACGGCCACTGTGGACCTGTACTTGCAGCAGTTGGAATGTGGGCAACAAGCACTGAATCAGAAGGAACCAGCGTTGGTTAATCACAAGAGCATACTGTTCCTCTCTGACAGTGCCAGGTCTCATGTGGGCATGGATTCCATATGGTGATTTGGTTGGGAGACATCCACCTTACTCCAGCTGATTACCATTTCTTCTCTTCCTTCTTGGGAAATCTTTTGCAAATGAGGCAGACTTATGGCAGGCACTCAGACTTCTTTGCATCCAAGACATCTGATTTTTACTGCCAGAGTATTACACAGTTGGAGGCACAGCAAAAGATTCTGGATCCTGATGGGGATTAATTTGAGGATTGCGTGTCAAATTTGCTGTATACCATTTTTTTTCCTAATAAATCAAAAATGGCAAGTGCTGTTTTGGTTACCTTGTAAATTATTCCCAACAGTAAAACATGCTTTTTGGCAATATTTTCATCATAATTGTTATGATGAACTTTCCTTTATGGTACCTAAACATGAATTTAAATAGCAGAAGATCTCATCAGTTCACAATAGGTTAAATGGAAGTTCTATGCTAACCGTTTCTTCTCTCTCATGGAACTCTCTTCTAGCATCTTGCATTCCAGCCATCTTTGGTCTTTAAAAAATTCAATGTTAATCATTATCACCTGTCTTTTTGATTCTCCTTTCATTGTTTGCGCTCCTAATAACGTTTGTTTTTTTTTTCCCTTTCACGCTCAGTAATCCCTTCTGCATTCAGGGATTTCAAGCCTTGCTTAAAGTGAAATGGTTTCAGTAAAAATAATAATAATAATTTGTATGCTTTCTGTATCCTAATTGTTGATTGGCTGTTGCATGATTTTGTGGTGCCATGTTGGAATTTGATTTCCATGATGAGCAAAGTGACATTTAGTCTGTATGGGATTTTGCATTTCGTCCAGTGTCTTATGTAGCACTTTTGTTAGAGGAACTTTTAGAAGCCTCTCAAACCTTGGCTTGTAGACAATGTTGCATATTTGGGAAGGTTAAAAATGTCAAATGTGTGAAGTGCTTCTTCATAACCTTTCTTCAAGTGAATACATTAAACAACAAATGAGGATTTATCAACATCATTCTGGAAGGTTGTTGAAGAAAACACTGCTTCTAGGCAAACAAGACAGCCCCCATGACTCACTTGGGTTACTTTTTTTTTGGGGGGGGGGTTACTAGTTTTGATTAATTTTCTTTCAAATTTTAATTTCCAAGTAAACTTGTTTTTTTTTCTCTCTCAGGAATGTCCATTGAATTGGTTAATTCACCTCCACTGTTATATGTTGGATTTTGAACATGCACAAAAATGGCTGAACACATTTCCTAACCTCTACATTGGCTTAACCCCTAAAGTTACTTATAAAAATGCTTTCGCTGTCCATGATACTGCTCGTAAGATCCCACTGACCAGATTGGTGTTGGAATCTGATGCTCCATATTTCATACCAAGCATAGTAAGTAAATTTTCCAATTTCTCTCATAAGTAGCGCCCTCGATTTTCTGTTTCAATTTTTCCTTCATTCCATTTCCACTTTTAGTAAATTTTGTTTTTACTTTTGGGAAATTTCATTTTTTTTCCATTTTTATAGTATTTTATGAGAAAATTGCAACACAGTCTGCTATAATTATTATTAAAACTGAAAAAAATATAATGCAAAGTTTTATTGCATATAAAGAAATAGCAAATATTTACAAATCTTTTTTTTTTTAAATGTTAAACTCCAAGTCCAAAAATATATGTAAAAATAAAAAAAATGTTACATGACTAGACAATAAAACAATGGAATGTTACAGTGCATATCTTTGGGATAGAACTTTTGTTTTTTAAGTAAAAGGATTTAGATTGATTTATAATTATTGATTCATAATATAAAAATCACATTTAAAGTATCAACTGCAAATAACTTGAATCTCAATAATAAATAATTTTGCTTAAAATTTTACAAAACGGTAATTAAACCATAAGTGAATCTTTGTAACAAAATATCAAAAAACTACTTAGACATTAATTTAAAATTGCTACATTAAAAACCCAGATTTCATTTAAGATTGACAATTCTGAAGAATTCAAATAATGGGGGGGGGGGGGCTATTACAAAAGGGAGTGCAATTTGATATCTCTTCAAAATCAATGGGATCATTTTTCACCCCCCCCCCCCCCCCCATTTGTTACAAAAGTGATTCTCAATGTTTTTCTAAGGAAGAATTCTTGCTTTTTAAAGCCTTTGCTGAAATATGAAAAGTTTTGACAAATTTTAATTTTTTTTTTGTTCGTTTTAAACAATTATTGACCTGAAATAATGTAGTAAAAAAATGTTAGTTTCAAAATGTGGTTTTATCCAATCGTTTTTAAGCAATTTCTGATTTGAAAAATGTTAACAATAGAAACTGGAACCACATTTTGTACAGCCCACGTCCCAAATTGGGTGGGTGGAAGTTAGAGAGGGAGGGTAGCTGCTGTTTGAACCCTTTTTAACATTCTCACATTGACTCTTTCATTAATTCACTTTTTTTTTCTTTTTACCATTAAATCTGGAGGTCCCGTCTAACCAGTTGAAGTGTTCACATCCTGGTTTGGTGTTTACAGTTGCTGAGGCAGTTGCCAATCTTCGAGGCCGAAATGTCAAGGATGTACTGAAGGCTTGCTGGGACAACAGCCACAGGCTGTACAGAATCAAGACAGATATTTAAAGGAAAGGAGAGGGGGGTGCGAGTCGACATCTTTTCAACAAAATCTGCAATTTTGGCATAAAATGGACATTTTGAAAATATGCATCCACTACTGAAATTTTAAAATTGTAGTCTGTCACAAGTTAATATACAGGAAGGATTAAACTCCTTCTGTAACCCCCCCTCCCCAAGACTTTTTAAAAGAAAAAAGAGAAGAACGAAAACGGAAAGTAAATATTTATTCAAGATTTTGTTTCTTTGTAAAAGTTTAAATAATCTTTTCTTCATGACTTTTCCCCATTACCAATTCTCAAACATGTCGTCATCAACTTCACTGAAAAAGAAAAAGGAAAAAAAAAGAAATCATTTCATGTTTTGCATTTGTCAAATAGTTTCATAATTAATACTGGGGTTGGCAGAGAAGTTGTTGGTCAGGCTAACAACATTTTAGTCCTTCTTCTCCTCCTCCTCCTCCTCCTCTGTAGATCTCAAATGGCATAAAATCTGGAAAACTTAATTATGGGGAGTGGAAAAGAAGTACATACATTAGCCTTAAACAGATCTTTGAGAATTTACCAGATGATGAAGACACACATTGCAGAGATCGAAAGGAAATTGTTGGGAGCATTAAGGCTTAATTTTATTTCCTCCCAAAGAAAATCAGGATTCAAACGAGGATTTTTGGACCTGTAAATTCACCTATAAGTTTATTTTTGACAAGACGATTACTTGCCTGTCAGACATGTGAGACTGCGAGAGACTCTCTGAATGAATTTCTTCAAGCTGCAAAAAATAGAAAAAAATTTCATTCTTTTTAAGTTGTTGTCATTTCAAGGTTTTTCACACTTTCTTTATAAATGACCTTTTCCGTGGGGTTCATAATAATTTCCATCATTGTTAATACTAAATGTGTTTTTATGTATGAATCAGTAAAAATTATTTCTTCAAATTGTGTGTATGACGTTTCATGGATTCAGTTTGTTTTTGTTTGTTTTTTGGGCCACGTAAGTGTCCGTGGTGTTCCAGCATTAGATTCCATGAACGTGCGTTGATTCAGATGAAGCATATCAGGTAGTCAGACATTATTGAACATGAAGTGTGCCATCACTCCCACACACACACAAGGACATAAGTTTGATGTAATTTTCATCAATGAATGATTATTTGAATTCTTTAGAAGAATTTTTCATTGTTTGCAACAAGTTTATCTTACATTCCATGCTACTTAGCACAGACAGGCAACAATGAAGTGTTGACATATTTTGGAAAGTACTATAAAAATGTTGCCATTTTAGTTTCAATAAGAAACTAAGCTAAACAATAATATAATCACAAAATGGGTCATATTGTACATTAATATATGCTTATGCTGGTTTGGAAATAGCATTAGAACACTAGAGACCACCATTTCAGTATCCTATATATATATATATATATATATAAGATACTGAAATGGTGGTCATAATTTTTATATATGAAAACAATGTGAGAAAAAAATAATGTCAAGTTGGGGAAAAATTGGTTATGTGTAATGTCAGATTTGTAAAGATGTCTATGTATGTCCACAATGGTGGAAGTAATAAGCAGGTGACTTAAGGATATCAGTAAAAAAAAAAAAAAAGTTGCATAATAAAGTCAGCAAAAATTAATAACAAAAACTAAAGTTAAACAAAATTGTTTTTTTTTTTTTTTAAAGCTTGTGTCATGGAATTGACAAAGTTCTGAAACAATAAGAAAAGGATGTAAAAGAACAGCAATAAAACAAAGTGCACAAAGTAAGAATTGTGTTCACATGCAAAAGGGATACAAAAGAAAAACAAGAAAGAAAAAATGTGGGGGGTGAGACTGAAAAATGGCCAGTTTTTATTGGTTAGGAAGAAATCCCAGCATGCATCTATTGGATTTGTCATATACATTTGGGGAGGGAGATGGGTTTTGCAGTCATTTTCTGTTTATTGTAAAATGATTGTTATGCAGAATTCTCTTGCAGACAACGTTCTGAAAGAGCCGGCATTTTATCTATCTCGAATGCCTCAGCATAAATATTATTCGCATACAGTCAACGCATCTTATTGCAACATTTCTGTGCTTGTAACAATTAGTGCCAAGATTGGTGAAACTAGAAGAGAAATCTGAACATATCAGAGTTAACAGGACCAGGATAAGTAGCCTGTTGTCTTATGGAATGGGTCCCCTCTTCTGAACCCCCCTTCAACTGCTTCAGACAGGCATGCAAAATATTCAGAGGATTTTCTGACAAGATTTCTCTAATACTCAGGCCGGTAAATGTAATTAAATAAAAATACTGTTTAATTAAATAAACAGAGCATTTACTTATATATCAGTATCTATCTAAAAAATAATGTTTTAAGAAATACACACACACAATAAATATATTATTCCAAGCAGATTGGAATCAACATCTTGAGAGTAAAAATCTTTAGAACCAACCTCAGATTCTCCAAGTTTTGGTTTGTCTTCTATTGAAGCTGGTTTCTCAGACTCTTTCTGAGATGCCAAATCCAACACAGGGTTACTGTGATCGGAACCTGGAAGAATGTCACTCTGCAATGAAAAAATCATTTTTTAGTTTATATATAAAATGTTATTTTTCATCTCTCGATCATTTTGACTTCATATACAGTGTTTGAAACATTTCTAGAGAAAGACTAATCAGGAAGAGGGTAATGGTGACCCCTCCACGAAATCAGGTCTTATTTTGGGATGTGATGACAATCTTTCAATTAGATCTGAATGAGGAGTGAAATAATTGGAAAAAAGAGAAAAAGCTAATTAGGGCAAGTTATAAAAACAGAGACGGAAGCAATTTTCAGAACAGAAGACATAATATAGTACATTGTTCGGACTGTTGTCCTCATCTTTATTGCAATATTCTTGATGTTTCTGCTGTTGTATGCTCTGGCCTTCTTCAGGTGATATTTATTTAGTCCATGGGGATAAATTGTTCTAATTCCACATGCCATGCAATGCCTTTGGATATCTGTTTTAGTTAATTCCAATTAGATCAATCTACCCTCTGTGGACTAAATAAAGGGTTTGGTTCAAAATTCCAATAAATATCTTCTGAAGATGACAATAAAGATGCGAACAACAGTCCAAACAATATGCCTAGTTACAAAACCTCATCACAGAAATACAGACAAATATAGAATTTGTTTATCAAGGGTTAAAATTATCAGTTTAACCCTTCCAAATTCTGTGGTCTATCTAACTACAGTCAATTGGTGGGTTAGAAAGTATTTGCATTATCCACAACCTTCAGTCAGGAAATGTTGGTTTCGGGCCTGCAGCCAAAGTTGGTTTCCAATTCTTCCACTTGATTTTTAGTCTGTAAATGGAAATGTCCTAAGAAAGGGGAAAAATTTCCTCAATTACCCAATTCTTCTCAATTTAGTGTCTGGTAAAGGTGGGGGTGATAAATACACACACACAGTATGAGAACAACCAGACTGAACCGTCCCAGATGCTTGACAACTCATCCACCAGAATCAGCTTTGCTTATGCTGATGAGGGTATATCCCAATATAGATGGGCTACAGTTATTTATCCAAATCTATCTAATTAATAATTTCCAAGGTTCTCTAAATTTGGCTTCTTCAATGTTTCATTTTAGATTCTCATGTATGTGGCCAATTTTCTTATTTTGTTCATTTTACCCTAAGCAAGGCAATAAAGTCACTAAGACACAGGGAGTTTGCTGAGTGTTAGAGAATATAAGGAAAAATGAAACATTATTAAGGGGAGAGAACAAAAATAGAATCAAGAAGACTAGATAACGACTGACATTGTATTTCAATTTTGAAGAGTTCCACAGGCAAGAAGTGCAAGAGAGGGAACAGTTAACATAGAACTTAGTTACATGTAGCCATCTTAACAGGAAAATGAGACCTAGCTGCCAATCTAGTACTGCACTTAAATTTATAAAAACTCAGTACCATAGAGGAAAGCTCATCAGAACAATTATCATGAAAGTTTTTAAAGAAAAGACAGAGGAAATCTACGAAAGCCTAAGAACAATTGTTTGTTTTTTGTGAGTAATCATGACAAAATCAGAATCCCACCAGAGGTCATTTCGACTGGAGATAAGAGACTTCGTCATTTACTAAGTCATAACACATTATGTGAATTGATTTTGTCTTGATCTCCAAAATCAAATCGACTGTAGCAAAAAGAACATCCCCACTTGTGGCAAGGGTCAGTGACAAAGAGTTTGGCAGAGTGAAATTTCACAGCTGTCACTAGCTGATTAGGCCTGATGGTTGGTGGTAGGGGCAACAGGACCACACAACAAATAATAAGAAAGGGAGAGGAGAGAGGCATAGCAAATATTCAAAACAGCCAATTTGTTTCTTCTAAAGAAGAAGCTATGACGAATGTTAAACATGCTTTTTGAAAACTTTCAAGTCTCTCCAGTATCATCGTATTTGCCAATGACCTCTGACTGGAGGTGCGTTAGTCTATATAATTTTCAAGCAATAATACTGAAAATAAGAAAATGAAATGGTATTCAAATTTGGGGGAATGTGGATGCCCTGAAATGTTATCTACAAAACTGAGCATTGTGATAAGAAGATAGGTTATCATTTTTTATATACAATGGAACCTAGCTATGCACATCTTTATATAAATACTTATACTAAAGGACAACATATAGTTTTGTACCACTTGCACCTCTGAAGATGATCTTGGAAAAAGATCGAAAGTACTTGGGAAATGAAAAAGAAATTTAAACAACTATAGCACATTTCTCTCATACTTTAACATCAGTACACAGAAAGTTATTCGTGAGTATGAACGGATTTTGTTAAAAATTAGGAGACATAATACCTGTAATTTATTCAATCAGATATATATATATATATATATATATATATATATATATATATATATATATATATATATATCCCTCAGTTCATTTCTAAAGACAATAGTGTGGAATCCCAACACTGGGAAGTCTCTTGCATCTGGTGATGACAAAGTCTAGCAAGTAGTGAAACTGCATATGCCCCATGAGATTTTGCAGAACTTACAACTGAACAAAGAAACCCTGGAGGCAGCATAGTTTTCACAGTCTCTCTCTCTCCATTCTCTTTTATCCTGCCAAAGCTACAGTGATACAAGTCAGCTCAATTTCCACTCTAGTCTTGAAATCTTCCAACAGATACGAAAAAACCCTTCAGTGCTGGGGATCCTGGAAATGAATTAATCCAATGCCTCAGAGAACTGACCTTTAGCCTCTGGAGTTGAGTAGATATTCAGGTTGATAAAACCTGATGACAGTGATATGCAGAGTGTGAGAATTTTCTGTCCTACAGTACAGCACCTCTATTGCTTTATTTCCCTCTTGTATGCCCCCGCCCCCCCAAGGTACATTTTAGATTCGTCACCGTTTTAACCTTTTCCTGTCTAGCCCTTAGTAATTACCAGAAGTAGCACAGTAAAGCTCAGGATCAAAGTACGCAGTCCCTACTTTCTTATCTTCCTAACTAGCCCCAAAACAAGGACATCGGTGTTTCACCCTTTTGACATCCAATAAAAAACCTGCTGATGAACAGGACTGCGTTTTGATTGCCATCAGGCATTTATGTGGTTGTACCTGAGAGATGGACAGTGTAAGATGCTAGACGGGCAGTACAGTGAAACAATGGATTCTTTGCCGGGTTGGGAGAGCTCAGTCAAATCACCAAGAAGGCTAGGGGCTATAGAGTGGTGCCTTGACCCTATCACCTTTGCTCAGAACAAGATCATCCTGCTGCCGTCACTGCTGCTATGCCTTGATCAGACTGAAAATTCGAGAAATCTTATTAAAGAATTAATATGCAATCTCTGGCAGGATCCGAAAACAGCCATTTATAACGCCCTATTCAACTTTGCTTGATCAGCGATGCACTCTGTGGCCGAGACAATATTTATTCGAATGCTCAGGCTGTCAGTTGAAAACAAGTATACTGTTTAACAAATAAATGGAGTGTCTAACCTGAATATGGATATCAACTAGAAATAACATTTAAATAAAAAAAAATTTGTTGGATTAATAAAAATATATATATATATATATATATGTATATATATATATAGCATAATGAGAGGCCACGTATACTTTCTTGATATGTATATAATATCTGGATAAAATAAATGAAACAAAATTGGGTGTTTTTTTTATGAAAGTATTTATTTCTGTGTTTTTGTATATATTTATTTATTTAATATTTCAGACCACCTAGGAAAGACCTAGGTGGTCTGAAATATTAAATAAATAAATATATACAAAAACACAGAAATAAATACTTTCATAAAAAAAACACCCAATTTTGTTTCATTTATTTTATCCAGATATTAATATATATATATATATATATACATACATACATACACGCACATGTATGTGTATATATATATATATATATATATATATATAAAAAAATAAAGTGATGGATTTTTTACTTAAGACATACACACACACATATATATAAAAAAATAAAGTGATGGATTTTTCACTAATTAAGACACAGACAAAAAGGATTTTATATTGGTGAGGAGGCTACATGATAATGGATGCAAAAACAATGCATGAGTGTGTGCACACACCCATGGGGAGGGTTCCTGGCCTTGGCTTACTTTGTGCAACAGCTGATTCAGAGCAATTATAAACCTATAGTCTGTGTTTATTTTTGTTTGTCTGCTGGCAATTTTTAAAGAATGTGAGTCGTCCCTTCCATTCACTTTTCACAATAAACTTTTATTGCTCTTGTGTGTGTGTGTGTGTGTGTTTAGGCAGCAGGTTTGGTTACATAATTTAGACGTATTCTGTCTATTTATTTTACTTTCAATCCTTACAAGTCCACGAATTGGCTGTAGAAAATTGATTAGGGAAAATCCCAAAATATTCTTTCAAATAATTTTTATTTTCCTAAGTACTTTCAATCTCATCTGAGACCATCTTCAAGGGTTGTATATCTATGGATGTGTTTAACACTGTAAATTCAAAATATTTTTCACCTCTATGCAAGGGAGGTAACTTATGTGATTTTTTAAAAAGATTTTTTAATTTAGTATTTTTTATAAAACACTTTGTTCCTATCTTCATAGTTGACTATTTATTTTTGACCACAATTCTTTAAAGTCCCCAAATTAATTTCTTGGTGGCTGTAGATAATTGATCAAGAAAACTTCAAGACTTCCAGAATTTTAAGTTTTTGCTTAAAATCATCTTGAGACACTGATGTATATTCAACTAATATCTGTCTAAACTGTGAATGTGGACATGAGTGTTCCTTTAAATGTTCTGAGATTGAACTATGATCATTATATATATATATATATATATATATATATGTATATGTATAGAATTAATACAAGTAAAAGGTTTGTCACTTAGCATCTCAACTCAAGAGTTTCCTAGACGAACCTTCTGGGAATCACTCTGTCCACTCTTCAGAGGGTATTGACTGTTTATACTTCTTGATTTTTTTCTTTTTTATATGCACTCATTATTGGTGCAAGTTTTTTTTCATAGTGTATGTGTGCATTTGTGCCCATCTGTGAGGCTGTGCTATTAAAATCTTCTATGAAGATATGTAGCCTCTTCTTTCTGTATGTATGATGACTAGATATAAGATGACTGGCGATAGGACAGTATTAGGAGGAAATTTGAATTTACAAAAGTGATATGTAAAGAGACATTTAGAAAATAACATCTCAGGATTGTCTGGGTGTATGGATGTAACAACACTGCATGATATCTGCAAGTCAATTTTTACAAGGCCAGGGTGTCTCACTAGATGCCCAAATTTGAACATCTGTAACTGCCCAGCTATTTACTCAAAGCTAAGGGAAGAACTGGTTGGCCAACAGTATGAGTACAAAGTAATTGCAGATTTGGGTTCAACAATTCCTTTTTTTCATTCCGTTAACTGTTAGGCCGCTCGTATCTCCTTTGCTTGTTTTTGTTGGTTAGAAAAAAAAAATTTGAAAAGAAATGTTTACGAAGATTCAACTCTCGTCAGATTGAATACAAAATAGGGGCATGGACTTTTTTTCTTCTTCTTCCGTGGAGAAAAGAACAAACTAAAAACCCGTAATTATTTTGTTGGGCTCCCTGAGAAATACGAAAGTGTTGGAGCAAAAGAAATTCCGAACTGACCTCAATTTCCGTTTCTATTTGACTTGAAACATCTTCATTTAAAACTGCCTTCTGAACTTCTTCTTCTTCTTCTTTGACTGACGATTCCAAACCAGGAATGCTACAACTGGAGGAGGCAGTGTCCAAATGGACGTCATCCTGAAAGACAAATGGCAACCAAAACATTAAAATTAGTTTCCAAGAGTTTTACAATGCAAATTATGAAAGAACCTGGTATTGCCTGGCATAAATCTCCTGGCAATTCTGTCTGAACAACTTTCATTATTATAACTGAGGGGAGGCAGGAGGGGAACACTGGATACTAAATTTACCGCCCCCACACATATCCTTTGCTGAATAGTTAATTACATATCATTGTTGCCATCAAGGGACCAACTCAGCTTTTCATTGACATTTATAACATTATAATGTCTTCCTCTCAGCTTATGGCCATATCACTTTGAAACACTGGTTTCTGTACAATCTCCAATGTTAAGCAATGTCGAGCTTGGTCAGTACCTAGATGGGTGACCGCTTGGGAATACCAGGTGCTGAAAGCTTGAATGTGTAGGTGGTATAATGGATAACAACTCAGAATGAGGAATCAAAGTTAAGCAACGTCGATCCTGGTCAGTACCTAGATGGGTGACTGCTTGGGAATACCAGGTGGTGTAATGGTTAACACTCGGAATTGGAAATCAGAGAGATGAATTCCAATTCTAGTCATGTTCATTAAATTCACTTACATGCAAATACGCTTGGGAAAGGCATGAATCCACATCTCCCTCCAGCTATGGGTTAATTAGTATGACTCATATCAGTAAATGTGAATGCAAAAGGTACAGAGAGAGATAGATACATCCTTCCCCCATTTAAAAGATTGGCACAACACAATCTTCTTACATATATTTTTCTTCTGAGATAAGCTTGGAAAAATATGAACAAACATATCTGAGGAAGGCACGTGGACCAAATTGTTTTGATGTGTCCATAACAAAGACGTTCGTTTTTTTTATTTAAATAAAAAGAAAGAAAAGGACATTCCAAAATTTCCATACCTCTTCTGGATCTTTCTTCTGAAATATTTCATGCTGGGTGTCTTTTTGCTGCTCTGACACTTTGGCATTTGAAGATTTGCTTTGATAAGCGGAGCCTTCTGAAAAAGATCACACACACTTTTTGTTGTCATTGCATAAATTGAGCGCAGGTTGGTTTTTTTTTTGTTGTTCAGCTTGTATACAAACGGATTCCCAATTTGCTGACTGATTTTGCCATCCCTGTGCATAATCACCTTGACCCTAAGATCACACACACACACACACACTGTTCATCATTGCATGACAGGTATTACTAAAAACACAAAGTGCTTTGTTTAATTTGTAAATATATAACAGAGAGATCTCTGTTTTTTTTTTTTTACTGACTAGACAATAAAATCACACATTGCATCTCTATTCTCGTTCACACCAGCGTGTACAAAAAGGGGGAGAAGCCTGTTGCCTGCTTACAACGAAAGGTGAAAATAAACACCACAATGAAAAATGATAACTTGAACCCAGTTTTTAATATATTTTGTTTATTTCAGGGATTCTCTTGGACAGTCAAGGTAACAACTTTTGCTCTGTGAAAACACTTCCTCTCATCAAGTCTCTGCTCGTTTCTACATCATGAAGTGTGGCTGGCGACTCTAAAAGGTGGCACCAAAGCTACGTTCTGGTCCAGAACTACTACTTTAACCCCAACAGTGACTTTTTATATCAGCCTGCGAATGGAAATTCTCAACATCTCGTCAATCGCTATCTATTGTTCTCTTTTCTCTACCCACTCATTAGCAATTTTTCTGTTCCTAATTCTTTCACACCCAGTAACCCCTTTTGTCTTAGTGGCTTTACTGCCTTGCATGGGGTGATACCAATTAAAAAAAAATAAAAATAAAAATTAATTTCTCATTGTGTAAAGCTTCATACAGCTAATGAGTCAATATTTAATGCACTATATTAAACTTAGCTTGTCTGGCACAGGGTCACAAATATGGAGTATTCAGTGAGGTTCAAACTCACTACAGTAGTAATGGTCTGCTATATTAGGCTTGTTAACCATTGCTCCATAGTAAAGAATGCTCAGTAAATATTTTTCTATTTGTTGCAACCGAAAAGTGTTATGTTGTAGGGGGTACCCCCTTGGTACTAGTGATGCACCCCAAACTGTTCGACATTAATGCTGTCGAAATCAGCTGTAGTTGAAGAGTTGCTTTTGAAGCGAAACAAACACGGTGAAAAAAAAAAAAAAAAAAAGGTTCTGTTGATAGAAAATTGACTTACCTGAGTTTTTTGTGCAGCCCCAAGCATCATCAAGGGAGACAACTGGAAGAGGTTGCATGGCTGGCGTAATAAGGGGAACAGAGTCAGGTTTTGAAGTGAGGGGTGTTGCGACGACATCAAAAGACTGAAGGGGAGATTTCTTTGCTGGGTAAGATGGGCCAGGAGAAGAGAGTTGAGAAAGTGGGGCTGAAATCAAAGCAGAAGTGGATGATTTTGGGAAAGTGGCTGAAATGGGTGGAAGAGCTGAAACAGCAGGAAGAGGAGAAGTTGAAATGGTAGCAGGAGTTGAAATTTGAGCAAGGACTGAAGTGGAAATAGGAGCTGAAGGTAAGTCAGAGACAAGTTGAAGGGCTGAAATGGGTGCAAGGTCAGAGGATAAAGGAGGGGCTGAAATTTGATTAATGGCGGAAGTGGAAAGAGGGGCAGAGACGAGCAGAGGGGCTGAAATTTGTACAAGGTCAGAAGCTGGAGGAGGGGCTGAAACTTGATTAATGGCTGAAGTGGAAAGGGGAACTGAAATCGGAACAAAAGCTGAAGGAGGTGGAGAAGAGGTGGGTGTAGGACTTGAAACAGTTTGAAAAATATCAGGAATTGGTGGAGAGGCAACAAGAGAACTTGGTACTTGTGCTTTGGCTGCTACTTTTGAGGTTGGCAACATTGCAGAAGAAGATGGTTTTGTCGGAAGAGCTGCTCTGGGACTATTTGCTTCATCAGCTGAAAGACAGAAAACAATTCTAACTTAGCACAAGGCAGTTTTTTTTCAGGGGTGCTGAGGTCTTAATAACAAGAAGGGCAAAGCATATTAGGGTAGCCAGATTCCCAGCCATAGAAAGTTGACTTCTGACCTCCAAAAATATATTGCAATTTCTATCCAACACAACAATTATACTTGCATAGATTAGCATCATATTGGAGATGGCAAAACAGGTTTTATCGATCATTTGATTGATTAATTCATTTTTTACAGCTTATCAACCCTTTGCAAAGCCTGGAAATACTTATTTTTTTTAGATTGTAAGAAGTTTTGTTTGAGATACAAATGATTTAGTGATACAAATTTTACTACTTAATCCATAGCTGGTTTGGTTTGTTTTACGGCATATCAACCTCAATGTGTCATTTAAGGCTGACAATTTTTTTTTTTTACCTGGTAATATTTTTGTTTTGTCAAAAATCTATTTCTGGTAATATTTTTTTTCAAAGTATTTCTGGTATTAAAACCGATTTTTATACTTTCATAATATTTTTTTACCTCAGTTTCGGGGTCAACTATTTGCCCATAGCTGGGACCCCAACAGGTGCCACCACCCCGGGTCAGGGTAGACTCAGGAACGCCAGCAATTAAGAGGCAGTGCCACGCTCCACAAAGCCTCCTGATCAGAGGCCTTGCTGTTGGACACAGTTTATTGTCTAACCCTGGACGCGGATGTAGTTTATCGTCATAACCAGGACGTCCATAGATGGGTAAGAGGTGGGTCCATACCTTTTCCAAGAGTGTTTGCATGTAAGTGAATATAACAAACCCGACTAATGATCCCAAGCTATTATCCATCACACCACCTGAACATCCACGTTTACAGCACCTAGTATTTTCAAGCAGTCACCCAGACTTGACGTTGCTTAATCTTGGTGAGCATACGGGAACAGTGTTGCAACATGATGTGGCTGTAAGCCACAAAACGTGTCTTCTCTTTCCTTATGTATTGTACACCTGAAGAAGTCTCTACAATAGATTGGTTGAAACACCATGCTAACAAAATAAAACATCAGTTTAGCAGTTCACACAACTAGGTTTTTAAGGAAATGCATATTCATGTGACCTGTAAACAGGTGCTTGGCATCAACATGGACAGGGAGTAAACTTCAATAAGTTCTTCATAAATTTACAAATTCTCTTATGAAAATTTGACCTAAATGTATAATGAAGCATATTTCCTGGCAAAACTGATAATGGTTATAGCAGTAACATTGCTACTTCTGCTTGAGTATGTTTTAATACCATCAATACATTTCTGGAAAAATTATTACCAGCAATATATTTTAAAAAAAAAAAAAAAATTACAGCCACACATTTTTGGAAAAAAATATTACCAGCAATAAAAATCTTGTCGACATTAAATAACCCATTGAGGTTGATATGCTGTAAACAAAAACAACGAAAGCCATATTGCTTGTCTGAAAAAAAGGCCCTGTGATGAGAGATGATAAACCGATTCAGCATTGATTAGGACCTCTAGGAATTTTACCAAAATGAGGTCGGAGGTTAATAGGCCAGGAGGCAGCAAGGCATTTATTATACAGTTTAGAGAGAACAGGATCCAGTTTGGGACACACTTCTTGACTATTGCAGGGATACCATCGGATCTACACGCTTTGTGGGGGTCTAGGTGAGAGGTGATAGCAGAAACCATGGAAGGGGTTATATGCATGACACTCAACGGAGACGCAGTTCTAGGAGGGGAGTTAGGCAGGGAGACTCCAGACGAGTCAAGAGTGGAGTTTAAAGATAATTTACAGGTAAAGCATTGAGCTTTTTCAGCAGAGGATGTTAACGACTCAAATTTATGGAATAAGAGAGGAATGGAGATTTTACACTTATTTAATATGCTATTACATTACAGGAGCTGTCACATTGGTATAGCTGAAAATAGTGGTTCCTGGGCTATGGTGGCCAAGCATGCTGGTTTGAACCATGAAGAGGATTGAGGTTTCACATGGTATTTCCAAGAAGGAATGAAAGCATCCATGCCAGTTTTGATCCAAGAAACCTTAGTGATGCAATTCTCAACTGGGAGGTTAAAGATGTCAGTCCAAGGGGCGTCATGAAGAAAATCACAAAGCGAGTCTGGATCAGCATGCTGGTAACGGAAAGAGGTGTTATGGAGAGGGGGTTTCTGCTTTATAGATGATTGGAATGAAGTATAGATATCTACCACAGAGTGGTTAGAGTTACCAAGAGGGCAGTGTTGCGAAGCTTGGCAAAAGCAAGGAGAGGAGGCAAGAAATAACTCAAGTGGAGAGGACAGTTGCTTGTTTTCATTAGGGAAATGAGTCGGGAAATCCTCAATTTGAATAATGGATTGGCGAATGGAAATATTTAATGTCTCAATACCGGCAACATCAGTAAGTTCAGAATGTTTAAGCCATGTGAACTGTTTTCAGAAATAAGTTCAGTTATCAATGCAACCAGTTTTTAAAAATAATAAATCTCCATTTTTCAATTATTGAACAAGAATCATTTGTGTATTCTCCAATGGTAGAATGTTCAGGACAACTGAGTTAAGTTGTCTGTAATAAGTGGAATTTTGGAGTTCATGTCTGAAAGGTTCATTTAAAGTGAGGACACCCCTTTTATTGGCATTTCTTTGACAAAATAATCAGGTGGGTTCAGTCCTGTAGCTCAAAAGAAAAAAAAATCTCCTCTGTTTAAATTAAGCAATCTTCAGAACTGTGTCAGTTTTAGTCCACAAAATCCTTATCAGTTCTTAGAGAATGTTTAAGAAAGAGTTTAATGAGGTTTGTTTTATGGCATATCAACACCTCAATGGGTTATTTAATGCCGACTAAATTTTTATTGCTGGTAATAGTTTTTCTTCAAAAATGTATCGCTCATATTTTTTTTTTTTTTTCAAAAAAGTATAGCTGGTAATATTTTTTTCAAAAATGTATTGCTGGTAATAAATTTTTTCTTCAAAAACTTATTGCTGATAATAACTTTTTTTACAAAGTATTTCTGGTATTAAAACCTATTTTTACACTTTCATAGTGTTTTGACACCAGTTTGAGGGTTAACTATTTACCCATAGCTGGGACCCTAACAGGTGCTACCATCCCGGGTCAGGGTGGACCTGGGAACAGCAGCAGCTAAGAGGTGGTTCCATGCTCTTCAAAACCTCTTGATCAGAGGCCTTGCTGCTGGACGTAGTTTATCGTCATACCCAGGACGAAACGAGAAGTGATAATGTCAGGTAAGCAGCTTAAAAAAAAATAAGAAAAAAAAGATTATTTTTCCGATCAGAATAAAAGAGAAACCCACCTTTCTTTTCTTCTACTTCAGGTTTATTGAGATCAGAAATAAGACCAACAATGGGACTATCTTCATCGACGGATCTGCAAAGAGAAAGAATTTCTACCATTTCCAGAATACAACAATCTATTCAGAACATATTTCCATTGGCAATCGAAATATGAAAAAACCCCTAATTTTACACATCCCAATTTTATCACTTTAAACATTACTTTTAGTCAACACCCGTATTTGAGTAGATACTACATTTATTTTAAACAGTATATTTATTTATTTTTGTCTACCGGCCTGAATATTTGAGAAAGCTTATCAAAGAGAAACATGTGCCCTCCAGCAGAATCCGAGCCTATGTCTTCCTCTACTGTCATTAGATCCGACATGCATTTAACTGATTCAGCCACAAAGGGCATCACCAATCAAGTAAAGCTGAATACTGTCTATATTTCTGAGATGAGGTATTATGTACGCTATTTACATTATTCGGACTATTATCCTCCTCTTTGTCGCCATATTTATTACGTTTCGGCCGTTGTACACTCTGGCCTACTTCAGGTGGTTGGAATGTCGAACTGACACATGGCACAGTGGATAAAGGCATTAGTTAGATCCAGTGACAGGACCCAAAGAATGTGAGTTCAATACCTGGTTAAGGCAGTGGAGAACTTGGAGGGGAATTAACAGGAGATAACTGACATCCATTCAACATGACACGTGGAACTAGAACAGTCTACCCCAGTGAGCGAAATAAAGCGTTCAGTTCAACATTCCAACCACCTGAAGAAGGCCAGAGTGTACAACATCTGGGACATTGTAATAAATATGGCGACAAAGATGAGGACAATAGTCTGAATAATGTAACTAATGTAAAGCTGAATACTGCCTTTAACTTCTCATTCTAGACTCTTGAAAATCATATCCAAAACAGACAAAGCAATTACTAAAAAAGTCATGCATATTTATTTGTTAATCCGATAGATTTTTATCACTTTAAACGTCATTTTTAGTGGATGCCCATATTTGAGTATCAATCCATTTATGGGTATTCAGTAAAAATGACATTTAAAGGGATAGAAATCTGTCGGATTAATCAACAAATATGCATGACTTTAGAAATTACATCCTGATTTAAGATGAATTTGCATCAACAATTGTCATATTGAGGGAGAGTCAATACTGACCATATATGAGGTGTTATGTCATATTGGGGGGGGGTCAATACTGACCATATATGAGGTGTTATGTCATATTGAGGAGGGGGGTCAATACTGACCATATATGAGCTGTTATGTCATATTGAGGAGGGGGGTCAATACTGACCGTATATAAGGTGTTATGTCATACTGAGGAGGGGGGGTCAATACTGACCGTATATGGGGTGTTATGTAAAACTTGAATTTGAACATCATCATTTATTCAGTTAGAACATTTTGTGTCGCTGAGTTTACCCCTCCCCTCGATTTCTTTCTGCCTGATGCTACCCTTACGGCCTCAGTCACCATCTTTCCAGTCCACCCCTTAATATCATCAAACCAAGACATGGGTGGCAATTCTTGACCTCCACTGGGCCCAGAAAAATGTCCTTATCAAAGCTGCCTCATCACATAATATGCGTGAAGTAACAGAGTTTCCTTAGTGACATCTGCTCTCTCAATGCATCCCCTTGTTCTGAGGATATCCAGCGCCCAGTTATTAGGGTATCTCAATGTCCATGGCACTCTAAGGGCTCTGCAAAATGACCACATTTCAAAAACATCAATGCCATGTCTTTCCCTTTTAGTTAGTGACCATGACTTGCATCCGTGAAGCCTCAAATTTGAACACTGCATGTAAATACAGATTTGATTGAATTCTGGTTTAGAATGACCCTAATTTTTTATTTTATGGACACTAGGATCCTAATATAGGAAGATGCCATAAAATCTGTTGTAAGACATTCATTGCAATTCCATTGTTTTACTGCAAATGGGAAAAAAGCAACATTTAGAAAACAACAGTTAATGAGTTACATTTTTTATTATCTCTAGAATCACTTTCATATATATATATATATATATATATATATATATATATCTAAAGTGATAGATTTTTATTTATTAATAGAATAATAAACATTATTTTAGTGGTTACCCATATCTGAGTAGACACTATTTAAATAGAATAAATGTACTATTTAATAAATAAACAGAACATCGACTTAAATATAGGTATCTACTAAAAATAATGTTTACGTAATGAAATGATATTTTATATATATATATATATATATATATATATATATATATATATATATATATATATATATATGCTTATTTGGTTGGATTGATGTGAGTTTGTGCCCTGGGTTTCACGCTTTTGCGATTGTCAGACAAACTGCTGACAATTGCAAAAGCGTGAAACCCAGGGTCACAAACTCACATCAATCCAACCAAATATGTTAGCTCGATCTCTGATATTGAATGCTTTCTAATTAGTACCACACATATAATATATATATATATATATATATATATATATATATATATATATATATATATATATATATATATATATATAAATAAACATTGTCTTCCAATCTAAAAAGTTGCAAACTAGATATTTTATGAAAAAATATCTGATAAAGTATTAATGTTATATGTATATGAGTGAAAGTATTTTCTTTTGGTCATGCTTGCATTCCTGACCACAGATAATCCCCTTCTTCCAGATTTTCAATGCATAATTCAGACTGAAGTGAAAAATTTGTTAAGACTAATTTGTTAACACAGAACAGTTGTAAAGTAAGTTTAGAGAATATTAAGCTACAATCTATATTGGGCACTTAGGATTGACAGTGTGAAATGTTCTACAAAGAAAAAAAGATGTGTACCTGTTTTCGTCTTCACCAGTCAGTTGTGATATATCAAATCGTGGAAGGGCAGATATGGAATGGCCTGGATCAAGAAAAATAACAATTGTACATTTAAAGGGCAACAATAATAAGATGGATTAAAACTAGTAATAAAATAATAATAGTGAAAATGCTTCATCTAAACAGCAACAATAATAAGATGGAGTAAAACTAGTAATAAAATAATAATAGTGAAAATGCTTCATCTAAAAAGTAACAATAACAAGATGGATTAAAACTATTAATAAAATAATAATAGTGAAAATGCTTCATCTAAAAAGCAACAATAAGATGGCTTAAAACTAGTAATAAAATAATAATAGTGAAAATACTTCATCTAAAAAGCAACAATAATAAGATGGAGTAAAACTAGTAATAAGATAATAATAGTGAAAATGCTTCATCTAAAAAGCAACAATAATAAGATGGATTAAAACTAGTAATAAAATAATAATAGTGAAAATGCTTCATCTAAAAAGCAACAATAATAAGATGGATTAAAACTAGTAATAAGATAATAATAGTGAAAATGCTTCATGTAAAAAGCAACAATAATAAGATGGAGTAAAACTAGTAATAAAATAATAATAATGAAAATGTTTCATCTAAAAGGTCAATCCTTTAGCCTGTAGCTATTTTTAAACTGCAGAGAATTATATCCATTGCATCTGACAGATAAGGTTCAAGAGAAACCATTTAAATTATCAATGGCAGTCCAAGGGAAATAAGGTCAATGGGGTTATGTTTCTGTTAGGTATGTTTAAGAAATACAGGTCAGGGAGTGGGGGCTGTTGGAATGATCTATTTTGTAAAGTCTGACCCAAATAACTAAACATCAGAATTAGTGGTGGGGCTCCTGAGTAGGGCCAAGAACAGTTTAGCAGCACCATGGGAAAATAAAAGTTACCACTTAAAAATACTCACTGTCTTGATTAATCTGGAAAAAGTTTATACCATAATACAAACATATTATATAAACACATATGTGAGGGGGTGCTGAAAAATCCTCATCTTAACCAAAAAGCCATTAAAAACAATTAAAAAAAATGCAATTTTGATCATGTTAGCCCAGAGAAAAAAAGTGTGTGTGTGTGTGTGTGTGTGTATATATATATATATATATATATATATATATATATATATATATGCAAATGAAATGTCTAATGAAAAAGTATTGAAACTGGACGTATAAAAAGTAAATGCCAACACATATCAATTCAGCATTTAATCTCCTTCAAAGTAGTCCCCCCTTCTGAAGCTACACACTTTGTCCAGTGTCATTTCCATTCATGAGAGCATTTCTGGAACTCATTTTTTGATATAGCAAGCAGCTGTCTCATTGCAATTTCCTCAACATCTTGAAATTTTGTCTTTTCAAGTCAGATTTAATTGTTGGAAAGAGGAAAAAGTTGCAAGGGGCAAGCTCTGGGGCATATAGTGGTTTTCAGACTTGGAGAATGTTGTGCTTGGCCAAAAACTGCTGCAGAAGTCATTAGTGTTGGAACCTCTGTGGTGAATGAGATGATCACACACACACTTTCCTTCCAAGTACTGCTAAAAACAAAGAAAATGACCAAGAACGGCATAACTTAGTGTATATATGACAGTGCAAGGTCGATGTACCAAGAGGCTTCACAGCTTACTTTAGATTTATTACCATAGCAACAGTCCCAATACTTATACATACATACATATATATGTATATATATATATATATGGAAGGCTACCTAGACCTAATGTATAATGCCTCTAGTATCACTTGAAAATCAAGTGATAATCAGAGTGTGCTCTGCTCATTCTTTTACCATAAACAGCAGAATGCACTCCAATTAGCAATTGATTTTAAAGTGGTATTAGAGACATTATACATTATGTCTATGCAGCCTTCCCTCTATAAGCAGAAGGAATGGCTGCTAGGTCTTAATATAATAGGAGTGTGATTACTTTTTTTCCTTTGCTGTTTCCTTGACTGTTCTTAATTTATTGTTCCCACACAATTTAAACATTTGTCCTTGGTTGGTTCCAAAGAGTGAAGATCAAAAATCAGCCTCCATTTTTTTCTTTCTTTTTTATTCTTTTGATTCACCTCTTTATTTATTTCATCATTCTTGCTCTTCTTCCCCCCTATTTGTTTGGGGGGGCGTCAGATTTATCACTACATATAGTTAACTAAAATTTCAATATTTATTCAATAGCATTAATATTTTGTTTTACATGATAATACATGTAGGGGAAGGGGGGTACTGAACAGTTTTTGGCCAAACCCTCTTTCAAAAGATCAGAACCAAAAACTCTTCAGCAACCTCTTGCAGTGAGAAATTTACAGGTCAAAAAGTCCAAGGTCAAGGCTCAAATCTAAATTCTTTACTCACCTCTTTTACCTACAGAGTGACTGGAATCTTTACGTGGTGTGGAGGCAAGAGTTTTGGGAGATCTGCTTGCAGAGTCGGGATTTTCTGCCTGTACAGGGCTGAAGTCTGAATTAGAAGTTTAACAGCAATGACAGAATTAGAGGCTCATATTGAAATTGGAAACAAAATTGTCATTTAATGTTATGAAATTTTGAGAAATTCTTTTTTGTTGCACAAAATATTTAAATTTGTTATAAGGAAAAGTCCCCAGACATTTTAAATCATCAAAATTTGGGCATCAAACAGAAACCGCAATTGCAGAAAATCTGCACTGAATAGTAAAATAAATAAAAATCAATAAAACAAAGATAATTTTTTATTTGAAATGCTTTTAGTTGCCATTATGAATAAAATATATAATTTAGACACAACTGTCTTCATAAAACAAAAATTTGCTGAATAATTAATTTTTAAAAGAATTGTTTTCATTCATAACTTGGTTGCCACAAATTAAGACATTTTAAAAGATTTAGAAGTTTATAATTTGTTCTAATTAAAATTTTAAAAAATTTGAATTAGAACAATTTTATAAACTTTTAAATCTTTTAAAGTGTTGCCTTAATTTGTAGCAACAAAGTTATGTTATTGAATTAAAACTGCATTTAGTAATTACAAATGAAAAAGATCACTACAATTCAATGACCCCCGTATTTAAAAAAATTCCTGTGTGTGTGTATATATATATATATTTTAAACATGTAGAATTGAATGTTAAAGACAACATAGTCTTGCATATTTTCTTTTGAATTTTCTCATATTCTCTAATGAGACTTTTTATTTGAAAATGATTTCACACACACACATATATATATATATATATATATATATATATATATATATATATATATATATATATTTATTTGAACAAAGATTTGATATCACAGAACAAGTATAGTGACTTAAAAAAGTCACATGGATATTTTCATTCAGGATCTTTACAACCAACACTTCTTCAGAAGGAAACCGTTGGTATAAATGGGATGAGACAAGAGATGATGTACACAAAAAAGCAAAAATACTAAATACGAAGGGGAAACTTAGGAACACGACTAAAGGAAAATGTCTATGTGTTAATTTTTGTAAATACAGATGTTTATACATGACATTATCAGTAAAAAGGTGTTTTAAAATTCATTCTTATATGAAAACACCTTTACAATGCACTTTCCTTTAAAAGTAAGATAAGAAAGTTTAAATAATTTCATAAATAATAATAAAACTTAAATTACTATAAAAATTCCATAAATTAATAATAACAGAATAAGAATCACTACTATAAAATTTCAGAAGTACCTATACGAAAATAAAAATTTATTGGTAATATTCTATTTTTTCAAGAAACATCTCCAAAAGTAAGGCTAAAGTACTTAAAATTAAAAAAATATTAGATTGTTTAAAATATGTTCTTAATTTTTTTAAGATTAATAGGTAGTTTTAAAAAAAAACAACACTATAAAAATAGTCATTGTATTTGTCAAGTAATTTCTTGCAGTTCTGTACCTCTTACTTCAATTTCTCAAACACGCTGCCAGTAAATCATGGGAAAAACAACCCCTCCATGTAAAAAAAATACAACTATATCATATGTTTAAAGAAAGTAATATAAGTTTCAATTCAGATCAATTCAGCTACTTGTCCACAAATAACATTTCAGAAAAGTGTATTTTTGAAAAATGTTTAAAAAAAAAAAAGAAAAAAGAAAAAAAAAAAAGAGAATTATCTAGTATTGACAGATCTGACAATATGGACAAATTTATAGATTTTACTGATAAAGAGAAAAAAAAGGATTTCAATCAATCTAAATTTGGTTTGAAATATGCCAATGTGTTTTGCTCATTGTGAATATTAAATTTATTAGCTTGGAATTAAAACTCAAATTAAAACTTCAAGAAAAGTTTTCCATTTTGTGAAATGCATTTTAAAATTAAGTATCACTTTCTTTTTTTTGAGGTACCTAGAGTTGGAGTCATAGTTTCTGATATGGTGTAACTTTTCAGAAGGATTCAAATTTTGTTGAATAAATCCTTTAAACTATTTATTTAATAATCTCTGAGATGCATCAGGCTCAGATCATCACATTTTATCAGGATAGACTGTGAAGTGAACTTCCTCGGTCTTTTGAACAGGAGTAGCGGGTTATCCCTTGTTTCCTGTTTGAGACCGGGTTTCTGATTCCTTCTTAAGTCTACTTCAACTCTATACTTCTGACATGTCTAAAATTTTATTTACAAATTTACTTTTTTCTCTTTCTCTCTTCTTTTCGTCAATATCAGTAGATAGGTTTGTCTATCATCCAGTTCACACTCCTCCCTGGGTTCTTTGAACAAAGTATACCATACACATTAGTGGTTCTTCATTTTTAGTATATGCGAGTATTAGTATATTCATAAAACCAATACAGAACTAAAAAATATATAAATAAAAATTATGTCAAAAAAGAAATCTAAAAAAAATCTATATAAATAAAGTGCAGTGTATGTGTCCGTCCGTCCGTTTTTTGATATTGGCGAATTCTAAACAACCCTAAGTAACACGTAGTAACTACTGTAGTTACACATGATTAGAAAAAAAATTTTTTTTAAGCATTTCACCCCAAACAAGGCAGGAGTGCCACTAGCATGCAAGGGGGTTTACAGAGTGAAAATGAGAGAAAAGAGTGGGTGTCGAGGGGATTGAGGAAAGGGAAAAAGGACAGTGATCAGGGCAGCAGAAGATGGCGATTGATGTTGCATTTAAATTTTTGAAGATTGTAGTTATCAGGGAAGCAAGTAAACGGAGGGGAGTTCCAATGTCGGGAAGTGCCAGGAAAGAAACTATTGAAGTAGAAGTGGTGGTTACAACTAATTTCAACAGCGAATGAGTGGGACCTAGATGTCTACCTAGTAGCACATTTAAATTCATGTACCAGGGAAAAAAACTTATCAGAGCAGTAGCCATGAAAATGTTTGTAGAAAAGACAGTAGGAAGCCACAACATGCCTGTGAGAAAGTGTCTGAAATCAAGAAGTCAATTCATGACCGATTACATTACAGATCCGTCTTTGAATTTTGTTGAGAACTTCAAAATGAACAGCAGGAGCACCAGACCAGATATGGCAACAGGATTCAATGTAAGTACGAATGGTAGATTTGTAGATGTGTAAGATGGACTCTGACGAGAAATACCTTCTGGCATGACACAGTGAGCCAACTTTCCTTGTAGTAGATGCAGCTAATGATTCAATGTAGTTATTCTACTTCAAGTCAATTGAAAATGTGAGGCAAAGGCGGCACAGAGAGAGACACTCTCATGGAGGCGAGCATCAGCCATGCTGAGGGGGGGGGGCAGGTATGTTTATCTATGGTGGTTAAATGAGAGTAGTTTAGTTTTGAAGGCATTAAAATTTATAAGCCATTTCCTGCCCCAGTCAATCATTGATTGGAGGTCGTTTTCAAGAGCAGCGGCCAGGTTAACTTTGTCAGCACTGTCGGGCTTACTATTGAGACAGGAGTAAATGGTAGTGTTGTCTGCATGGGATGCCTATTTGGGAACTGATGACATCAAGGAGAAACAGTGTAGGACCCAGGGTAGAGCCTTGGGGAACACCCTCATTAGTATGAAAGGAACTGGAAAAGAGCCCATAAAGGACAACCTTCATTTCACAATCTAATGGGAATGATTGGATTAAATCAAGTAAACGTCCTGTAATACTGTAGCCCTGAAGCTTACACAGAAGACCAGCATGCCAAACCTTGTGAAATACTTTCGAGATATCTAGAGCCACAGCTTGAGCTTCGCCATTATTATTGAGAGCTTGAGATATATATATATATATAATATATATAGCCTCTATAATATATAGCTTATATATATATATATATATATATATATATATATATATAGCCTCTAAGTGGTGACTTCCATGTCCACTTTTATATTTACACACGCTCTATCTCTGATATTGAGCACTTTATCCCATAAATATAGCACACTTTAAGACTATATTTCTTCATATATATATATATATATATATATATATATATATATATATATATATATATATATTCAGTTATGACTGTAAGCATGTCAGCAGTAGACTGGGCAAAACGGAATCCATATTGTTTGTCGGAGAGTAGATCACGAAGAGTAAGATGCTTAACCACTTCGGCACTGATTAAAGCCTTGAAGACTTTGCTGAGAATCGGTAAGAGGGCGGTAGTTAGAGGGATTAGAAGGTTCTCCAGTTTTCTTAAAGACAGGGACAACAGAGGAGGACTTCCAAAAAAGCTGGAAAGCAGGAAGCTGTGAGACAATAGTTGTACAGTTTGGAGATGACTGGAGCCATCTTGGGAGCGCATTTCTTTAGGATCACAGCTGGTATCCCGTCACCTCCACTTGCCTTATAGGAGTCTAACTTAGAAATAATGTCCGAGACCATCGACATGGTTATGTACATATCACTCAGTAGAGCCTCACTTCGGGGAGGGGGGGTTCAGGTGTGGCCACTCTGGATGAGTTGAGTTTTGAGTTGGAAGAGAATTTACAAGCAAAGCATTTAGCCTAATCTGCTGTAGATGTTCGGGCTTTGAATTGAATAGAGGAGGGGTTGAGGATTTGCTGTTTGAACAACAGCAAATCCTCAATTCCTTCTCTATTCTATTCAGCACACATTTGCAGATCCGCCAATAATCTCTAGAACTGAACTTGCAAGATGCTAGATGTTGTTTCATTCTATCAGTAAATAGTAACTTCCTTCCTTGAGGACACGCTTGCGCTAGTTATGCGCAGAGACAAGTCTGTTGCAATCAGACATATTGCTCTGGTACAGTCAGAAAAAGTGATTCCTGTATTTGAATAATTACATAGTTTGGGTTCCCTAATGTCTTTTAAGAGTGACTTATGTGAAGGGATCATAAAGACTGATGATTTTAAAAGAAAATAAAAGTTGCGCACAAAATAAATGTAAACAAACTACGGAGATCGGTTGTGTATACGAAGAAAGATTATGCCGAATTAAGGTGTCGAATAAAGATAAAATAATTTTATTATTTCTAAATTCTTATAACTTTTACGTACATAGGACACTGAAAGTAAAAGGCTGAATACCGAAAGCTCTCCGCAGGAACTAGCCTAAAGTCTTGTCCGAAGGAGGGATTCTAGGCTAGTATCAAATAAAAGCCTTTCAAAAACATGTCAAATGCAAAACGCATTCAATTAATGACCCCTGATTGGGTAAACTGGGTTAATTCAGGTCAGGCACAAAAACACACAGTTTAATAAATTTAGTAAGCTCCTAATTTCAAGAGGCTTTGTCACACTGATTGGGGAAATTTAAAAGACCGCTGAAGTATTACAGGGTATGGTTTCCAATTATCACTAAACAGTTCAATGATTTCATGGAAAACGAGAAAGCAACATACAGTAGCAGTGTCAACATGGAAAGCTGAATACATGGCGTTAGTGGCTGCAATACAAGAAGCAACATTTTTTATTCAGTTAATAAACACCAGGATTAATGCAACTAAAAATGAACAAACCACTATTGTGATATTCAAGGTACCATAGCTCTTGCTAAGAACCCGGTCTACCAGCAATGTTCAAAACATGTAGATATAAATTATGACTTTATAAGGACTGAGATTCAAAATGGTACAATAAAATTGGTCTATGTGAATGACAGCAAAACAATTTCCCCTCCCCAATTCATAGGCAGAAGCACACAAATGCATGCTGGGATTTCTTCCTAGCCAATAAAATAGGCCGGTTCTTGGTTTCATATGACTCAGTCCTGGTCTGTCTTGTCTTAGTGTCAGAATGCTGTGTTCGCTTATCTGAATTTGCTCTTCTGTATCAACCCCAATTCTTAGTTTACGAACTTTTTGTCATATCACTGTTGGTTTGCCTTCCTACTGTTAATTTGCCTTGCATATATTATTTTAGATTTTCCATGTAAGCCACTCACTCTACATAAAGGAAGACCATTTTACATTACCTTTGTGCCCTCCAATAACAGATCGGAAGTTTTTCTTGGAAGTTTTCAAAATATTTGCACAAACTGCTTCATCAGTGACCGAATTTCTGGCAGGGAAACTGACACCTTCCTTCAGTCTATCTTGGAAACATTTGTAGCCATGTTGGATGTTCTAGGAATGAAAGAAACAGATTTACTGCCAAAATAACATGTATTCCTTAGCCTAGTGGTTAAAAGACATGCAAGCAGGTTTGGTGATGCTTATTAAACACAAGTTGAAAAGGTAAACTTAATAATGCTTGGTTTTTATCAATGAAATGTGTGTGTGGATGTGTGTGGGTATATTTCTTAAGTATTAATAGATTTTAACTTTTAATCCAACATTTTTATTACTTCAAACGTTATTATAGTAGATACTTGTATTTGAAATAGGCGAGTAGATAAAGCCTGTTGGATCAAATGGTGGTTTCTCCTTCAGAGAGGGATGGAGGTTTGATTCCTGCTGGAAAGCGCATTTTCTTCATTAAAATTTCTTAAATACACAAGCTGAGAAGTGTAATAAACATGGTTTAAAACAAAAATGGTGTATATATTTAAAATACAAGTAAACATTATAATAATAATAATAATGTGTGTGTGTGTGTATATATATATATATATATATATATATATATATTATATATATATGCACCTAATTTCAAGAGGCTTTGTCACACTGATTGTGGAAATTTAAAAGATATATATATATATATATATATATATATTTATTTAAAGACATTTATATTATGTTTAACGTTCTTTTTATAAATGTCTTTAAATAAATTGTCGGACTATGTCCAATTCAAAAATATATATATTATTTATAATTTTTACATACGGACAAAACAACTCACTACAAAAATGCAATCTTGTTTTGATGCACATGCATCTTGACAGGTGAGAACCAAAAATGGTTATGAACAGATCTATTTACAAGCAAGCTCCTTATGGAGTGTCACTTCCTTTTCTCATTATTCAAATTATTTTTGGAAAAAAAAAACAAACAAAAAAAAACACCATAGGGAGAAGCACTTAAGAGGAAACAGAGAAGGGTAAAGAAAAGGGAGAAAAGAGAAGGAAAGAAGAGAAAGTGACAGAGTAAGACAATAGTATTTGTTAATAGCAGTTTTTTTTCCAAAAACAATTTGAATAATGAGAAAAAGGAAGTGATGTTCCATAAGCAGCTTGCTTGTAAATAGAATTGTTCATAACCATTTTTGGTTCTCACCCATGTTAATAAACACCATGATTAATGCAACTCTGACTATGGGATTATGTTTTGTATACATAAACGATATGACTTGATTATGGTCTCTGCCCTCATTTGACCATGTGTACCATTACACACCAATGGGATCAAACCTAGGCCCTGTAATCATTTGTATACATAAACGATATGACCTGATTATGGTCTCTGCCCTCATCTAACCACATGTACCACTATGCCATGATGGAATAAAACCTGAGCCCCGACACCAAGTTAGAGACAATGTACTAACCTTCATTTGTTCTTCCAACATTTTTTTCTCATATTTAATTTCAGCAATGATATTTGAAGAATCCTCATTGGTCATTTCTTCATCAGTGAGGCCAGCATCGTGACAAATCTCTTGAGCAAGTGATTGTGAACTGCAGGAAATGATTTCATCACAGCTCTCATCACTGCAAAGACATTTGTGAACACCCCGAGTCTTGATTTTCCGAGTTGATCTTGATGGTCGGTGAGAGCATTTCTCACAGGCTCTCTGGTTACTCAACGACCTGATTGAAAAAACAAAAAAACAAAAACAAGAAACAAAAATGTGGTAAAATACAAATTCAGGAAAAATAGTTTATATTAGGACAGATTTCTCCAAACAACAATCATAGCAACAAGAAAAATTAGCTATAGTAACATTTCCAGACCCCAAAAACCTTTTGAACCAATCAGAAATTATGTCCCATTATATACATAATAAAAAATTCCTTTTGAGTTCATATGACGGTAGATAAAAAGAACATATGTATATTTCATTTAATCCCCCATACATTTCCAATGCACTTGATCCCCACCCCCCCATCCTCACATTCATTCATTTTTTAAAAAAATTTTTTTTTTTTAAATATAGCATTCATAAATTATTTATTTTAAAAAAATAAAACATTAGGAAATCAAGTGACCAAAATTACCTGAAGATGCAAAAAGGTTGAAACCAATGTAGCAGAATCGGCTGATCTCATAATTTTTCTATACTTAAAATTTCTACATATTAAATATTTATCTTTTTATATGTGTATTGAGCATTTTTTCAATACTACTGTTTCCTGGTCTACTTCAACTCTGACCATTACATTCTTTTATATATATATATATATATATATATATATATATATATAAAACTCTACTCTGATAAGGCAGTTGTCTGCCTAAAATAAATTATTACCCAATTCTTTAATGATGTATTGAGTTTTCATTTGAGATATATATATATATATATATATATATATATATATATATATATATATATATATATATATATATATATATATATATTAAAAAGAAGAGAGGTACCGCAAACTTTTTTGGTTGTAATGTGTGTTTTTTTTTTTTTAAATATTTTTTTAAAAAAACCCACATTACAACCAAAAAAGTTTGCGGTACCTCTCTTCTTTTTAATATACACACTTTTCTCTCGTCGGAACCATTATAACCTCTTCATTTCATTTTATTTATATATATATATATATATATATTCAAGCATGTTTGGTTGAATAATCTAGACATAGTATGTGTATTTATTTTTAATTTAATCCTCTTAAATTCACAGATCAAGAAGGTGCCATAGTTTTGGTCATTTCTTTTATCTTCCCAACTACTTTCAATCACATCCAAGAATGAATGTGAATTACTGAGACAAAAAATTAATGTAATTGATAGTTGCAAATTTTTTTTGAAAATGCACATAAAACGCACCGTGTTATAATGATGAACATGCATGAACACTTTCCATTATGGTCAATTTAAAAATTAACTTTTAAAAACATGCATGTAAGGGAGGTAACTTAATTTATATTCTTTTATTATTAATATTTTAAAATACTCAACATGCAATTTAAAAAAAAAAAATACTCCCCTTGCAATTTAAAACAATTTTTTTTTTACAATATTAGTATCTCAAAACATTGCTTTTATAGTCATTTTCAAACATTGTTGCTGTACTCATAACTAATTTTATTTAATGTTGGTTGCATTTTTCTTGTATAGAGAGCTCCAAGAAATTGAAGTTTTTGTTTTTTTTATTTTCGTGGTGTAGTAAACTTGTATTGTCAATTAATATTTCTCTAAAACATCAACGTTGATAGGAATATTCTTTTAAATGCTGTGCAATAGAACTTGAATCCGACACGTATAATATAAGCATCCTTGATAATGTTCCCATCATGAAAGTACTTGGGGGAAAATAAAAGAAATGACCAAAACTACAGTGTCTTCCTTAATCAGTTTAATAAAAGCACTAAGAAATTGTTGTCCTCATCTTTACATATTTACAACATTTCAGCCATTGAATGCTCCGGCCTTCTTCAGGTTACACATAGCCCAGTGCATAAAAATATTGGTTGGATCCAGTGACTTGATCCAAAGAGTTGAGAGTTCAATACCTGACTACTGCAGAGGTGAACAAAAACTTGGAGAATTGAGTTAAAGGGAGATAATCAAGACATCCGGAAGAGTCATGGCATGTAGAACTAGAACAATCTACTCTGGGGGGCAAAATAAAGAGTTCAGTTTGAGATTCCAATCACCTGAAGAAGGCCAGAGTGTACAATGGCCAAAACATTATGAATGGCAACAAAGATGAGGACAACAGTCCAATTAATATAAATAGTGTAAATAATTATAATACCTAATCTCAGAAATATAGACAGATTAAGAAATTGATCCATGAATTTGAGAGGATTAAAATAAAAATACACATATGTCATAGATTATTCCAAAAAACATGTTTGACTGAAGATATGCTGCCCAAATATATAAGCTTATACGTGATTATGAAAGGATTTTGTTGAAAATAAAGAAACAGGTCTAAATTGTTTAATCAAACATGTTTAAATGAAAATATGCTGCCAAAATATATGGAATTTAAATTACATGATCCAGCAGCTTACCAGAATATCAACACTTAGAAATTTAAATGTAGCCTTGTGAAAAGACAAATTGAATTAGCTAATGACAAGTTAAACACCCTTAATAATAGAAAAAAAAAAGACATCTACAATAAACTCAAGACAACTAAACAAGTAAATTATAATTAACCCTTACCTCCCTTACATTAAATTTGTTAAATTATGAAACTGATGTAATGTTCACAAGTATATTCACAATTGTAAAAATTCAACCACAAAGAATTTCTGTTGCAACATAAAATTTTTTTAAAATCAGCCTTTGTGACTTTGCGCATGACCTGAATTGTTAAAAGTTTAACCGCAAACACGAAAAATTATTTCAGGCAAACATAATTATGTCTTAGCCGTCAAAACCCTGATGATGCTACCGGAAAATATCGAAAGTACTCGGAGGGGGAAAATAAAAACGAATAATAAACATAAGCACAGTACCTTTCTTGCTGTCTTTAATCACGAAACAAGAAAGCTTATAAGTGATTACGAAAGGATTTTTATTGAAAATAAAGAAACACAGTATGCCTAAATTGTTTAATCAGACACGTTTAAATAAAAATATGCTGCCAAAATATGCAGAATGCGTGTGTGTGTGTGTGTGTGTGAATAAATGTTTTTATTGCTTAAACGTTACTTTTAGCGAATACTTGTATTTGAGTAGACACTATTTATTTAGTAAACAGTGTATTTATTTATTTTTGTTTACTGGCTTTGAATATTCAAAAAATCTTACTAATGAAAAAATATGCACACTCTGGCTGGATTCAAACTTAGTCTGTTTAATTTTTTATTGTACTTTTCCCCATTTCCAAATAAGATGTTGAATATTGTGCTCGAAATTGTGAATAAAACTCTCTGCAGTTCATGTTTGTGTTGTTATTTTGTTCATGTACTTTTGACAGTGTCAGTCATTTTCAAGAACCAAGCTGGTATCAATGTGGCAGGCAGAATTCCATTGTCTGCATCCTGGTATTCTTTGGAAAGCTGGAAGTTTAAAATAGTCTACGGTGACATCATGTGTGACAGTTATTGGGAACAAGGCCATACCAAAAAGAATTTGATTATTTAAAAATTGTTATCTCATGACGAGTAGATAGAGTGATTGATGGAGGATCCATCTCCAAAACTTTGGAGTTAAGATGATGAATATAACATCAATCAGCTAAGTGACAAATTTGATATTTGTATTAATCCTATATATATATATATATATATATATATAATTATAATAATATTTTTAGTTTTTAAAAATATGATTCCTCCGCTACATAAGAGTTCTCATGTTTCAAAAGCGAGAGCCGAGACCCCTAACATAATTTTTTAAGTTATGTAGAGTTAAGGTGTCTGGACCCGCTTCCTTGTCAAGCGAGAATTTGGGAATAAGCTATCTTTTGGTTAGCTAGTGTTTATAAATACGGTATCATTGGAACATTAGTTGCTATGGAAACGGCTAGTTTCGGCCGTTGAAGTTAGGTGGTTTAAGGGGCTAAGAATTAAGAATTAATTTTTATCTACAGGCCAGTCCCTTTCCAAAAATGCGTATCAAGTTACAATGGCGATTCTATGTCCAGAGTGGTTTTAATCTGTGGTATACCAATGTACCATCTCATCTATGGAGAATCCTAACACTGAAAGGTTATACATAGGGTCAACTAAGAATAATTTTAAAATTAGATGGAGACAACACAAAAGCTCCTTCAACAACATCCAAAATAGAAGTCAGACATCTCTATCTCAATACTACTGGCATTTAAAGGAAACGAACAAAACACCGAAAGTAAAATGGAAAATAATAAATAGAACTAGAACATGTAAAACCTGGGATGACCCATGCCCTTTGTGCCTACACAAAAAACTGCACATCATTAGATTTCTAAATAGTGAAAAGTTACTAAACCATAGACATGAGTTAACGGTGTTCTGTCGTCATCAAATGATTTTCACATTAAATAATTAATAAATAGATTTAAACAAATTAAGTCCATAATTTAAAAGCCTTAAAAAACTCAGCCCAATAATTATTGAGAAAAACCCTTTGATAAAAAAAGCCATGTAAATAAACAAATAAATAAACAGATCAAATAGATAATAATGAAACATAACCTTCTAGTCACTCAACGACTCAAGACAAGCCCATAAATAAAAAAGACGCCGTCTGACTAGCATAAGCCAAAACCACTCTGGACATAGAATCGCCATTGTAACTTGATACGCATTTCTGGAAAGGGACTGGCCTGTAGATAAAAATTAATTCTTAATTCTTAGCCCCTTAAACCACCTAACTTCAATGGCTGAAACTAGCTGTTTCCATAGCAACTAATGTTCCAATGATACCGTATTTATAAACACTAGCTAACCAAAAGATAGCTTATTCCCAAATTCTCGCTTGACAAGGAAGCGGGTCCAGACACCTTAACTCTACATAACTTAAAAAATTATGTTAGGGGTCTCGGCTCTCGCTTTTGAAACATGAGAACTCTTATGTAGCGGAGGAATCATATTTTTAAAAACTAAAAATATTATTATAATATAAGCTCTACTTCTGTATGGAGCACTGTCCTTTTGAAAATAAAGATAAATACTAAGGAACACCGGATTATCTACCTAACGTGTTCTTTCCTATTTCTCTGCACACCTGCATACATATATATATATATATATATATATATATATATAGTCAAACCTAATGAGCCAGACAAACCTACCAAGGTTTCACTTAGGCAGATCGTCAGGGTCGGCTAGGTTTGCTCTACGTTTGTATTGAGCTCTTTAGTTAGTTGTTTACTCGTATCGGTTTTTTTTCTTTGGGCCTTGAACCTGTATCTGTGCGATTATTTTCGACAGACTTTCATGTTCCTGGCTCTTTCTTTTTTAAAACCTTTTTTTCCCTTCGTGATTGATTTGGCTATTGTTAAATCAAGAATTCGAAGGTTTTTCAACACGAGTATAGTTACCTATATTTATATATATATATATATTTGTGTATTTTGGCAGCAATCTCTCTTTTATGAAAGTTTCGTTAAAAACAATTGACAAGGTGCTGCAGTTAAGTTTTTTATATAATTTTTCATGTATTCTTATGTTTTTCTTTTCAGGACATTAATTATATAAAAACTGACTGAATGTTTTATCCAAGTGCTTTCAGTTATACTTTTAGCCATTATCAAGGATGAATTTTAGTTTTTAACTGAATATCTAGAGTTATATGCTTTATTTTCCAAACAGGATTAGCACATTTTGGCTGTGTTCACAGTTGATATTATTAAGTATTAGTTTTTTTCTTTTTTTATTAATAATGCTTCTAGGAAAAATTATATAAAAAACAGCACCTTGTCAGTCATTTTTAATGAAACTTATATATATATATATATATATATATATGTGCACACATTAAATATATTGTATGCACTTCAAGATACTGTTTTCATTTTCTACATGTCATGTCTTCAATAATTGCACTACACTTCTCCCCCCACTATGCATTATATCAATATCTTCATATACAACTTCTTCCCACAAACCACAGCCCTGTGGAACAGATTCCCAAGAGGATGTTTCTGTCTGATCACTTTTATCTTAACATGTTCAAGTCTAGAGTTAACCGTTACCTTCTACTTAATGTAGCCCTCTACCTCAAGTGGTCTCTGGGTCTTGTACAGGGTGAACCTTACAGTAAAAAAAAATATTAGCAAAAAGCCTAGATGAAATAAAGACACCCTTTGAGAAAAACTCCATCCGACACTTATAAACTCAATATTTACCACAATTTTGCCACATCTCATTGCAAAAAAAAAAAAAAAAAAAAAAACACTAGCAGAAACTTGTGTCTACTCAAGTACAAAAGTGAAAGTCAACTTTGATACAAAATAGCCGTAATATAAAAAAAACAAAAAAAAAAACATGATTTATCAGGCCAAAATAATCTCTTCTTTAGATATATTATTCTATAAAGAACTAAGTGACATTAAATAAACTCTAATCAACAATAACATCCCTAACCACAGAGTTGATGAACAAATAAAATTAGACTTGATGAAATTTGGAAAAAAGATGCCAAACCATTCCCTGATGCAAACAAAAATAAACACACCCTAAATTTATTGTCATAACCAGATGCCAAATAATTATAAACAGGATGAAAAAGCAATTAAAGATATAATTTGCCAATAAATACCACTGAACAATCCTAACACCTTAGATTTATCATCTACGATAAAAAGTTTAAAACATCTAATCATTACCAACACAGGGCCATGACCCCCCCCCCCCGTAAAAATAATGTCTATGAAATCTCATACTCTCTGCGAAATTGCATCATCAATATTAATAATAATAAAAAACAGCATTAGATTCTTACATCAGGCAGCCATGCACTACTCTCTCTTTTGCAGGCTAAAATGTCAAAACACAATGCAATCCGTGCAGATATCGACTTGCACATCACAAACAACCAAAATACAACTATCAACATAAGACAAATATTAGTGGAAAACGCCAAAATATTCTACAGCACTCAATGCAAAGCAAAACTCAAAATTTTAGCTATTATTATACAAACTAAACAGCCCACATTAATTAAAATATCATTCACTACATGCGACAGTATCTTGAAATGCATATGATATATTTAATATGTGTGTGTGTGTGTGTGTATATATATATATATATATATATATATATATATATATTTTAAAAATTGCATCCTTTTTGGTGTGGCCTCATTCTGAATAACTGTTATATATGATGTCACCGTAAACTATTTTAAACTTTCAGCTTTCTAAAGAATACTACGATGTAGACAAAGGAATTTTGTCTATCGCACAGACACCATATTGGTTCTTGAAAATGACCGAGATGGTCGAAAGTATTTAAACAAACAACACAAAGATGAACTTCAGAAGGTTTATCCATAATTTTGATGGCAATATGCAACACATACAAAATTGGAAAAATTCAATAAAAATTAAACCAACAGTCCTTGTCAATTCTTTTTGATCAAACTAATTCCTGCGTGTCTCTGTGTGTGTGTGTGTGTTTAAAATAAGATATAGAATCCGAACAAAGTCTTTACTCAATTTGAAAAATGGAGAATGTTTCATTGAAACTAGATTGATAACATATTTCGCCTTTTAAGGCTTCATCAGACCCAAAGAAATGTGTGTATTTGTGTCGAGTTAAATCCAGATCTGGAGCTTTGATTATACTACTGTGGGTTTCCCAGTGACTGGGGTAGGCAGCAGTCAGCTAGCTCTCACTCCTCCTTTCCAAGCATCCCTGTCAAGCAGCATAATGTGGGCAAGGGTGCATTCCCGCACATCCTTCCCAATGCAGTCCTTCCATGTCTTCCTATGTCTACCACGACCTCTGTGACCAGGAACCCTGAACTCCGAGACAGTCCTGATGCATGACAAAGCTCATTGGACGTAACCAAACCATCTAACTTTAGAATTTGACATTTGAAATGTTTAATTTAACTGTAAACTTAAAGTTTAATTTTTATATTGATTTCTAATTTAATCTAATCTTAACTTTAATGCACTAATAGATTGTATTTATACGAGAGTATGTTGTCATGTTATTTTAAATTACCATATATAATTGGTATATAACAAAGTTTCCCATACTGAGGGGGTCTGATTAGCTTTTGAACTCTTAAAACCGTTTATTTTCCATTAAACATCATCATTTGATAAGACCCCAGAAGTGTTGAAACAAAATTCCAACTTTTGTAGTGATCTTATAACATGCCTATGTTATTATATATATATATATATATATATATATATATATATATATATATATATATATATCCAAGTATAGGATTGGTATATACGGAATAAATTCCAATAACCAACAATTATTATTATTCTTAAGAGAGTGCTCAATACAGAGTAGAGCAGATATAATTATTTATTTAAATATTATAGCATAAATATGTTATAAAATCACTACAAAAATAGCCATTTTGTTTCAACACCTCTGGTGTCTTATCAAGTGATGATGTTGAATGTAGAATAAATGGTTTTAAAAGTTTCAAATTAATTAACGATCCTTCGTTAGGGGTAAACGCTGTTACATAAGCTAGAATGACCAATCAAAATACAAGTATATGAGAATTCAAACAATTTGACAACGAAGCAAGGTTATCATAGATATTAAAAGATTTATAAAATTTGAAATTAAAATTAAAAGTAAAAAATTACCTATTTAGAAATCTAAATCAAATCTCTATTAAGTTTAAAATTGTAGAATTACCGAGGAGAAAAAAAAAAAAAAAATAAAAGTACATATGCTATTTAATTTATTTTTTCATTTAAACTATGTTAAAAAGGATGTTGATCGCTCCAGACAAAAATGTATCCATTTTACAGTTTAACTTCAACATGACGGCCACCTCTCACGTAAAACACTTCAAACACACTCAGGTTATAATACATAAGCGCCCAGACATATTTAGATATATATACGCACACACAAAAAACGGTGACGAGACACGACCCTTGATAAAAAAAATAGAAGAAAAAAACGAACACATACACACACACAAACACGCATGCACTTTCCTTACACATAGACATCGATAAAATAAATGTGAATGTCAGTGTGTCACACTTTTTCAACTTTACTCCTAGAGTAGGTAGCTGTGATGAAATAAAAAGAAAAACGGCCACCAGCGAGTAAATTCGAGCTCTCCCAACTGGTAATCCAACCTCTAGTCGTTCCGTCTCAAAATCGCACAAACAGACTTTTCCAGCTGCCAACCGGGAATGTCACTCCAAGCTTGACTCGAACTGGGAAAAACTAGGTGCTTTTATATTTGTCCATATACCCATAATCCCTTGCGTCTTCATGCGATCCCATAGTTCATTCCGTCTCTGTCCCATAATGCATTGCATATTCATTGCATAAAAAGGTGATGCAAGTCTCCCCTTATTCTTTTACGTTATCTGGCCGAGGACGGATTACGGCAGAGCGGTAAGTGCTTTCTTTTTTTTCTCCTTCATTTCAACTGCAGTAGCCCTACATGCTAAGCAAATACGGGCTCTTTTTTGGCGGGGGAAAAGGCAAGTCGGAACCAGTTGTGCTCGTCCCAGGTTCTGCCTCATCGTGTCTGCCACAGTAGACCAACATATCAAACCATACCATTTTTGAATCAGGCCAACTCTGTGAGTAAATTAAAAAAAACATTCCAGGCTGGATCCAGACCCACAATCCTGAAATTTTGAATTCCCAAGTTTTCATTACTGCGATTGCTTCTGGTGAGTTTTTTTACAGGATTTTTTTGCAACAAATTTTTCTGTATGATAACAATTTTTTATAACTAGGAAATAAATTTAGGAATAATCAAAATTAATTGCGAAATCCAGCGAAAATCACCCATGAAATAAAAATAATTGTTTGTACGGAAAGTAAGGACCTATGTACATCAATTTTTTAAAATTAAATGGCGAAAGAAGAGTTATTGTTGTACTTTTAAACGGTAAGGATGAACATTAATGCAACACTTAAATGCAGCAATCAATTTTGAGTTCTTTTGTAGTTTATTGTTGCCTATTGCATCTAGTCCTCCCTACCTATTGTGATGAAGGCTCAATTAAGATCCCTCCACAGGAGCTAGTTTAAATTCTACCCAATAAGGCAGCTTTTAAGCCAGTATATATATTTTTCACACATTGAGTGCTGGTGTTAATAAAAAAAAGTGCTCGACATAATATAACAGAGCTATTAAGTATATATTAATAAATATACACATTATTGTAAAACTCTGAGTTTCATGCACATCACAATCTTCAGGTGCTGAGTAGCGACTGACTGTTACATAATTGAAATTTTAATAAAAATATCTGATAAACACAATGTTGGTGCAGTCCATATACTAAATGGGGATTATGGGTTTAAAAAATAATAATTTGTATTTAAAATAGACATGATTTATATTTTTTTATATTTAAAATAAACCAGGATTAATAACACACACACATATATATATATATATATATATATATATATATATATATATATATATATGTATGTATGTAAAATGTGTGCGTGTGCACAAGGGATGAAAAGAGGATAAAACAAAATTTTATCCTTACCTTGAACAGATTCTTTTCTTTTTCTTAGCAACCTCATTATTCAAAGCTGAAAACAATTAAAAACAATTAATAAATATAGACTAGAAAGAAATTTTCAGAAATACGGTTCAGGAATGAATAAACACTTACATGACACACGAGAATGCAGTGTGAAAGACGAAAATGCTATCCAATACATATGACCAGATTATATACAAGGTGCGTCAGGTATTAGAGAACACGTCTTTTGAAAGTCATAAGTGACCAACTTTAATCCAAAGTGTTGTCACTTATATTTTTTTTTTTTTTTTTTTTTTTCAGTCCTGCCATGGTAACTTCAATTCCAATGCAGGAGATGAAAAGGCATGCCATTCTCATTGCTTGGAGATTTGGAGATTTCAACCTTTATAAAAATGGTTCTTCATGTTTAAGATAAGAAAAGAGCTCCAAGCTTTTGGTAAGAATGCATATTCAGTGGACAAAAGAAAAACCATACTTGATATCCAGACATTACCAGAAATATTGAATTCGTCCAACAAGTCCAAGATATCATCAACAAGAACCCCAGAAAACCAATGAGCAACACTGACAATCAGTTTCATGTGTCGAAGTCAACACTCGGATGCGTGGTGCATGAAGCCATCAGATACAAATCCTATGCTATGAGGAGAGTGCAATTCATGCCTTATAGTACCCAGGATAAATATATATATGATCCGGTCAAAACACTTGACAAACTGAGAAGCCAACATGCTCTGGTTTTTCTCAAATGTGAAGAAGGTTTTTTTCTACACAAGGCCTTTGTCATTGTCACTACTGACACTGGATACTGTGGTCAAGCCCTGAATCCAGGAAGTAGCTTGGGGATGTACCAGCAAGACTTTACAGTCTTTCCCACAGCCAGCAAGACCCAGCAATGACTGGCTGCACATTTTCCTGATCATACCACCCCTGACATTTAGCTTTCCAACTCTCCTGATTTCAATCCTATCGACTATTACATCTGGGACATCATTGAGAGGGCAACCAACAAACATGCCAACAGTGCTGGATTTACCTATAGGCTTAGCAGGCTGAAACTTAGGGCATCAAAATCTCGGAAACCTCCAGCCAAAGTGTATAATATTTTTGGTACTGTCATGGGCCTTTCTTACACCTGCTATCATAATCTTATGGGTTGTATACCCAACTCTCTTCTGGGGCAGTTTTTTCAGTGACGGTATTGAGGCAATCATAATAAAGTTGTCTTCTCTTTTCTTTCTTCTCTCGGCCGAAATGCTTTTGGGTCGGAAATAAAATGAGAACTTCAACAAAAGGGATTTTAAACTTATCTATTTTATTAAACACATCGACGTGTACATTTTTTTTTAACTAGCCAGTGGGCCTTGCTCTATCATCCCCACTGGAGAGCAAGTTCTCTAAGACATGAAATAACCATGTCTAATGTGTATGACGTGTAAAAACATAACTCCCTGAAAACACTTTCTCTCCCTCTAACATTCCCATGTTCGGCTCAGCCAATCAAAATCCACATCCCTATTTTGTCTACCATCTGAGCCAAATACACTGCCACTAAAAAATAATAGTCTGAAACTATTATTTAACACTCCTTACATAACCATAAAAAAGTTGTGGAGAGCCATGATCAATCTACTAAACCAACTGAGCCAAATACACTGCCACTAAAAAATAATAGTCTGAAACTATTATTTAACACTCCTTACATAACCATAAAAAAGAAGTTGTGGAGAGCTATGATCAATCTACTAAACCAACTGAGCCAAATACACTGCCACTAAAAAATAATAGTCTGAAACTATTATTTAACACTCCTTACATAACCATAAAAAAGAAGTTGTGGAGAGCCATGATCAATCTACTAAACCAACTGAGCCAAATACACTGCCACTAAAAAATAATAGTCTGAAACTATTATTTAACAATAACTCATTGTAGATTCTAAATAACCCTTCAGTAATTTTAACACTCATCATCATCCTCGGCTTTAATCAAATTGTTTAATTTAAGAGTCTCCCATTTTCCTCTATTCATGAGAATAGGGGATTGGTGGGGCCTCACAAGTGGAATAGACTAGGGCTTCTCTTCATCTAAATCCAGCCCTGCATGCCCACTCTACCAAGGACTTGTTGAAGGCTGCTTTCGGGGATAATATGGTCAATATGAATAAAAAACACTTGATTAATGCATGTAATAATTTTAGAAGATGTAATTGAAGTTGATTATATTTAATAGACTTATATATGTATGTAAAAACAGGTGTACTAAATGATGGAGTGATAATTATTTTGACTTTTTTCACCTTAAAAATTAAAATAATCTTCTCATGAGAGCTACAATAAAAAGAAATATGACTAAAAAATAAAAACAAAAAAAAACTACCATCTTCCAACTTTAGTTCTCCAATATTCATGGTATTCGTACCAATTTCTGTAGTCTAGACCTCTTCCGTTCCCGTCAAATTTGATCTTCAAAAATTTAAGTGCCATACTTATAATTATCTTCTATCTTCTTAATTCCTCTTCTTTTATTGTTCTCTTTCCTTAAGGCTATTTTTTTTTTTTTTTTTTTCCTGTTAGGGTGGATTAAGTCTGGTGAGAAGAAACACCCTTGTCTTACACCCCTTTCTACTTTTGGGTATTTACTGAATTCATTTTCTATCCTTATGCAAACAGTTTGCTCGCAGTATATGTTTTCAGTTTTTCTAATATCTTTCCGAAATAAATCGAGCTTCCCAAGAAGATCATTATAATCTAAAATACATTGCTTTTGGCTTTTATATTCCTCTTTCTGTTATCATTCTGAGCATAAATATTGTATTCCTTGTTCATCCTGTGTCATTAACAAAAATGTACTCTTCTTGTCTTAGTTCTGGTTTAATAATAAATAAAAAATGCTCAAGTAACTTATCTGAAGAGTTTTGCATCAAATTACTCAAGACCAGATGTTAGAGAAATCTATTGAATTTATTATCAGAGCCTATATATATATATATACACACACATTTTTTTCCTCACCAGTAGCATGACTGATTTTCATGCACAATGCAATATATATATAGAGAGAGAGAGAGAGACATTGATGTCAACACCCAACAGTAAGTTTGTTTCAGGCTTAAACGCATTCTTCAGGCTTGAAGATTTGATTTAAGTATGAAACAGACTGTCGCTGTTCAGTGTTGACCTCAATGTCCACTTTTATATTTACATACACTCTATTCCTGATATTGAGCACTTTTACCCTTAAATATAGCATAAAAACTATATTTTTATCATTATATATATATATATATATATATATATATATATATATATATATTAAATGTTACAAAATCCAAATTTTTAAAAAAGTAGTATTTGCCAAGAAATGACTTGAATTAATCAAAAAAATGCTCAATGCAATTTTCAGAAAATTAAAATATAGAACAATTTAAGACATTAAATAATTAGTACATCGACCTTTCTACTGACAGAGTTTCTATCAATCTAGTATAATCAGACAGTAAAATTTTACTGCCTGATGATACCACAAAGGTAGAAACCATGGTGAGAGAAAGTTCAAATTATTTTATGTCTTTTTTTATATATATATATATATATATATATATATATATATATATATATATACACACACACACATGCACGCACACACACACACACACACACATGGACAGAATGAGAATTTTTCAGCACTTCCTTATATATGATGGATGCTCTAAAAGTAACACCTCCTATTTTGTTATGCTGGCCGATATACTAATAAGAGACTATTGGTGGTGGTATGACATTCAAAGTTGAACCTTCCTGCCAATAAACCATCATTTTTATTTTTTGCCTTCCTGCACTTGTTACTTGTTGCAGCCTGGCGAAATGGCATTCGACTCGAAAGTGCACATGAAGTTAAAGTACATTACTGAATTCATCCAGTGATCGACACTTGCTGAATATTTACCGAGACCAAGCGGTGTTGGGTGTTTCTGGGGATGATTGGGCTGCTTCCACTGGTGCAGACCGTTAAAAATATGGCATACAGATGCTTGTTCATTGCTGGCAAAAAACATATAGCCCTTGGTGGTTAAGTTAGTGGATTTAACATTTCAACCCTTACTGGATAAAAATCCTAATGAATAAATACTTTTAATGTTAGCTTTTCTACATTAATAACTATCAAGAAAATTTACAATAATTTTTTTTATTTAATTCCAATGGCAGTGACAATAATTTTTTTATTTAATTCCAATGGCAGTGACAATGTAGAAAAATGGAATTGTAGCTGAAAAGTAGAAATGCAGCTAAAAACTAAAAAAATATGCGACTAAAAACAAGAATAGAAATGTGACTAAAACTTTTCTCCCTTAAACAGTGTTATTGTGTTTCTTGTATCTAGTTTGGTCTCCATGGGAATAAATGGGAGGCAATAATTTCGGAGCAATCTGTGTGTCTAACACTTCCCGGTGTTCACAGATACTATACTGATCTTAGACAGAAATGTCGGAAAGTGATGTTTTGATCCAAAGTCCTGGTAGTATCATTTTTGATGGGTAATATACTAGTAAAATATAGTGACAATTGAAGGCATTTGAATAGTTTAAGACTGGCTTTATCTTCTCCTGTAAAACAAATTTGAGACAAAATGAAATTTTAGCTTTTAAAGAGAAAATTGCAATACCTTTTTGTGCAACAAGCAGCTTATGCTGCACAATAGTCATCTCCTGGTTGAAAGCCTGCATTTCTTGCGTTTGCTCATCACATTTTTGCAATAATTTCCGATTCTGAGTAATCTACAATCAGTAAAATATTTTAATGGTTAACAAAACTTGTTTTACTTTTTGTTATCTTTCATTTCTGCTTCTCCCCAATCATTTCTCTGGCTAGTTTATAAAGTACACTAACATTTTACAAAGGAATAAGAATAATAATAAAAGTCATTTGAAGAAGGTCAGTCAAGCTTAACATATATACACATCTACAAAGTCTATAAAATCTAACAGACTGATATATTAAGATATATATATTCAAATGAGAGAAAGAACAGATAGAGTAAAATTCCACTGTTTGTAGCATTTACTTTTTAAAAAGTGCTCAATACAAAGTAGAGCAATATATTATTTTTATTATAAAAGATTATAATAAAAACATATTGAAATTGCTACCCAAAAGCTTTCATGTTTCAATATTTGATTGTACTTCTTCAGTTCTTCAGGCAATGGTAAGTACAATCAAAGTATTGAAACATGAAAGCTTTTGTGTAGCGATTTCAATATGTTTTTATTATAATCTTTTATAATAAAAATAATAATTATGTGTGTGTGTGTGTGTAATTAAATGTGACAGACAAGGAAAAATTCTTGTAGATAACATCATTATTTTCAAGAAATCTAATTGTAAATGATGTCTTATGATAACTGAAGCTCATTGTGAATGAAAACATTGTGTTGCAATGAATTAACTCGATTGGCTGAAGAACTAACGCAATGAAAAATCAAACATACTTATTTTTTAATAGATGACTTAACAGATATTTTTTTAATCCATTTATTAACTGTTTGTTTAAATTCCATGTCTTTTTTTATTTTATTTTTTTTTTTTTACCCGGGCTCACATGAGTGCTAAATATTGTCTGTATTTCTGAGATGAGGAGTTATTATTTACACTATTGTCCTTATCACAACATTTCAGCCATTATGTCCTCCAGCCTTCATCAGGTGTATATCAATCCAACTAACCTACAGGCAATTTCAAACTGAACCCTTTATTTAATCTACAAAGTTGACTGTCCTCATTTCACTGCCCATATCTAGTATTTAGTACTGATCAGTTATTACTTGTTTCCACTGAGTCTAATACACACTGCCCGTACCAGTAATTACTATGTCATCAAATTCATGAACAAAACCTTTATTTAATCCACTAATCCCATATTTAAATAAAGGTTTCATTCCGGAATTTCCGGTAGGTTACGTAGACAAATATACACCTGGTGATGGCCAGAGAGCAGACCAGTTGAAATGTTGTGATAACAACAACAAAAATGAAAACAATAGTCTGAATGTAAATAATATTAATTCCTTTTTGCAAAACGACCGATAGAAAACAAATTGGATTCATTACACAAACATATCACCTCCTTATGAAGCCTTTCATCAAGTTGTTTCTTGTAATTTTCATACAAGATTTTCTCCTTGTTCAGTTCTTCACGCACTCTTTCCATCTCTTGCTTTACAGTGGCCATTTCTTGATTCAGTTGCAGAGACTCCCTCAGGAATTTCTCTTCACCTGGACAATTTTGACAGAAAAATTCACGTAAGTAAGCAATTTCACATGCAAAGTTGATAATGTCAACAAGAGGGCTACCCAAACATTTGAAGAATTTTAAAAAGATCAATCTGTTCCAGTTTTGCATTGTTTCATTGGACACTTCACACATCCGAATTCACTCCACCAAGAAATAAAAAAACACATTTTCTATCAATTTCATCATATGGATGTCATGCATGGCAGCATAACATAAAATTGTTTTATAAATTTCAACTGACAGTAGTTTAAACTGTTTGGACAATGAATGCCAAATGTTTCCTTATAAAGAAATGGTTATTATTACCATTTAACATCTAATTTTTTTCTTTATTTTATAAAACCATTTTACATGTAAAGTTATCCAAAATTTATATTTGGGGAGTACATTGTGTGCATATATATATGTAATTATATTTTTATATACACAAAATATATATATATATATATATATATGTATATAATTATATTTTTATATATACATGCACACAATGTATATATAAAAATATAATTTTATATATATATATATATATATATATATATATATATATATATATATTGTTTTATTTATGTCATGTACCTAAAACTGCTGATACTAGCTGGCAGTGTCTTTGTTATAGTAATGGAAGACCATTCCAAATTGTTTACAAAGTTTGGCAGCAAAAAGACAGACTCCGGGAAAGAGCAGAGTAGAAAAAACAGAAAGAATAATTAGAGAAAAATCTTAATAACAAACATTTTGATGATAAAACTTTGTTTTTATCAAGTTTGGAGCCTTTTTCATCATGGTATGCTTTTTTTTAGGGAATTTATGTAGGTAGCTAATTTAAACTCTCACATGTTAAAACTAATAATAATTAAAACTTAACAAAATATCAATTTTATAAATGCCATCCTTTTGACAATGGATAAGGTAGAATTAATATAAGATTCTACTGGACGTTAAGTGGGGGACAAGTTTTGTATTGTTATTAAGTAACAAATTACTGAATTACTAAATAATTGAAAAAATATTTAGATACTTACATGTAAAAATCAAGAAAGACATGAATATATATATATATATATATATATATATATATATATATATATATATATAATCTCGATATTTTGAAAATACAAGCAAGTTAGTAAATATATAACATACGCCACACTTACGTGTCCTGAGGCATTCGGTCAACTGCATCGTTTCTGAGTGGTACCTAGAAACAAAGTAATTGATAGATTTGTTTAATGGCACATCAACTCCTTCATGGGTCATGTAATGCTGAAATTTATTTTTCTTGGGAGCTTTGAAGTAATAAAAATATGATATATGCTATTCTGCTTTCACAATTGAATACATGGTAGATGATACTTTTGTATTTGTGCATATACATGTTTGTGCAGACATGATTACTAGAGGCTGTGATATGCGCGTTTTATGTTGTAGTTTTGTTGAAATTATATTTTGGAATATAGTTTGAGTTCTGTAAGAAATTGTAGGTTGTTATATGAACTAATGTCATGAAAGTGTTCTTTTATGTTGGTTGTTTGGTGGATCCATTTTGTTTGGCAGCATATCAACACCTCTATGGGTTACTTAATGCTGTACATAATTTCAAACCTTAACAGTAAGGACATGCTTTTTAGATATATATTTTCTAGATTATAAAATGTATAGTTGATAATTTTACTATAAAAAAAAATGTACTGTTGTTTGGAGGTTTACTATTTGGCCATAGGTGGGACCCTAACAGGTGCTACCACCCAGAGGTCAGGGTGGACCTTGGGTGGTGATATGATGTCTTTTAAACAAGAATTAGTGTGCATGTTAATTGAGTGAACAAGAAAGATACACAGGTGAAATCTTCTGCTAATTCCATGTTTTTTCACCCTAAGACTGGATAAATTGTCAATATATATATATATATATATTCCATGTTCTTTCACCTTAAGACTGAATAAATTGTCATATATATATATATATATATATAATGACAATTTATTCAGTCTTAGGGTGAAAAAATATGGAATATATATATATATATATATATATATATATATATATATATATATCTAACACTTTCACCCCAGCCCCTCAACCTCCGATGTCTTACTCTCTAGGTTGAGGTGTCTACTCGGTCTTAACCGAACTTAAGGGAGTGGCCATAGGTCCCCTGAGCATCCGTAGAACATTCGACCCATCCACTGGTTTAATCCTGCTTCCTGCCCACGTTGTGATTTGTTTGATCCAGAAAGCAGAAGTGATGTTCATCCATTCATGGTCAACTGAAGATGTAGACACGGCTGGAGAGTCTGTGCTAAGAAATTTAGAATGCACCAATATATATATATATATATATATATATATATATATATATATATATATATATATATATGCAGAAAGCTGGACAAACAACTATTCAATGGTTGAATTGTTAATGCCTTTTATATAGCAGAAAAGAATAGTATAGAAAAGAAACGGGTTACAGAAAAGAAAATATTTGACGTAAAAACTCATACACTGGATTCTAGAAAGAGAGAAAGTGGGTTGTGATTAGCTTGTTGTGAAATCGTCTCAGAACGATATATGACTCTTGCAATGGAGAGATAAAGATTTCTGTGCGAGGCTTAAAGTTTATAGTTGTATTCCTCCTTGGTGGTAGTAACAGTAGTAGTAATGTTCGTGGTAGCAGAAGCATCTGCACTTATATTAACAGTACATGTTAGCGGTTGTTTTGTTCCAATCCCTGACATCACTTCCAGTCTCCGATACTTCTCCACCCAGCTTGACTGCACTCGATGACAGACGAGCCCAAAATCAACCTTTAGATTATTGTAGCTTGTTCGACGTTTCCATTTTCAGTGATAGTAATAATAGTAGCAGTAGCAGTCTTAGATTGTTGGAGGAGTAACTCGCTTCTTCGTACTTTTATCAACAAAATATGTTAGCGAATGTTTGGTTCCAATCTCTGACGTGACTTCCAGTCTCCGATCTCTCTCTACCCAGCTCAACTGCACTCGAGCCAACCACTCTGTCAATAGATTTCTGTGCGCGTTTATATAGATAAACCTGGCTGATCATAAATTGACCCTTGGCTCGCACACGATTATCACAAGTGCTGCCTTCAACCCAAAATCATGTGAATTTCAAAGTTCCTCAAAGCTCTATTTCAAATTTTAACCGATAAAAATTATCTCGATCATCTTCCATTGTCTTCCTAATGACCCAATTAATATGGGCTAGATCAGATTCCCATCAATAAACAAAATTGTTCTGATCTAATTTCGCTGTTCAAATCTAACCCCCCCCCCCCAAATATGTGTATGTGGTTCCCAAACTCTCTCTGTTACATTTATTTATATATATATATATATATATATATAGACAACTTATTCAGTCTTAGGGCGAAAAAACATGGAATATATATATATATATATATATATATATATAGTGACAATTTATTCAGTCTTAGGGTGAAAAAACATGGTATATATATATATATATATATACTTGACTCTCCTGTCAAATTCGACATATGGGGGTCAAGCAGATCAGTTCCTAGGAAACCAACAGCCCGACAACAGCACATGAGATTTGATTATAGTGGTGAAGGTTTCATGCAGAACCATCCACTCTTTTTGATTGGCCGAATACAGAGACCTGGTGCACTAAGTGCCACAAGGTCCCCAAACGACCTTCCGCAGGTTTTGAATTCAGAGTTGTCTTTCTCTTAGACCAGTTGCCATCCAAGGCTATAGAACCCAGGCTGTCCTGCTATTTACCCATAGCTGGAGGAAGAAGAAGAGGATTCACACCTTTCCCAAGGGTATTAGTGAATGTAATAGATTCAACTGGAATTCGAACTCGGCTCTCCGATTCCTCAATCCAAGCCGCTATCCATTACTCCACTGTGCCGTATATATATATATATATATAGTGACAATTTATTCAGTCTTAGGGTGAAAAACATGGAATATATATATATAACAAAATGGATTAAGTATGGCAATTGTTTAATATATTTTCTGTTTATATGTTATTTTTATAGATATAATTTAGGTAAATGCTCTGTTTTTAATTAAACCATATTAATTACATTTACGGGCCTGAATGTTTAAGAAATATGTCTTCTCTGACCGGAATCAAACCTGTAGCCCTAATGGAAACCATCATTTGATCTGACGTGCTATAACATCTAGCTACAGAGAAGCGTCTGTTTAGCAAATTCCAAATTACAGTTTATAAACACTCAATCTTTGACGATTTTTCTTTATCAATCATGTCTGCTCTTGAAACATATCTTAACATAGACAATAACATATAATGAAATGGATTGATATATTTTATGTTTGTACATTATTTTTATAGATACAATTTATTAAAAAAAAATTTGTCAGACATTCAGGCCATTAAATGTATTTAATTCTGTTTAATTAAAAACTGAGCATTTACTTAAATTGTATCTATAAAACTAATGTATAAACAGGAAATATATATATATATATATATATATATATATATATATATATGTGTGTGTGTGTGTGTGTGCCATGGCAATTGTTCAGATGAGCTCTTCACTATGGTACCTAGACTTTTTGAATTTAAGCGCAGTACTGGACTGGTGTCAAGATCTCATCATTTTACAGTTAAATTTGGTTAGATGTAACTGTAATTTCTATGCTAACAATTTATTTTCTTACACTTCTCGCTTTTGGAAATCTCTTCTGGTTTCATGCTTTCCAGCCGACTTCAATCTTCAAAAACTTAAATACAATGCCAATCGCCATCTACTCTCCTCCTGATTACTCTTCTTTTGTTCTCGAATTTAAACAATGTTTCTGTTTCTAATTCTTTCACACCCAGTAGCCTATTGTGTCTTAGTGGCTTTACTACCTTGCTTGAGGTGAACTTGATTAAATAAAACAAAACAAAAACATATACACGCACGCACACACACGTGTGTGTGTGTGTGTGTGTGTGCGTGTTTGGAGAAATAAGAGAGAGTAAAAAACTTTTTAATGATAACACATTTTCCCTTTATATTTAAAAATCTTTTCCGCTTTTGTTCACATTCTATATTCTACTAACACACACACACACACACATATAGTTAATATGAGTAAAGTTCATCACTTACCTGATTGATGCTACTTTCAGCATCCCGACTCCAGAGTTTCATAGGTGGAAACTCGTCAGGGGGTATTAGCAATTCACACACACACACACACACACACACACACACACACACACACACACACAGAAATGGGGTGAACTGAAAAGGTTTCAACATATCCCAATTCCCAAAATCTCTACATTAACAGCTGGGTTGGGCTGAAGATTTTTCAGCAGCTCCTTCCATTATAGATTTATGATTGACAGTTATGTGAAAGTGTATAAATTTAAAAAAAAAGAAAAATTCATTTTTCTTTTTCATATCAATGTCTGGATACAATATTTTGAAAGAGATCATATTGTCTAAATTCTTCATGCTTCTTATGTAGCCTTCGTCTTGGACAGATTACGGTTAGAATCAACTCTGAAAAACAGCGAGGTTCCATTTTGACAATGGGAAGCAACTTACATTTTCACATTCTCAAATTCCTTCTTTGACACAGAATTCTTTTCATTCAAGTCCATCATCTTTGAATGAAAAAGAAATAAAAATGACATTAAAAACACACAACAAGATTTTTTTTTCAATAATAGTCGAGAAAGCTTATCAATTGAGATAAAAACACAATGAAGATTGGTTGGCTGTATTTGTTTAGCGACATATCAACCTCTGTGGGTTATTTAATGACAAAATCTAAATATTTTATACATAATTTTATGCTTTCAACTAAATTTATTTTGTATATCATTTTATACTTTCAGGGTAAACGTATGTTTTTTTTGTTTTATATACATATATATATATATATATATATATATATATATATATATATATATATAGTTTGTAGAATGATAAAATGTATTGTTGGTAGTTTAAAAAGATGTATTACTGGTAATTTTATTATAAAAATATGCTGTTGATTTTTGTTTGGGGGTTCACTATTTGCCCATAGCTGGAACCCTAACAGGTGCTACCACTTTGGGTCAAGGCAGGCCTGGGAACAACAGCAGTGAAGAGGTGGTTCCACACTTCTCAAAACCTCTTGATCAATGGCCTTGCTGCCGGATGTAGTTTATCATCATACCCAGGACAAACAAAATGAAGAAGTTTTTTGGTTTTTTTTATGCTAAATTTCTCAACAACCAAAACGAAAATTTTGTTTAAAAAAACTTACCTCTTTTAAGTAATTATTGTTTGTTACCAATTTTAACTCATTACGATGGGCTTCTTGAAGTAAGATCTGGAAAACAAAAAAAGGAACATAAAATGGAATGAGTTATATAAAGGAAAGAATTTCTATTTCCATTCTTTTGAAAAAAAAAAAAAAATATGAAGTGTTTCAATTTTTCCTTACCATTCTTAAGAAGCAGTCGAGCTGACTTGAATATCCTTTTAATGGTGTCTCAGAAATATTCATGAGTGATGCTAAGTTTGCTCAAAAAGTTTATTTTTGGGAATATTATGATTATGACATTACAACCAAGATGAACATGCTGGTCCATATAAAGACATACAATTATTATAATTTCTAATCTCAAAAATTCACTCTTAAATCGACTGCCAATGATGTTTTACTATAGAAAGACATTACAACTCATTTTATTATAGAAATGTACTGAAAAATCAGAAAGCAAGTCATTGTCAGTGGCTGGGAATAACTGCAAGCAACCCTGATGGTCACTACAGGATGCGATGGATAAAGTACTGTCTAAACTATGCAAAAATGAAAATAACACTAACATCTCATTTTAACGGATATATTTACCAAAATTACACAAAAATAACTTGAAATACTAAAAAGTAATTTTATTCAGTAAAATCGCCATTGGCATCAATTACAGCCTCCAGACGACTTCAGAATCTTCTGCAACTCTTCTGGATGGTCTCCTTGTTTAAGTTGGTGAATGCTGCCATAATCCTTGCTTTCAAGTCTATCTTTGGTGCTACAAGGAATTTTGTTGGTCTCTCAATCAACAACACCCCACACATAATAATCAAGAGGGTTGCAGTCTAGGAAGTTAGGAGGTCAGATGGAAAGGAGAAGGCGGCTCATTTTATATTCAACCAGAGTGGAGCGTGAGCAGTTCTATTTGGGACTAAAGAGAGGGGTTTTTGCACGCCAGCCACGCTCCAAAATTGTTTGAATTTTTTTTAAACATTAGTTTGTATTCTACAATAAAAAAGAAAGGAAAATCTGAGCTAATCTCTTTGAGTTATTTTTTATTATTACAGTGTGACCCGGATATAAGAGACCCGGATATAAGATAAACTTTATCTGGTCCCAAATTAGAGCCTGTGTTAATGCATATAAATTAGACCCGTATTTAAGAGAAACCTGGATATAAGAGAGATTTTCTCTGGTCCCATCCTCCCCGATATAAGAGAGTTCGTTTTGAGTGACAGTGTGATGTCGTAAATCGGTCAAACAGAGGTCAGTTAGAGAGAGAGAGTGAAGTTCAATGACTTAATCTTGACTAGTCTAGAGACACGGTGTGTCCAATCTGTGTCTGTGGGAGACACCCTCTACCTTATGATTTTGCTTTGTGTGTCTAAGGTTAGTGCCACCCGCTTTTTTGCCGACTTTGCTTGTCGTTGCATTTATTGGACAGCACTTTCACTTTACCCACTGTTCTGTTGAGTCAGAAGTTTGTCTGTTTGTTAATTTTGCCACTGAAAACCGTTTGCTTGCGATCATTGCGATTAGTGATGTCGGCGTCGAAAAACTCTGAGCATTTCTGAACAATTGGCGCTCATCGACGATGTCAAAGTGAAGAAACTCAAACTGGCCGCTGCAGCCAAAAAGTACGGAATCGGTTATTCAACAGCAGCAAAAATTCTCAAGAAAGAAGACGATCTCAGATCTTGCATGCAAATGAACGGAAACACTAATCGCAAACGAAAGCGCCAATCCGTGCACAAGGACGTTAACAAAGCGCTTACACAATGGTTTACGCAAGCATGTGCTCATGGAGCTACCGTCACCGATCACGTCATCAGGCAGAAAGCATCACAACTGGCCGTAAATCTTGAAATACTCGACGAAAATGATCAAGTTTCTCCACCATCGGGCATGGAGCAAACAGATTTTGATGAATTTATCAGCTTCGACGACCGTACACAATGTTATGGAGAACTGACTGACACGGACATCACACGTGGTATAAAATCGGATGATCAAGATTTTGACGAAGATGATGATGCTGAAAGCGTAAGTTCTGAAGATTCTGAAAGTGACAAACCAGTGCCAAATTCTCTGGCTGCATTGAATGCGCTTGAAACTCTGACAGCCTACTTTGAAGCAAAAAGCAGTAATCCTGATGGCGCATTGACAATGATTTACGGACTGTATGAAAGTGTTCATGATGTTAACAAAGAGATTTCTGTACAATCAAAAATGACTGACTTTTTTAAGAAAAAGTAATTTTTGATTGAATTATTTGTGAAAACTGATTGAAAATGTATTTTTGTCTGTGTTTTTTAGGTCTATAACTGTTAAATAAACTAGTGTTCTGTAAGTAAAAAGCGTTATATGAAGTGTTCCCATACTTACCTAAACAAAACAGACCAAACCCGGATATAAGATAAACCCGGATATAAGATACTTCTTCTCCGATCCCGGACAACTCTCTTATATCCGGGTTACACTGTATATCTGTGGTAAATGTGTGAGTGAGTGAGTGAGTGAGTGTGTGTGTGTGTGTGTGTTAGTTTTCATTTTCATGTGTAACTATTTCAACTTCTACCCGGATTTTGGTAAAAGGGCAAGTGACTTTGACACCTAGGTGTTACTGTTCTGATGTCCAGGACATTTCTTTTAAGTTGCAGGAGACAGTGTAGAAAGCCTTTGATGTCATTTTTTATTAGATATCTATGTGTGTGTGAGCCTGGTCAGAGAGAGTATAAAAGCTGTCTGTAGATATTGGGGTGGGGAAGAAAGGTTTGAACTTTTTGGGTTTTTATTACAAATTTTCATTGCTGAATGAATAAATAAACCAATGTTTTCTTTTTAATTTACTGACAATTTACTTTTGTACACAATTTCGCCATTATTATTATTATTATCATCATCATTATTTAAAGAAAGTTATTAAAAAAATAAATGAAATCTTTACGGGGGGGGGGGTAATAACTTCTGTTGGATTTTCTTGAAATTTTTGTCCAAATGTTGAATAAAATTGATTCTTGGTCTGAAATGATACTTTTTGTCCTGAAATAAAATTCTAATTTACTTTTTAATGTATATAAATTTTCTTTAAAAATTTCTTAAAATTAAGAAAATGGCTGCTTTTAAGAAAATCTTCTTAAAAATCAGTCCAAAAGTTTTAGATTCCAATCTATATAATTTTTATTTAAAATACACCAGAATATTTTACTGACTGGAAATAATAAATTTAGTCATTTAGCTTTCAATTAATGCTAAAATGAAATCTTCAAGGATGCCTTTTCATTTTGAAATTGGAGGAGAAATTTAAAAAAACAAAAAAAAAACAAAAACCGTCACCATAAGATACAAGCTGAATTTTAAGATATGAGCGAGTTTCAGTTAAGCATCCGTTACTTGGCACAGCTAGCGCCAAGCTTCAAGAAGAGTATTTCTATTTGAAGTTCACCTCACTCTAGAGAAGGATCACTGTTGTGTTGTGTCTTTTTTTGCCATTATTTTGCAAAATTCCTTTAGTGACACCATCAGTCCGAAGAAAGTAAATGTAAAGAGAAGTGGTGAAAAGCTTAAACATACGATTTCGCTTGAATCAAAACAGGAAATTATAATAAAAAAAAAAAAACACCAGGAAGATATAAGTAATGGATGTGGCGATACAGAATGGCCATTCTACATTGGAGATAAATAAAAAATTATAAAAATTTTACAGTAATGGATAAAATGTAAATGTTTTAAAAAATTAAAAATTAAGTGATAAAGTTAATCTTTGGTATCATAGACTAGGCTAGCCGTTGCTAGGCCAGCTGTTGTTATCCCTCTCTCTCTCTCTCGTCTATACTTCATGGTTTAGTACAGTTCATTTCTTTACAATTTGTTTTTATTTTATTGCTTATTCACAATTTTACTTGTAAGAAACCCACAGATACAAAAACAGGGGGGATTTTTAGCAAAATAAATGTGATTTTTTAGGGGCCTGGAACAGATCAGAAATCTTCCCATTAATTTCAATGGGGAAAATTTATTTAAGATACAAGTCTTTTGAATTGCGAGCTCAGTCTTGGAACGAAATAAACTCGTATCTCAAAGCATTACTGTATTACATATAGTATCAGTATACGTAGGAAGAACCATTGCATAAATATATAGATATGAACTTTCAGGCAAATATTACAGATGTGAATAATAGTTTGTGATAAGTTGAGAACATTATTAGTTTAAAGAGAAATCCTTACCTCAAGTTCATGAATTTGAGTGTTTTTACCATGGATTTCTTCTTTTAGTAATTGCATCTGCATTTGACTGTCTGCAATTTGAAGTTCAGCAGCTGCAGAAGACAAAAACATTTCATGAGGACAAGGTTAATAGCAGTAGCATAAAATGTTTTATAAATGATTCTACGTTTGTATTTTCTGAAAGTTTACATGATTTACTGTATTCAATAGTCTTTTTCACCTTAAAATGTGATGTGTGTGTGTGTATATACAGTGTGACCCGGATATAAGAGAAACCCTGATATAAGACATTTTCTCTGGTCCCAAATTAGAGCCTGTGTTAATGTATATATAATAGACCAAACCTTCCGGTCCTGAGAAGAAGTCTCTTATATCCGGGTTTCTCTTTATATCCGGGTTTGGTCTATTATATATACATTAAGACAGGCTCTAATTTGGGACCAGAGAAAATCTCTCTTATATCCGGGTTTGGTCTATTTTGTTTAGGTAAGTATGGCTCTAATTTGGGACCAGAGAAAATCTCTCTTATATCCGGGTTACACTGTATATATATATATATATATATATATATCTATCTCCAGGTAAGATGAGAATGAATAGAGTACAATTCCGACGTTTGTAACATTTAATTTAAAAGAGAGCTCAATACAGAGCAGAGCAAAATATTTATTTTAGGATACTAAATCAAAAACATGTTAAAAATAGCTACACAATTGTGATTGTGTTTCAACACATATCAATGCATCTCCTCAAGTGATTGTAAATTACTGGTGAGATAGTAGTGTGTAGCAACTCTTTACGTGTTTTTGATTTAATGTTCTAAAATAAATAATATATACACACACACACACACACAGATAAAATAATCCTTAGGTAAGTAATCCAAGTAGATCCTATTTCAGTTTTCAATTTTTAAGTAACGTAGTAAAAATTTGTTTTCATGCCTGCATTTTGAGATGAGCTTGGATTGTTTATTTAATAAATTTATTTTGGTCTGGGAAGGTAATGATAGCTATTTTTGTTCATGTGGTTTGTTGATAGTTTTCCTGTTGTGCTTTTTTTATTTTTTGTGCCATGTTTTTGATAGTTTTCCTGTTGTGAGAACATGGCACAAATAATAAAAAAGCACAACAGGAAAACTATCAACAAACCACACGAACAAATTAAACCCATGTGTAACTGCAGAATAAAGAACGAATGTCCCTTAAACAGTAATTGCTTACAAAACAACGTAATATACCAAGCCACAATTAAATTATGAGATAATGAAGCAAAAGTATACATAGGAGTAACTGAAGGACCCTGGAAACAAAGAAATTATGCGCACAAAACATCTTTCACAAATAGTAAATATGCGAACAGCACAATGCTTTCTAAGTATATCTGGGAAATTAAAAATAAAACGCACATCACACCAAAAATATCTTGGAAAATAAGGAAAAGATTATCAGCCTACAACAACCAATCAAAAACTTGCAAACTTTGCTTGGAGGAAAAAATAGCTATCATTACCTTCCCAAGCCAAAATAAATTATTAAATAAACAATCTGAGCTCATCTCAAAATGCAGACATGAAAACAAATTTTTACTACGTTACTTAAAAATCAAAAACTGAAAAAATAAATAAATAAATAAATAAACAAAATGGCAATAAAATAAGTAAAATAAATTAACCCAAACAAATTACCAAATCACACCCATTAGAATAGACGAAATAGAATAAATAAATAAAAAATAACAAAATCAATGAACCCAAATAAATAAAGTAAATAATAAACAAATTAACAAACCATTATGACCAAAATATTAGTTAGACTATAAAAATCAAACCGAAAATCGGACGAAAAACATAGCTTTAACTGTTATATAATGATAAAAAAAATATTACGTTACTTAAAAATCGAAAACTGAAAAGAGTAAATAAAAATATACAGTATAATAAATAAATAATAAAAACAAGTAAAATAAATTAATCTAAATTAATCCAAATAAATAAACTAACAAACCGATCCCGATAAACTAGCCGTTAGAAAAAACAAATAATGATAATCAATCCAAATAAACACGTGAAGTAATAAACAAATTAAAAACTGCTCCTGCCAAAATAAGAGTACGAATAAACTACAACAATCAACCCCAAAATTGAATAAATAGCTTTAATTATCTTCCCAAACCAAAACAAAACAATTAAATAAGCGATATAAACAAATTTTTACTATGTTAATAAAACACTGATTAAAATAAATAAATAAATATATAAGATAAGAAATAAAAATAAAAAATAAAAAGAAGCAAAATAATTTAACTCAAATAAATAAACAAATAAACAACTTCCGGCAAAATAACCGCCAAAATAGACTACCCACAATGCACCACTGACCCATATATATAAATAGCCTAGAAAAAAAAAAACAACACCTGTGGCCTGACGATTGTGTCTAGCATGAAACAGCCTGTCGCCTCTAAGTGTTGACTTCAATGTTCACTTTTATATTTACACATGCTCTATCTTTGATATCGAGCACTTTATTCCATAAATATAACACACCTTAAGAGTATATTTATATATATATATCATACATCATCACTTGATAAGACACCAGAAGTGTTGAAACAAAATGGCTATTTTTGTAGTGATTTTATAACATATTTATGTTATAATATTTAAATAAATAATTATACATATATATATATATATATATACAGAGAGAGAGAGTCAACGATGAAATTATTCATACACCCATCAATTTTGAATATTTTCATCCATTTCTCAGTATGTAATGGCTGTATGATGCCAGGTTTTTTATGTTAATAAGCACAAAAAAGGAATATGAATCCCAATTTTCAGAACAACAGGTTAAATGCAACAAATTCAACAGACGAATTATCCAAAATAGGAAAAGACAAAATTATTCATACATTAGAAAATATTGTTTTCAATTGATTGATTCATGTAAGTAATTTACATAATCATTTTATTAGTGAAGACTTCTAGACTATTTATTCAGTAGAATATTTGTGATAATTCTAGTAAAGAACATCACATGGTGCATAGAGTGTCACCATTGTTATTCTTACGTTAACAACACAATGGGGAAGACAAAGGAGCTTAGTGTTGACTTGAGACAGAGAATCATTAACTTCTACAAGTTGGGAGATAAGTTACATATATTTTTGCAAATAAGAAATAAATACAGAACAAAAATAAAACTAGAACAGAAGTTGAAATATAATCTTTTACAGGATGTAAAAGATATGATAAAAATTCTATAATGAAAGTTTTTTTTTTTTTTTACATATAGTTTTGCAAATACAAAATAACTACAAAAGAATAAAATGACTTTAAAAAAAGAAGTCGAGATGAATTTCTTTAAAGGAAATAATATACAGTAGAAGAAATAACAGTAAAAATAAAAAAAATTCTATAATGTAAGACTTCTTACATATCTATCTACAGTGTAACCCTGATATAAGAGAGGTTTTCTCTGGTCCCAAATTAGAGCCTGTGTTAATAAAACAAAATAGACCAAACCCGGATATAAGAGAAACCCGGATATAAGATACTTCTTCTCCGGTCCCGACAACTGTCTTATATCCGGGTTACACTGTATCTATATATATATCTTTGAAAATAAGAAATAAATACAGAACCAAAATAAAACTACTTTATAAGAGAAGGTGAAATATAATCTTTTACAGGATGTAAAAGACAAAAAAATTAATATTTTCTATAATGTAAGAATTTTTTTACATATATAGTTTTGCAAATATAAAATAACTACAAAAAATAAAATAACTTTAAAAAAGAAGTTGAGGTGAATTTCTTTAAAGGAAAACAGTAGAATAAATAACAAAAAAAATAAAAATTCTATAATGTAAAACTTTTTACATAAAGTGTAAATTCAACTGGACTTGGTATAGTTTTACAGACTCCAACCCCAGTGACCCCTTAATTGCTTCAGTTTATTTATGCTTTCTGTGGACATTTGCAGAGATCTTTATCTTTATTATTTAGCCATCTACAAAAATATACGAAAAATGCAATTATGACAAAGTGTCAAAAAGTTCTAAGCCCAAAATATCATAATTTATTGTTTTAGGGGAGCTTGTTGGTCAGGACGAGAAATTTTCAGCACCCCCTTGAATACTTACCTTTCACTTGGGTTTCCCTTTTATCTAAATCCTGTGACCTTTCCAAAAGTTTTTTTTGTTCTTCAATCTTAAATCTTTGAAAGAAAAAAACAAAACAAAAAAAAAAACAAGATATAAAATGGTGTATCTATGTGCATATATATAATAGGTGTTATAAAAAACAAGATATAAAATAAGTTTTATAAAAAACTTCAAGAGAGGGCATGAAAATTCATCCTGTTGAACTCAATGTGAAACAAATGCTAGTTAATAACAGTTTTCTGAACTACATCATAGAAGACCAAATTAGACTATTTCTTTGTAAGGTAACCAATAGCAACACAGAACATAAAGATAAAATCATTAACATTTTCTATAAAATTCAAATACACGTTAAATACAAGCAGAATAAATACATTATAAAGAAATACACAACCCCAGTCGACCATAACAAGGAAATTAAATTATCTAACATAAAAAATTTAAACAAGCTAACATCATCATCAACAACAACAACACTACCCCTGTAAGATCCAAATTACAGAATTCCCTATACAGAAGAACCTTCAGAATCCTCCCATTTGGTGTACATGCCCAAGTCTGTGCTGTTGAGGAAGGACGTATAGACTGGGTAAGTGGGCATGGGTGAGAAATATGACATTGGTAACCTGGTCAGACCAACTGATGCCCAGAATGCGTCTTAGACAGCGAAGATGAACGGCACTGAGGTGTCTCTCCTGTCTGGAGTAGAGGCTCCGAGTCTAGCTGATGTAGAGCCGCACACTGACAATGCATGCCCTTTAAACTGCAATTTTGGTGTTCATTTGCAGAGTCCCAGACTCTCAAGGCCATCCTGACAAACATGGTGGAAAATATCAGTTATATACTGTTCAAATCTGGAGTTAACCGTTATGTTCGCCTCTACTATGCTTTTAATGAGAATAACAAAATTCTTTAAAAAAAAAAAAAACAAGTAACCCTGTAGTTATATTTAAAATATGTAGTCAGTCCTGATAAAAATAAAATATACAGTGTAACCCGGATATAAGAGAAACCCGGATATAAGAGATTTTCTCTGGTCCCAAATTAGAGCCTGTGTTAATAAAACAAAATAGACCAAACCCGGATATAAGAGAAACCCGGATATAAGAGACTTAGTCTCCAGTCCTGACAACTCTCTTATATCCGGGTTACACTGTATAAACAAAAAAATAAAAAGAATTAGAACGAAAATAAGACATTTGCACTTTCTTTTAAAACCCCCGTCTCTTTCTTTCTCCCTTGATAAACTGCTCTTTCTATACTTCTCTCACCCTACAAGAAGACAACCCTCAAATAAAAAGGGGAAGAAGAAAAAACTGAACCCAGGAGTAGAGATTACGTATTTGTGAGTGAAAAAATACCTACAATCAGGAAAGCTCTACATCTGTCACTTATAACTCATGTTATAAAAAAAGGAAAAAGAAAGGAACAAAAGAAAGGAAAATAATTTGGCCAATCAAAAAAATTGACACAAAGAGATTTTTGATGTTCCCGCCAAAATCTCTAGCCTATTCAAAAGGATAAAAAAACCTGATAACTCTAGACCAGAGGCAGAGAGGGAGAGACCAGAACGACACCAAGAGAGGACAGAACAAAAGAACACAGCCACACGCGACATGTGAAGAAGCAGCTAAGAGGTCATCAGCAACTGACATTTCTGCTCTGTATCAGAGCCGAAAAGAACAGTATATTGACACTAGCCTAATCTCTCACATTGCTACTACCCCTATCTTGGTTTGACTTCAAAATAACCACAAACGGACATTTCTCCAGACTACCATCAATATACACTTGATTAAATTTTTTGGCTGTGTCATATACCAAAGGAGTCACTCATCACTCTAAAGAAAATAAAATTGTTTTAAAGTCTTGAGTCAGTTTGTTTTATTCCCAAAGTTTCTGATAAAATAATTATCCTACTACCTATCCAGACTTGCACCCTCCGCACGATGATCACATATGCCACAAATGCAACCAGAAATGAACCTTATTTTTTGTAATGATTGCTGCCAATATTAATGCACATTCCTGGTGTAATGATTAAACCTTACTGGCATTGCAGCATTAGAAATCTTTGCTTGCTTTCTGCTGCTGCTTATTATTGCTTTCATACTGCACCATAGCAAGGTTTCACATTAAATAAATAAAAGTCAAAGTTATGAGGTTCCCTGAAGTCATATTAATGCTGAAATAACTTTAGAAAGTCACAAAATTCAGATCCAGTAAGAAGGCCTTTGATCGGAAGATTGGAAATTTTGAGGAATGTGGAACCACCTCTTAACTGTTGTTGTTGTTTCCAGGTTCACCCTGACTAAGGGTGGTAGAACCTGTTAGATCCCTAGCTATGGGTAAATAGTGAATCCCTAAAATACTATGAAAATATAAAAATACATTTTTAAAGTAAAAACAGCAACAATACATCATTATACATAAAAAAGTTACCAATAATACATATTTATAGTAGAATTACCAACAATACATTTTATAGCAGAATGACCAACAATACATTTTATCTGTAGTTGAAGTCTAAAACTATGTTTAAAATATTTACATTCTGGCATTAAATAACCCATAGAGGTTGATAAAAATCAAACCACCAACACGAAAGAATTTTTTCATGACATTAATCCATATAATATCCTACAATTTCTTCAAGAAAGCAAACTGTATTCCAAAATATAATTTGAACAAAACTACAACATAAAACGCATATATCTAGGAATTATGTCCACACAAAAGCTGAGTATCGTCTACCATGTATTCAATTGTGAAAGCAGAATAACATATATAGTGCTGCTTGATAAAAGTGACTCACCTGATTTTTTTTTTTTTACTAAATGTTCTCTTCTCCGATGAAATGAAAGTTGAGCTAAATTCAAAGGATAAGCAATCTAAAATCCGAAGCTTTGAAAGCTCTTTGAATTTAGCAGTAAGTGCTGTCAAGCATCCGTTCAGTATAATGTTCTGGGGATGCTTTTCTTTTCATGGAACTGGTTTCTTAAAACCTATTGAAAAGACTCTCAGGAGCGAGCAGTACAAGAGAATTTTAAAATCTTGTCTGCTCCCTTCTGCTGAAAGGGTGCAAATCGACCCCACCAAGCTCATTTTTATGCAGGATAATGCTCCATGTCACAAATCAAAATTGATGAAGGAATACTTTGATGAGAAGCAGGTGAGTGTTATGACATGGCCGCCCCAATCTCCTGACCTCAACCCCATAGAAAACTTATGGAGCATTATAAAGTACAGGCTCTCAAGAAAGCAGTTGAGCAACAAAGAGGATTTGATCGTGAATTTCATATCCAAATGGAATTCAATTCTTGGAGATGAGATTTGTCAGAACCTAATCAAGTCAATGCCAAAAACGGTTGATAAGGTTGTCCAAAATAAAGGAGGACCCATAGATTATTAAATATTTCGAACTATATTACCTATTATAAATAAATTATACCTCTATTATTCTTTATTTAAAGCTGTTCGGTTATGTTTCTATTGATTACTAGTTGCAGGAAATAAGTGATTCCCTTTTTTTAGCACAGAGTTTTTCCCTAAATCTCATTTATATCCAAAATTATAATTATCAATAGAATACCTTAGGGTGAGTAAACTTTTTTACTAGGTGGTCGGGAAGGGGTCTTTATATTAGTAAGATTAAAAATTAGTTTGACCCAAAAAAAATAGGCGAAAAATTTTTTAAGTAAAAAAAAAAATCAGGTGAGTCACTTTTATCGAACAGCACTGTATATATTTTTTTATTTCAAAGCTCCCAAGAGAATTAAATTTCAGCATTAGATGACCCATGAGGAGTTGATGTGCCGTTGAAGATGCAAATCAATCAATCACAAAATTCAAATTCCAGCAGCCAAAATCCACATTCTAAACATTTTCTTATTTTCATTGAAACTTTAACTTTGTGTTTCCAAATACAAACAACCGTCCTGGGTATGATGATAAACTACATCCGTGTCCTGGGTATGACGATAAACTACGTACAACAGCAAGGCCTCTGATCAGAAGGTTTTGAGGAGCGTGGAACCACTTCTTAATTGCTGGTGTTCCCAGGTCCACCCTGACCCGGGGTGGTAGCACCTGTTAGGGTCCCAGCTATGGGCAAATAGTTAACCCCCAAACTATGAAAGTGTAAAAATAGGTTTTAATACCAGAGTTACTTTGTGAAAAAGTTATTGCCAGCAATAAGATTTTGAAGAAAAAAATTATTACCAGCAATACATTTTTGAAAAAAAGATATTACCAGCTATACTTTTTTTGAAAGAGAAAAATTTTACAATTTTGAAGAAAAGATATTACCAGAGATACATTTTTGAAGGAAAAAATTTTACCAGTAATACAGTTGATAAAAAAAGAGAAATATTAGCAGCAATAAAAATCTTGTCGGCATTAAATAACCCATTGAGATGTTGATATGCCGTAAAACAAAACAAACAAACCAAATACAAACAAAAACAAAACAAACTTACTTGTTGATTTCATTTTTCAGCCTCTGGTGGTATTCCATTTCCATCCGATTAACTTCATTCAACTTCTGCCTTAAAAGTTCCTCTTGACTTCTCATTTTCTCTTCGTGAAGGCTTTTCTCCCTATCCGCAAAAAACAAGATAAAAATTAAATATTTCGCTCTCTTACTACAGAGAAATAACTATTTCTAATATATAATTTCTAGACAACTATTTCATTGACTGTCACAATAATGAGAATTATTTTGTCTGGATCCTGAAGAGAAGAGCATCACAAAACTTTGAGCTGATCTTTGACAAATATTGTGAACTTTCAATATTTTTTATACAATGCATATATTTATGTATGTTTGTATAAAACCTTAGTCAGAAATTTGCTGTATTTATAGCAGACGAGTGCAAAACACTGAGGGACATAAACATAGATATCAACACTACATATTGACTGTCAGTTTCATGCCTTAAGTGGTCATTAGACCATTATTTAAGGTGTCAAACTACATGTCCACACTGTTATATATATATATATATATATATATATATATACCCAAGTATAGGATTGGTGTATACAGAATAAATTCCAATAACCAACAAATACTATTCTTAAAAGAGTGCTCAATACAGAGTAGAGCAAATATAATTATTTATTCGAAAATTATAACATAAATATGTTATAAAATCACTACAAAAATAGCCATTTTGTTTCAACACTTCTGGTGTCTTATCAAGTGGTGATGTTGAATGCAGAATAAAGGGTTTTAAAAGGTTCAAATCAATCAAACCTTTTATATTTATGGAAGGTTAATCCTTTGACGATTTCCAGTAGGTCATTTTCAAAACCAGACAATTCCTTAATTATTGGTGCTGTCTTTAAACTTTTAAAACCATAATTTCCATGTTCATACAAATGGTCCTTGTCATAAAGAAAGTAGTAGTGATTTTATAACATATTTATGTTATAATTTTCAAATAAATAATTATATATATATATATATATATATATATATATATATATATATATATATATGTATGTATGTATGTATGTATGTATATATGTATGTATGTATATATATATATATATATATATATATATATATATATATATATATATATATATATATATATTTAGGCAGCATATATTCATTCAAACATGTTTCATTGAATAATATAGATAAATTATGTCTATTTTGATTATAATCCTTTCCAGTTCTCTAATCAGTTTCTTGATGTTACTTTTTATTTCCTCCAAGATCATCGTCAGGGGCAAATTACGAAGACAAACAGTTGATTTCATTGAGGGAAAGGGGGAATGACTGCAAAACTCGCCCCCTACCCTTTTATAGGCAAAAAACCACAAATGTATGCTTGGATATTTTTCTTAGCCAATAAATAGGTCGGTTTACAATTTGACTTGACACAGTTCAGAGCTGTGATTTCAGGCAGTTCGAGCTGACTTATCAAACTTTCTTCCTTTGGGTAGCAAGGAACCTAGACAAGGCTATGCCGAATGGCAAAGTCACATCTGAGGAGGGAGACAAGCCCGACTCTGTGTGGAATTTTTGCCCAAGCCTACGAACTTGGATTCACCCCACATAAAAAACGGCCTTGTGCCACATTCTGCCTTGTGGGGAGAGAAGGTAAATAACCTCAGTCCAGATCTGCCTTATCTCAAACACAGAAAACTGCATTCGCTTGTCTGACCTTGCTTTTTTGTGTAGATGTCAATTTGTAGCTTGTAAAATTTTTACTTTCTTACCTGTGAATTTATTTTTGCATATATTGTTTGCTTTTATTTTTGCCTCTTTTTCTTTTTATTGCAAACTTGGACAGTTCGGTTATTTAATTTTGCATTTGACCATCGCTACTAACTCATCACAAACCTTCACACGCGTTTTTTAAAAATCACCATCATAAGAAAATGCATATTTTATAACAGTTACAAAAGGTTTGCCTTTGTAATTTGTCCCTGAGAACGATCTTGGAGGAGATTGAAAGTATTTGGGTAGGAAAAAACTACAATGCCTTCCTTGATGAATTTCATCCTAACATCAAGAAACTGATTAGACAACTGGAAAGGATCAGTAAAAAATAAAGACATAATATACCTATATTATGCAATGAAACACGCACGCACACACACATATACATATATAATTATTTATTCGAAAATTATAACATAAATATGTTATAAAATCACTACAAAAATAGCCATTTTGTTTCAACACTTCATCACTTGATGTTATGGTCCAGGTTCCTTGTACCACGGTGATGGTCCAGGTTCCTTGTACCACGGTGATGGTCCAAGGTAGAACCAATGAAGAATAACTCTAACATAGGTATGGTATAACACAGATATATTACAAACAGAATATGTACAAAAGAAATAGAAGTGTTAGTAATAACAATCAGGTTAGGTTAGAGAGAACTATGTTGTCTCGACCAGTATCACTATTCCAATGTCTTACAGTAATCGTCTGATGTGACTGTCTCTGACTGACTCACACTGACTGACTGACTCTGTGTCTCTCACTGCTGCTTCCTCTTGAGGCGCAGTATTTATGGTGTATGGGATAGTCCATTACTATTATGGGTAAGTTCCCATAACACTTGATAAGACACCAGAAGTGTTGAAACAAAATGGCTATTTTTGTAGTGATTTTATAACATATTTATGTTATAATTTTCGAATAAATAATTATATTTGCTCAACTCTGTATTGAGCACTCTTTTAAGAATAGTTTTTGTTGGTTATTGGAATTTATTCCGTACACACCAATCCTATACTTGGGCGTATATATATATATATATATATATATATATATATATATAATCTATCCCTTCTTTACCTCAAGGAAACCACTTCTTAAACCAAAGCAGTTTGGCCACGGAACGTGACTGACAAGACAAAGTCAGAATAACCTGTTAAAGAAGGGATGTTTTTCTTGTTGCGACTTCTACAAATTTATATCTGCTAGCTCCAGTTTCATACCTAAAACATAAACAGCAGTAATTTTTTTATATACACACACACACACACACACACATTTTATATTAATGAAAACCCATGCTCGCAACATAATGCTACTCCTGACGTGAAACACACATCTGTTTACCTTCCATTGTATGTCATTGATAACGGTCACTGTAAGCGTGTTGTGATTTGTTTAACGGTCAAAAGAAAAATGCTTTTATTGAACACAACATTGGAAAATCTAACTTGCAGTTGCATAAGAATTGCAGAGACTGAGGCATATGCAAAAACAATACCCTTTCCAGTGGCAAAAGCTGCTTATGGTACTAGGGGCGACTGTACTGCCGTAGCCACCAAAACTGTGTTACCTCCCCTGGTTGGTGGCTGATAAGGGCAGGGTATCACACATACTTTCACATGTATGTAGGAAATTTGTAAAAAATATAGTTTTAAGGTATGGTATATTTATGGGTAAAAGTGCTCATTATTAAGAATATAGTGTGTAAATAGAAGAGTAAACACTGAGGTCAACACTGAGTGACAACAGTCTGTTTCCAGTCAGTGTTGACCTCAGTGTCCACATATATATATATATATATATATATATATATATATATATATATGTGTGTTTAGGCAGAAATCCTTCTTTCATGCACAAGGTGCTTTTATTTAGTTTTTTATACAATTTTTCATGCAATCTAATAATTTTTTTCTTTTCAGATGATAAATTATATAAAAATTGGCCAATTGTTCTTTTTATCCAAGCGCTTTCGGCTATACATTTAGCCATTTTCAAGGATTAAATATTTTAACTGTTAAATAAGAAGTAGTTTGTTGCATGTATGCATTTATATAATGTTTTCATTTTTCAAAACATGGTCAAGATATTATGTCCATGTTCATAGTTGATATTATTAAGTGTTGTTTTTTTTTGTTTTTATTAATAAGGCTTCCATTATTTTTATCCTTTTTTGCATGTAGATGATGCTATTATATTTGTGTTGTCAACAAGTATGTTACGAATAGTGTCCGGTAGGTCTCCATGAATATTTAAATGAGATCTAATTGAGTACATATATAACAGGATTAATGCAAATATAAAATTTTGTCACTTATCTGACTGATGTTATTTTCAAAATCTCGATTCCAGTGCGAACAATTACAAATCTTTGAGTTGGCCTTAAAGAAATATCCTGAACTTTAAATGTTTTTAATACAATGATTATTGCTTTAGATAGCTATTGAGCTCTTTATTGACAAAAATTCTGTTCACCTTGACATACATTATTTAATTTTGCACCTATCAATGGTTATTATTATTATTATTTATATAAAAACATTGTAATTGTATTTTGATATCACAAGCTGTAATGATTAAATAGGCTCTGACCTATTGATTCCCTCCAGTGTACGAGTGATGCCAGCATCTCTTTCACGAAGAGCACTTATTTCTTCCAAGAGAGATTGTCTCTGGATGTATGTCTCCTTACACTGCATCTGTAAGAAAAGAAAGGTTACAAAATTCAACATTAATTATTTGACCTTTCCAAGAATTTTCTAAATAATTGAACCCATTCTTAATGTTGGCATTGTTATTCAAATAAAAAGGGTCATCACTAGAATGAAAATTAAGAGAAAGTTGTGAGGTTTTCTTTGCTCTGCAAGTAGGAAACTGGACATTAACTCCTTCTATAAATACGGATTGCCCTGTATTGCTTGAGTTGCTGAGAATGGAGTAGTCAATGTGGCATGTGCTGTGGGTAAAGAACCAAGCTGGTTAGTCTCTTAACTTGTTATGATAGGCCTTATTTCATGGCTGTTTTTGGTTAGTAAAATATACAGTATATATATATATATATATATATATATATATATATATAGAGAGAGAGAGAGAGAGAGAGAGAGAGAAGGGTTTATTATCGAAAGGTTGTTGCTGGTTGTTTTTTTATTTTTTTTTAGATATTTCTGAATGGGTTTGCTGCTAAGCATGATATCCGTATGAAAGTCTCCATCTGACGAGGTTATTTAAGAACGTGTTTTCAGGTTAATGTTTTGGTTTTGTAGCAATTTGTGGTGTTGCGTGAAACTAACCCTGGTGCAGTCTATTCTATATTCAATTTCCTTTTCTCATATCCTAAATTTGTTATAACTGATCCATCCGCCGAGTGTTTAGCATCTACTAATTCTACATCTTGAATTTTTATGACAGATTCAGGGTAGGTGCCATCATTGCTTTCATTCCAATTCCAGATGATTGTTTCTCTTTTGGAAATGTTTCTCGTGAGACCTGTTTCTTGGAATACTTTATAGAAGATGCTAGTTTTCTGTCTGAGGTCAGCCGTATTCCAACTATGAACGCCTATGTCATCAGCATAGCCCCCCCCCAATTTATCATCATCAGTAAAATAGCCTCGGGAGGAGATAAAGTAGGATTGTTGTCTTTGGTTTGGGAATAGGTACGGAATATTTAAATGATCAGTGCCCATCTCTTCACATCTATGCTTGTATATGTGCAGGATATAGGCTGGGGCTCTCATTTCCCCCTTGTCGTACTCCTGATGAGGTTTGGAATGTTTCCATATTGGAGGCCATCTTGTGGATCCAAATGTAAAACAGCCAGCATAGAGCTGATTATGAGGGACAAACATGGAGAAGTCAGGTTGGGGGCCAGTGATATTTGAGGGATTGTCCTTGTCCTTTGTTAATGGCCAAAGCAAAACCACACTGGGAAATGAAATTGCCTCAATTCAATGACGTATGGGGATCCTGAAACGGAACGTTATTCTTTCCACTTAAGGGTAGTTGCCTCGATGACATATTGAAATAGCGTGTTAGCTAGACGTGTCCTATTGCACGATTTTACAGGTTTGAGCTTACGGCCAGATCACATTGAAACCTCGATTCTTGTACGATCCCTGAAGTTGGTATAAGTGTTGCAATGTAGAGCCCAAAGATGAAGAACATCCCTAGCCCACCAGCAGTAGGTCTCACAGGAAAAACCACATGGCCTCATCTGGTTCATAGAGAAACTGTCTTCAGGAAATATTACAAGTAAGGTTCCCTTTTATTACATACCACTTGTTATTGTATATATATTATAATTTCTCTGTGTGGGACATGTGTATATATCTATTTTGTGTATGACGTAGCATTATAAACGTCCCTGAGAACTAAGCATGTTTGTTCTTATTCCATTCAGCTATTCCGTTACGCATTTACAGAATCAGAAACAAACAACTGTACTAAATAAAAGAAACCACATCACTTGAGAACTACCAACAGCAGTAACAACTAAAATGGATAGCACACGTAAGTCGATTGGTTGTTTGTTGGTTGGTTGTTTTGTGGCATATCAACCTCAGTGGGTCATTTAATGCCAACAAAATTTTTTGAATAGATTCATAGCGATAGTTCGATAAAAAAGGTGTGTATGTACACATATATATTTGAACCATTTTTCAATTACTCGTATTTTTTAGTACAATCACATGTATTGCTGCTAATTTTTTTTTTCAAAAACGTATTGCTGGTAATATTTTTCTCAAAAATATATTGCTGATAATAGTTTTTTTCTTCAAAAATTTATTTCTGGTAATAATTATTTTTTTTTTACAAAGTTTTTCTGGTATTAAAACCTATTATTACACTTTTATAATGCTTTTTACCTCATTTTCGGGGTTAACTATTTGCCCATAGCTGGGACCCTAACAGGTGCTACCACCCAGGTTCAGGGTGGACTTGGGAACGCCAGCAATTAAGAGGTGGTTCCATGCTCCTCAAAACCTCCTTATCAGAGGCCTAACTGTTTATTGTCATACCCAGTGGTCTTACCCCTGTGCAGTCAGCGTATTCTACAGCCCCAGCTGACAGGGCGGCACACGCAAGTAGAAGAGAATATAATGACAATAGAATCAAGATGTTGACATACCACACTACTTCAAATAAAAGGTTAGCAAGGAAACCCCCATCACTACTGGAAAGAGTAATAACAACTAATGGACTTGAGAAGCCTTTCAGGATAGTTTCTTGGGAAGAAGATGCCTGAACCAAACTTCCTCCTTACCAATGGAATCTAACTCTGCATATGTAGCATGGCAAGTTCTAGCTGTAAAGGTCTGATTTGATGTAATTAAGCAATGTACCTTGTTATGGATTGAGGGAGGTCTGAATAGAATGAATCTGTAGTGATCTTGCAATCATGAGAAATAAAAAAATCAAATTCCCATGATTCCATAGAAAAAAAGTAAACTGTCCTACTGGCAGAAAATTTTGAATTTTTTTTTTTTTAAACTGGCCTCTTACCAAGAGAGCATGTGAGATCTGAGCTGCTCCAGAAATGAAGACCACAGATAAGTTTTACACCAATATGACTTTCTCATGTTTAATATTACCTTTTAACGATAGACTTATCACTTGCAAGTAATTTATTCATTCACCAAAACAAACACAAAAACCAGAAACATTTAGTAATAACCACATTACAAGAACTTTCATATATCTACTGAACTAGTACAACCAAATTCTTCTGATAATAGACCCTTCTATATAAATGTCTCACTTTGTTGTTATGTTGTATATATGTTGTATTTGACTAACCAGAAACAAGGAGTCAAACAAGGCCCATCATAACAAATCAATTAAGACAGTGGGCTAACAACAAAAGCAACACAATGGATAAGTTTAGGGAGTTGAACAAGTGATGAACGGAAAAATGAAACCAGTAAATATATTTGCCCTTTGAATACATGACTTTAAAAAAACAATCAAATAAAAAAAAAAAATCAATCTGCATCTCACCTGCTCCTCTTTTTGTAGCCGTTCCGTAAAGTTTCTTTCTCTCTCACGCAAGGCATTCAATCTGATTTGGTAGTTTTTTTCCAACTAGAAACGACAAACAATTTTAGACACCAATCAATATAGGGAAACAGTTTGTTTTAATTTACATACGTATATAAAGATATCTGTAGCCTAATTATGACGTCACACACCGTCACAGTCACCGGGCAACTCTGTGGTTGATCCCTACGGCCAACCTTGAAGCTGGTCACCCTGATCCTCAATCCCACCCTGACCCTGACCACATTGTGTTTGTTTTAGATCACAAGGTGGGTGAAGGCCAAGTCGTATACCCAATGTTGCTGATCCGTTAGCTTTGGCAAGATGACACCACAAGGAACAAAGTAAGAGACAGCTGTGTAACACAACAATTTTATATCAAAGGTTCATACAATGAACGTTCTACTCACTAAATTAGCAACAAGCAGATTTTCAGCACCTTCCCATGACACTATGTTTAACCATGCTCGGTAAACTGGCACAAGGCTGAAGTCCTTTCACTCTGTGATTTCTTTGGGTTGGCCCTTCAGTTGTATCTGGTAGTCTGGAACAAGGCCTGAGTCTAAGTTCTTTTTGCAGAAGTTGTGTGGGGTTTGGTAAAGCGGGTATTGAACCAACTGGCACATGTCTCGCCCACAACCAGTACCCTGAACTGTCTGGTTCCTTCCTCTCTTAATACCCCCTGTACTGTCTTGTGCTTTGCTTGTCTGTATTTATGGATCTTTGTGCAAACCCAGTGCAGGGCATGAAGTGGTTGAGGGCTCCTGGGGAAACCCCAAAATCTATACAAAGCCTTTTATTGTCTGGTCTTGGGAAATTGATTGCCTGACCAAATTTGGGAAGATTCCTCCCCACAAAGAGTAGTGGTGGCAAAATATCAACCCGCACAACTCCTTTCATCTCATGTGGGTGCCTCTCGCCATCACAACCAAAGGATGCAAGCAATTCCTTCTTCCTTCCTTGAAATTCTACCTGTGCCGCCACCTCTCCCTCCGTCTTCCTTGAAATTCTACCTGTGGTCAGAGGCTAGGCGTGGTTCATCAGTAGGGAATTCTTATCACATCCCTGGTGATCAGTTACATCTGGGCTCTGTCATCTGTCACCTTCTCTCGCTAGCTCTTTGGTCAACAAGCAACAAAAAGAGCTAATTCCTTTGTTTTAATAAATTTTATTGCATTTGCATCGTAGGGGCTTTATCACTTTGCTTGAGATGAAAGTATTTAAAAAAAAAAGAAACAAAGGTTCAAGAACCTAATATACTCTACTATTTAACCTATAGCTGGGGTGAGGAACAGAAGAGACAAATTTATACCTTTCTCCAAAGACATTTGTGCGAAAGTGAATGCAACAGACTAGACCAGAATTTGAACTCAGCTCGTAGATTCCCCTTGCCATGCTGATAACAGTTATGTCACCCCAACAGCAGGGTTACTTTTAATTGAAGTTTTTGGCAGGACAGGTGTAAAATTGCATATACAAGCTAAGATTATTATGGCTAAGCTTAAAATCAAAAACAGTGGCTTAACGTAAAGAAATGCATAGCGCCGTCTTTTCTTACCTCCTTTTTAGAGAGCTCAAGTTCTTTTCTGCATTTTTCTTTTTCTTCTATCCGGAACCTGACCAAGTCATTCTCCTTCATTCGAGTCAACTTTAAACAGAAACAAAACAGAAAACCTTATAACATGTAGCATCAAACACAACACAAAATCATTTATATATTCTATAATATTGAAAACCAGTAATACATTCCTATTTAACTGACTTGTCCTTTCTTCGTCTTATTGCTTCATTTTATCTCAAGTTTCAAATCATGACATTCTATTTTTTTTTTTAAAGCTTAAGCAGTACAGATAATAAATAGCATAGTAGCCTTTAATGTGTTGACATTAGAGTCCCTTTTACCAATTGGGCCAGAGACTACCTGGTGAAGCAGTCAAATCTAGTCTCATATATAATGTTGGAACAAAGGGTTTGGAGGGTTTTTCCATAGGTGGCATGTGAACATGATTTCACAGGTGACTGAAATTTAGTAAATATACAGGATATGACAATTGGGACACACCCATAAAGAACGGGAGAGTGTGAGATTTTCTCTCTATCATATGTTCCATGTTTTATGGCCAACACATTCAGTCTTTGAAATCTGGACTTCTCAGCAACACCCACTTGACCAATGGAGAACAAAAGATCAAATCAGTAAACAAAAGTATTTATGGTCAAGTGACAAGAAGCTTGACATTGAGGATTTGCAGTTGGTCGTCTATATTAACAGTCACAAATGAAATTGAGGAAGTCAGTTTTAGTCTGCCCTTGCTGGGAAACAAACTGTCCCTTGGGTAGCTCTGATGCCTATCGTTCATGTTACCAACCACAGCTCATGATGTGTCGATAGGCAGAGAGTTGGTAGGTGGGAAGAGCTGAGATTTTAGACTGACATGGCAGAAGTTGTCCCAAGGTGTCATTTTCTACCCACTCAAAACATGCAAGCAAATCTGAACGAAAATTTTGGGGTCAAGTGACAACAAGCTGGAAAGTAAGAATTGCCAGTTGCTGGTCTATATTAAAGGTCACAGTTGAGATTAAGGGATTCAGTTCTGGTCAACCTTTGGCAGGGGACAGATTGTATCCTAGAGTAGTTCCAAGGTCGCCTATTTGCATTGCCAGCCACACATTGTGATGCTGATATAGGCAGAGATTTGGTAGGAGGAAGAGTTGAAGACAAAAGATGATCTGTTAGTCTGACATAGAAAAATGCTGTTCCAAGTATCACTTACCTAGTCACCCTGTGAGAGCAAGTGAATCCCTGAACAAACATCAAAATATATTGAAAATAGATTCAAAGTCCTCATTTCATGCTGTGGTACTTATTTTCATCTTTCATTTCCTTGTCAGTTTGCAACGGATGCTTCTCAGTTTTTGGTGCACACCAACTCAAATGAGAATGGAACCGTAACATGGGCTAGCACCAGAACAGTTAGTGGAAAGCTGGGTAAAGGCCCTATTGCATGTTTACATACAGGGGGTCCATAAAGTTTGTGTGCACTTTAAAAAACTTATAACTTTATTTGTATTTGCGATAGAAATAGTTTGTAAAAAGGACTAGAAAGAAGTAAATCTATATTTTTTAAGGTTTTATTGAAATTTTATTTAAGTTTCCACATCATTAAGTTCTCCATCATTAGCAATAGAAAGGGTAATACGATTTTGCAGTTCACGGAAAACATTTGCCAACTGATTTAAAGTAATGCCTGAAATCACATTAGTTATTTTAGCGATACTTAAAACTAGGTACATTAAACTTTATAACATTTTTTACAGATTATTTCTATCGCAAATACAAATAAAGTTATAATCTTTTTAAGGTGCACACAAACTATATGGACACCCTGAATATACACATTTTGACGAACTTGGACCTTCATGACTAAAAAAAAAAAAGTATCAAAAAGACAGTTTTCTCCTTGATACTGCTATTATTTTAACTCCATTCACGTCTCAGCAATGCTTATTGTTTCAAAAAGCTATAATTATAATAAAACCAAAAAATATGAAAGTGAATTTCTACATTTTTTTTGTTTTTGAGAATTGGCAACAAAAATAATAAATACTATTTATTAAATTGTTTCTTTACACTATTAAATTGTTTATAATAATGGTTGGCAAAACATTTGCTAAATGCCAATTGATTCAAACTTTATAAGATGATAAATAATAATTATTATATTTTAATAATTTAACAAATATTTATAAATTTATGAATAAAAATGGTTTTCCTATTTCTTTCTTTATAGATTGGTAAATAATAAATATTACATTGCATTCATTTTAGAATGTGTAAACATAAAATTATTCTTGTAAATAAATAATCTAATAGTGTTTAATATTTTTGTTGTAAATTCTCGAGAACAAAAAATGTATAAATTCCCTTTCATA
>OZ038507.1:8166871-8211871 GCA_964036315.1 Acanthosepion esculentum | reverse complement strand
ATATGAAGATTACCTGGATCGACAAGCAGCTGACGGAAGCTAGAAGGCAAAATTGCTTTGATAATAACAACAAAGATGAGGACAATAGTCCACATGTAAATAATGTAAAAAAAAATGAAAAAAAAAAAAAGAGAGATTTATATAAATGTGTTTGTGATGAAATCTAAATGTAATGCCAAACTGACCTCCATTTGCAGTTCAGTTTCATATCGTTCCTCCAGCTGTCTTTGGAGTGACACCAGTTTTTCCTCCAGGCCAACCTTGGCATTTTCATTGTATTTCTCTTTCTTGGAACGGTAAATTCGTTCCACTCCATTTAGCTTCTCATCTGAAAATAGAAAACATAACATTGAGAGAAACATCAGTTGCAAACTACTGGTTTATCATCTTTGCATTATGTAAAATTTACGTTTAGATGTCATTGGGAGTGTTCAGCTTTAATTATATTTAAAAAGATCGGTTTTATATCATCATAGTCATCATGGTCAAAACTGGTGAATTTTGTTAACTGATTTTAACATTGGAAATGGAAGAAAATAATATTTTCAACATTTGCTTTTTAAGAAAGACAATAATTCAAGTGAAAAAAAAAAAAAATGCAATTCATGGTGAAGGTACCGTGAATTATTAAATGTGTCAAAAGTGGTTTGCAAAATTTTATGCCCAAGATTTTGTGCCAACTGATGCACCATAGTTATGTAAGCCAATTGGATTGACAGCAAAGCATGTTATGGAGTAGGACTCAGTGTACTTCCTGCTCTTTCCAATTACTGTAACAATGGACTACTCCTACTTATAAATATGGCAAGTAGCTACATTAGAGGAGGATTTGAGAAGTATTTGATTTAATCAAGTATTTTCATTCTAAGTATTTAATAAATCTCTTCTTTGTTTTCTCTACCTAGTCTTCTGTTCCATTCAATACTCTCTCTAACTACGGCCTTCTTATTTCTCGGCTATTTTAGACAAAGACAACATTACAACAAATCAAGAATTGAGAATAACCAACATTATACAAAATCACCTGGCAAAAATTATGGAATCACCAAACTTCAAGAACATTCATTTATTTATTTTTACTCTGCAGCAAATAAATCACAGACATAACCAAACATTCTATTTTCATAAAATATACCACAAAAAAATTAGATTCAATTATTTAATTTAATACAAGTTGAGAATCCTTTATTCAAAATTCTTGGAACTGAAACTGCTTTGGTTTTCAGATTTTCTTCAAATTTTGGAATACAGGCTATTTAATTTGTATATTTATATAAAATGGGGCAGCTTGGGAATTGTAGCAATATGATTTCTCACATCCTTAGGAGATGAATAGATAGATAGATTCTTTTCCTTTTAAGTCAATTTAATGACCAGGGTCCATCAGGAATCTTGTTTCCAGCCTATCTTTGAGTAAATTTAATAACCAGGATTTTTGAATCATCAAACAAAGTTTTCTTAGTGATTTTAGATAGTTGTAAAAGTAGGGTCCTTTAAAAAACTGACCACCCAAAAGTTGCCTGGGTGGTCCACCTTTCAAGTTGGTGGAACACGAGTGAATGGAAAGGGGGGGGGGGGTCTGCCAGCCATTATACATATAATGAGTAGGCGGTGAAAGTACCCAGAGTCAGTGAAACAGCCAGGCAGTGAGTGTGTAGAAGTCTTTTTTCCGTGGCCAGAAGTTAGTGAGATACCAGAAGTTTACTTTTTCAAAGTAGAAGGAAGACATTGACGATTAAGTGAAAAATTGTATTTTTTTGCTACTCCCTGATCAAAGAAGCGTCTTGCAAGCATTTGTTGTTGCTCTTTGTTGACATCAATCATGGCCCTGTGAAACATAGCAAGAGCGTGGTGTATTTGCATACAGCCTATCTTGGATGTCATCACAGCTTGTACAGAGATGTGCAAAATCGCATCATCACAGAACGGAAACCAAGCATAAACACGATATACCTATACATTGCATAACATAGTTTATACACATAACCTGAAGGTAGTTTTATATAAATAACAAGATACCCTGAAAGTAGCTATATATAAAATTAAATAAATTTTGTGTACATACAAATACCGTTGATGACACTAGTCATGTAATGAGCATACAGATTTTTAAGTGGTGAAATTAAGTTTTCACATAAAAAATAATGTTTTGTTTTTTTTGTACATGTACAAAAAAACACATGATCACTACTTACAAAAAATATATAAATGCAGGACTTTTTGAATAATATCTTTACTGAGCGTGAAACACCTGCAAAGTAGTCCATGAATGAAGCTGTGACGATTGCTAACAAAAAACTGGTGCTAACGTAGACTATGTATCTGGACTGGGGAAACCCCACCCAGGGCAGATGAGGGTCACTAACAATGGCTGCACATCACCCAGGAACCTTCCCAGTGCTTTCTGAAATTTTCCATTTGTGACAAGTCATGTCAGCACCTGAAAAATTTTCTGATTTTGGAGGTTTTTGGAATTTCAGATAAAGGATGCTGGACCTGTAGCATATTTTTGCCAGGATCAAATTGAAAAAAAAAATATATATATATATATATATATATATATATATCTGGAATCACCCAATGTTAAGGAAAGAACTGCATCACCTTTGTAAAAATCTGCATTTCAAAAACAAATCTAAATATAAAAATTAATTTGCAGTTAAAAGAGTATTTACTGATCTTAATGATGTGTTAAACTTGGTGAAATGAAAGGAAACATGGATCCAGCAAGAGAGTTTTGAATTGAAACAATGGGAAGCATTATAAAACTCCTTCATGAAGCTAATATCTGTCGCAGATTACTTCCACAACGCAGAGTTCAGAGTGCAATGTAAGTTCAGGCTCGAACATCGGGGGCAGAAAGAAATGCCGAAAACTAGATTCGCAGGTACTGTCTCACAAATCGCAATGCACGTAACCAGTCAGAAAAATAACTCACTCTCCGTCAAACGCAGTAGCCAAAACACACAAATTTTTTTTTCCGATTTGAGAACACTAACTGCTTTTATTGGCCAAGCATTTTTCCATTCGTCGACAGTTGATAAGCAATGAAAAGTGGAACACAAGAGATGATGGGCCAAGAGAAATGAACCATCACTAAGCATACAAATGCTAGATCTTCATCCAAAGAAGGTGATGCTTTGTATATGGTGGGATTGGAAGGGCGTCCTCTACTATAACTTTTTTTATATATGTTAAGCAATATTCCACTCCTAGGACTATATTTAAATGTTCTGATTTTGAAACAAATTGATAAGCAATGAAAAGTGGAATACAAGAGATGATGGGCCAAGAGAAATGAACTATCGTTAAGTATACCAAAGACTCTACATGGTGGAATTGGAAGGGAGTAATAAATGATTGATTCAAACAAATACGGTTCTTAGTTAGACCAATTCAAGGCAACAACCAGCAACAAAAGCATCCAGAACAAACGAAAAAAGGTTTGCTATTTCATCAAGATAATGCTAGACAGCATATGTTTTCTGGTAAGTGGCCCAAAATTATGATAGTTTGGCTCGATAGTTTTCTTTCAATTGTCATGACATTGTTCAACAAAGTTAATGGTGAAAATATTCTGTCATCTTTCAGGAAATTTCATAATTACACCTTTTAATAACCTGTACAAAGAATTGCTCTAGGTGCCTTTTGCAATCTTCTTGAGAAACTGAATCTTTCCTCATTAAGAGAATTCTGTAAAGACTAAAATAAATCATAAGATATTAGATCATTGCAAAAGTTTGTACCTGATTAGAAAATTAAAAACAATGAAAATCAGACACAAACTTTTGGAATGATCTGATACAAAAGATGAGTGGAAAATTTCCAGACAATCTGTAATAATGTTGGCCTGGTTACATAAGAAACATACAATCTAGCATTATTCTGATGGAATATTACACCCTTTTTCTTAATTAGATTCTTATTGTCCATTAAATTGGCCTTAACGGGGAGCCCATTACTATGGTTAGTACTGGTTTCTATCACTTGAATTTAGCTAAAACTGAATGCTTCTTGTGCCCACTCACAACAAAAATAAAAATCATTTTTTGTCTATCGTTCAAGGACGTTTGCAAAAGAGACATGAGCACGATGGACATCGAAAGGTGGGAGACACAATTTACACTGAGGGCTGGAGCAAAGAAAGAAGAAACAGGCTTGCTGCCGGGGAGAAGTGTGCTCGAAGGAAAGAAAACGAAACAACACAGCAACCTCGCAGGAGAGTGTATTCACATGCATTCATTGCAACTGTCACTGTGACTGTCATGTGGGCCTGTACAGCCATAACAGATGCTGCACCACTGTCAGCATAACCATTTGGATTCACATCCAATGTCTTGAAAGACAGACGGGTGCCACATATGAGAAACAGAGTTAACAATATAAAAAAAAAAAAAAGAATAAATAGTGAAAAGAAAATTCTCAAAAGCTTAAGATTTGACATTACAGAAATTAGAGAAACTGAAATCTGATTTGATGATTTTGGACAATGTTTTGTTCCTCTGAATTTTTAATGGAAGTTCAGGTGGCATAATGTTCAACAGCTCAGAATGAGAAATTGGCAAGCCAGGTTCAAATTCCAGTCAATTTCGTTAGATTTATTTTCATGTAAATATCCATAAGAAAGGTATGAACCCAACTCATCTCCTCTCATCTATGGGTTAAATAGTAGGATAGTGTGGGCTCTTCAGCCTTGGTTGGCTTCTAGGAGAATGACAACTCTGAATTAAAAAAAAAAAAAAAATATCAGGAGAGCATGGCCACTCCATCCCATGACAAACTACTTACAATGGAAACCATATCAATAATGCCTAGCATGCAGAGGGCGTGGTCCCATACCCAACAGTTTTTGTGTACAGGATTTTTGAGACAGAATTTTTTTTAAATCGCTAGCTTCAATAAGATTTGTTTCATTTTTTTTTTTTCTTTCAAATTACTATTTGTTTCTGTTATCTCCTTAATAGGACAGGACAAAAGCAGAAGCAAATATGGCAAGCAGCTGAAAAAGGTCAGAAGGTGCAGTGGCTGAAAGGATGTGAATATAAAAAACAGCCAAGATGAGGAAAACAGTCTAAATGTGTGCATAAAAAAAAATAATAAAAGAAGTTTCTTACCAAGTGTGGAGACTGAATATTGAGGCATGAAGTCCGTCTGCACTGATGCACTGACAGTGGCAGAAGAGTAGAGAGAAGAAAGCTGACACAGAAGTTGCCATAGGAAACCTGAAAGGGAATCATAAGAATTCAAAAGTTTTGTCACATCCTCTTGGCACATTTCTTTTTAAAAACAACCAGGAGAAAACGCTTAACTAGCAATTGTTGTAAAACTGATTCAAGATATAAAAAGAGCTCAAAGCATAAAAAAAAAAAATAGTATGATTCTGCAGCCGAGATGACTAGGGCCAAAGTATAGTATCAGTTCCAGCTGCCGACAGTAGGCCGATGGCTCCAGCCATTAGCAGCAGCAGTTCTAGCAAGACATCATCATTGGCCATAGAGATAAAGCATGGCAGAAGGACTGGAAAGTGAGGATTGAGCAGTTACAGCCCAGATACGTCAGCAATACACCATTTTGGGTCTAATCTTCATCCACAAGGATTTTGAACTCTATCAAAGCTTGATAGTGAGGATTGAGCCGCTCCAGACCAGATATGGCAGCAATACTCCATTTTGGGTCAAATCTGACTCTTGTAAAGATGAAGCATGACAGAAGGACTGGAAAGTGAGAAGTGAAGGGTGAGCCGCTCCAGCCCAGATATGGCAGTAATAATTTTGTTTTTGCTTTGATCCAACTGTTGTAAATATAGTATGGTATATGTTGGAAAACACTTCCTAGTTTCTTAGTTTTTCAAAGTCCACTTTACACTATTTTTACAAAAGACCAAAATTCATACAGGTTTCTCCAGTATCTTTGAAATATCACAAATCAAACAAGTAATTCCTATTAATATTCCCCATGTAAGTTAATGGCAACTGCTTTTATCCTTTATGTCATTTTAACTAATTAAAATGTTTCATAAAAACATTCTACTTTTGGATGGTGAAATAAACTTGTATAGTCATTCCAAAGTTACCTGGATTGAGATTGATTTATTGCCCTGTCAGTGAAGCTTAGAATATGGTTATACTATCTCCTTCAAAGTTGTAAGACACTGCCCTCTGATTAAAAAAAAAAGAAAAAGAAAAAAAAAGAAAAAAGAAAAAAAAAGAAAAAAGAAAAAAAAAGAAAAAAGAAAAAAAAAGAAAAAAGAAAAAAAAAGAAAAAAGAAAAAAAAAGAAAAAAGAAAAAAAAGAAAAAAGAAAAAAAAAGAAAAAAGAAAAAAAAAGAAAAAAGAAAAAAAAAGAAAAAAGAAAAAAAAAGAAAAAAAGAAAAAAAGAAAAAAAGAAAAAAAGAAAAAAGAAAAAAAAGAAAGAAAAAGAAAAAAAAAGAAAAAAGAAAAAAAAGAAAAAAGAAAAGAAAAAAGAAAAAAGAAAAAAAAAGAAAAAAGAAAAAAGAAAAAAAGAAAAAAAGAAAAAAAGAAAAAAAGAAAAAAAGAAAAAAGAAAAAAGAAAAAAGAAAAAAAAGAGAAAAAAGAAAAAAGAAAAAAAGAAAAAAAGAAAAAAGAAAAAAAGAAAAAAGAAAAAAAGAAAAAAGAAAAAAGAAAAAAAAGAAAAAAAAGAAAAAAGAAAAAAGAAAAAAAGAAAAAAGAAAAAAAAGAAAAAAGAAAAAAAAGAAAAAGAAAAAAAGAAAAAAAAAGAAAAGAAAGAAAGAGAAAGAGAGAGCCACCTTCTGAGCAGATACTTGCAATCTATACTGTAAATCAAACCTTTGTCTACCTTTTTGACTTTTGTCTAAACTGGACCTATGTCTCACTATCTTTTAATTCATTGTAATTTTTTTGTATCCTACAAGAATTATATTCAACAGGTGGTACCATTATATTGTCAAATTTTAAATTCCCTTCAAACATGCCTACCAAATCTAAACTCAAGAACACAAATGTAGTTTATCAATTTCACTGTCCCATCCATACAAAACTATTACTTTTGTAATAAACAAAATCAATACATAAGGCCTATGTTGGCCACAATAAATCAAAGGCTGACAAACCACTTAACCTTCAGCACTTTTAATGCATTTTTAATATTACTTCCCTTTCCACTGCAAGCCACTTTCAAGGCTTTCCAATTGCAGTATCGTTATTGTTGATTTCACTTAAAGTTGTTTTCTGTTTCCATAGCAGGATATGACAACACAACTATGAAATTCAAATATAGGGATCGAGTCACCTTCATTGGCAGGATAAACTTTTTGTACAGCAAATGAAGTCACATACAATGTAATAAAGGTTAAGCAATCTCAGTACCATAAAAAGTACTTAGGTACTACCTGCCCCTATTAGAAAAATTATTGTAGATAACCCCACCATTGTAAAAGACTCCCCAACATGGAATCACAACCACATCATTTCTAACACAGCTTAGAATTTCTACTAATTCCACAAAATAAAAACACTTTAACAATGAACCCCTTGAAAATGGATAATGAATTGGCATAACGCGCTTGAGACAATAATCATTTCTACACTTTTAACCTTCCAAAAAGGAAAACAGTAAGAACATTAGAAACATTTTTCCTTTCTCCGTTACATTTAATGAAACATGTATAAAATAAAAGCTGCTGCCTAAATGTATAGTAGGTAGTAATAATAATAGAAGGCATCAATTTATTTCATTAGATAATATTAGTATCCTGTTTGGTCAAAATTCAGTAAGAATTTAAATGGCAAATGGTAAGAACATTAGAAAAAGTTTTCCTTTGTCCGTTACATTTAATGAAACATGTATAAAATAAAAGTTGCTGCCTAAATATATAGTAGGTAGTAGTAATAATAGTAGGCATCCATTTATTTCATGAGATAATATTAGCATCCTGTTTGGTCAAAATTCAGTCCTTTTGTGAGCATTGTCTGAAGTGGATTAACTGTCCAATTTTTGCATGGCACTCTCTCCTACAGGTGTGGCAGATGAAGCGGGAATGTGGAATGAAGGTCTGAGATTGCTCTCTGCTTCCTTTGTTCTCTTCTGATCTCTAACAGCAGGTTTTGCTTTTTCTCTCCCCTCCTGACTCCCTCCTTGAACAGCATGGCACCAGCTGCTGCAATTATCCGTTAATGGTTTTCAGCTACCAGAATCAATGCCTAGGAGTTTCAGGTCTCTCTTGAAAATGTCCTTGAAACATAGCGTAGGGCAGCCTATGACTGTCATTTATCAATGTACATGACCCTAAATATATATGTATGTGTGTCTTGAGTTGTATTTTTTTAATTTTGTACTATAAGTAGCAGATATTTATACAGCAGAACTATTTTCCCTAGATAAACCTCTGCTAACGTCACTTGAACACACCACCTATACCAGTTTTGTTTAGTCATACTGTTGAATATATTACACTTGACCATAGGCCTGATCTTCACTGCATAATAATTTTGAGGGTCAGATTATAAAAGAAATTGAAAGTACAAAATATTGAATTCTATTATCACTATTAGGTTGCCATATATGAAATGACACGTGTTTTGGTTAGTTGTTGATCAGATCGTCTAATAAAGTAACCTCTTCCTTAGTATATAAAAAAAATCTTGACTTATTCCTGACTTTTTCAAGAGAATTTTTCTTTCAATATATTGTTACCCAAAAGCCCAATGAAAATAATTACAATGAAACAATGTTATCGTACTGTATGAGTACAAACTAGGAAAAAGAACCATTTTTGCATCGATGAGCAATGGATACTCTTTGACAACACTAATAGGGTAGGCCGGTGGTTAGATGCAAGTGAAACATTAAAACAAAACCTAAAACCTCCACTGCACCCTAAAAAGTTAATGGTTATTATATGGTGGTCTTTCAAAGGGGTTATTCATTATTCATTCTTGCCTCAAGGGAAAAACAGTAACTGCAACCTCGTATTGTGGAGAAAGAAAAATTGAAAAAGAAACATCTTAGACTTGTGAATAGGGATAGCCCAATTTTGCTGCGTGACACTGCACGGCCGTACGCTTCTCAGTCAACTGTCCAAAAGCTGCATAGCCTGAATTATGACATTTTGCCTCATCCTCCATATTCACCTGATATCTCTCCTACTGATTATCACTTATTTAAGCATTTTGAGCTTTTCATAAGCAATAAAACATTCTCCAATAAGAAAGAGGTAATCGAAGCATTTGAACTGTTTATCACATCAAAGAATGAGAATTTTTTTAAAGATGGGATCAGGAATTTAGAGATACGTTGGAGAACAGTTATTCATCAACATAGTGCCTATTCCAAATAAATAAATTAGTTATTTAATATTTCAGAAGCGTTTTATTCATTTCCTATAGAGTGCGTCATTCCAGGTTTGACAAAACCTAATATAAACATTATTTTAGTGAATACAAGTGTTTCAGTAAATATACCATTTTTTTAAAACAGTGAAATTAATATCTGGTAAAGAAAATGTAATCTTTTTGAAAGCCTAAAAGCTAGTAGGCATTAATTTAACTATTAAAAAAAAACATAGGGATATCAGCTTAAACATATGTACCCATTAAAATAAAATTTAAAGTAATAATAATGTTGGGTTAAAAAAATCCATTAGTCACTTAAAATAAAAATTGGTATATAAAAAAAATCCATTAGTCACTTAAAATAAAAATTAGTATATAAAAACAATTTACCTTTTTTTGAGTAGCTAGCAAATTGAGAAACCTGCAAAGAGAAGAAAAAAGAAAAAGAAAATCTTTAAATTTAAAATTATTTGTAATATTTAATCACATGGTGTGCAAATTTATCAGGCCTTGTCAAGGTTGATAATGAGAGTAATAGCTTTTTTCTAACCATTTCTAAGTAGGTGAGTGTGTTGTGGGAGAGTGATTTGGCCAAGGGCTTTCACATCCACTCTCTTCTCCAGTATAATTTAGTTAAGATATCTGGAAATGAGAGACAGTTCAGGGAGAAATGGATTCATGCCTTTCTTAACATTGTCTGTAACATATTTGATTATGAATAATCAAATACATTACAGAAAATTAAATAACTCAAACCCAGGTTCAAATTTCACCATGGCCAATTTAGTTAAGGAGGTGATTTATTGATAATATTGGCCTGAGGAAGTGACCCCCACGTGTAATATTTTTGGGAAGTTCCCTTGACTGATGAACAAAATTGGGTACATGAAACAGTTCAGAAGCCATTGACTGTTGTGTTAACACCAAGTCTTGTGTCCTCAACTGATGAGTAAATAGAAACTCTTTAGCCTTGGTTCACAATCTATCTAGAAATTGTAACTTAATAAAAACCCAGCTGCCCGGACACTAAAAATCTCACAATTACTCAAATAGATGAATGAGAAGACCTAAATAACTCCCAATGTGACACTACTGAATGAAGCCCATGATCGGAGGATGTTAGTTGATCTTAGAAGACCTCTGCAATTCCCAGTAAACATCAGACAGACGCACACTCTGACATTGTAGCATGGTCTAATTCAAAAAAGTGTGTCCTCCTAGTAGAATTAATGGTTCCATGGGAGGTCAACACGGAGGAGGTACACAAGTGAAAAGAAAAACTGCTACAAATCGCTGCGATCCGACTGCGTGGAAAAGAGTTGGTCATGTCATGTGCTACCTATTGAGGGCAAGAGCCATGGATTTCTTTGGATGGTCAATCATTTTCTTCCTTTAGGGGGTGGCCATCACTTCACATTGTCTCCAGACCACAGCTCAACAGGCATCAAGTTGAATCTGATCAAGATCCAACATAAACAAAGTTAATTAAAACCATGCTTGCAACACAACGCTACTTCCAACAAGAAACACATCTGTTTACCTCCCATTCTATGTCATTGATAACGGTTGCTCTGAGTGCATTGCGTATTGGTTAATGATCAAAATCAAATGCTTTTAGCAAAATGTTGAAAATCTAACTTGCTGTTGAAAAAAAAAAAAAAAATCACAAGAGTCTGACATGCCTACACAAAAAACAATACCATGTCTTATGGCAAATGTTGATATTTGTAGTACCACCTTAGCCACTGAAACTGTGTTATCTCCCCTGGTTGGTGGCTGATGAGGGCAGGGTTGCATTTGCTTTCAAACATTGTTAAGTAAAAAAAAAAAAAATGATATAATTATGCATTATATGCAGCACTATGAATTTAAGTGCAGTACTATATTGATGGTTAGGTCTCATCCTTTTACAGTTGAAATTGACAGATGTAGCTGTAAGTTCTATGCTAACAGTTTCTTCCCTCTCATTTTTCGTTTGTGAAACTCTTGTGGTCTCTTTCTTTCCAGTCAACTTTTATCCTCAAAAATGCATATTCAGAAAAAAGGTGTTCAAATAAAAAATACTTATGGCTCACATTCAAATCATGCTGAAAACAAGAGTTCTTATCTAATTACTGAAGAGCAACATTGAAGTATTGTTCGATTTGAAGTTGAATTTTCTTACATTTTACTTGCTTCACTCTTAGTAACTGATTCAGGGGTATCTCGGTGGCATTATCACCTTAAATTTGTTTTTCAGTTTTTGTTTTAATGGTTTGGTTTGGTTTGTTTTACGGCACATCAACTTCAATGGGTCATTTAATGCTGACAACTTTTTTTTTTTCCTGGTAATATTTTTGTTTTGTCAAAAATCTATTTCTGTTAAAATTTTTTTCCTCAAAAATGTATATCTGGTAATATATTTTTTCAAAAACGTATTGCTGGTAATATTATTTTTTTCAAAAACATATTGCTGGTAATATTATTTTTTTCAAAAACGAATTGCTGGTAATATTATTTTTTTCAAAAACGAATTGCTGGTAATATTATTTTTTTCAAAAACGTATTGCTGGTAATATTATTTTCTCAAAAACGTATTGCTGGTAATATTATTTTTTTCAAAAACATATAGCTGGTAATATTATTTTTTTCAAAAACATATTGCTGGTAATATTATTTTTTTCAAAAACGAATTGCTGGTAATATTATTTTTTTCAAAAACATATTGCTGGTAATATTATTTTTTTCAAAAACGAATTGCTGGTAATATTATTTTTTTCAAAAACGTATTGCTGGTAATATTATTTTTTTCAAAAACGTATTGCTGGTAATATTATTTTTTTCAAAAATATATTGCTGGTAATAGTTTTTTTTCTTCAAAAATTTATTTCTGGTAATAATTTTTTTTACAAAGTATTTCTGGTATTAAAACCTATTTTTACACTTTTATAATGCTTTTTACCTCAGTTTGTGGGTTAACTATTTGCCCATAGCTGGGACCCTAACAGGTGCTACCACCCCGGATCAGGGTGGACCTGGGAACACCATCAATTAAGAGGTGGTTCCACACTTCTCAAAACCTCCTGATCAGAGGCCTTGCCGTTGGACGTAGTTTATCGTCATACCCAGGACAGTTTTGTTTTAATGGCTGCTTGCTTAGTATGATCCAGATTAATAGCAGCAGACCTTATAAACTACAGGTTGACCATCACTATTTAATCTTTCTATACTCTATACAAGCACAGATACAAAGAGATGGGCACTGATCATTTAAGCATTCCATACCACATCCCAAACAAATCTATTAAGAGAAAACAACATTCTTTCTCACTTTCTCTCCTGAGGCCAATGTACTGATGATGAGGAGAGGCATGAGGCTGTTGACATAGATATTCATAGTTGGGATAAGAATGATCTTGAACGAATGAACAAAAAAAAAAAAATATCAACATCCTCTCCCAAGTATTCCCAGAAATAGGACTCAAGATAAATGTTTCCAAAACAGAAACTACGACCTGGAATTGGAATGAAAGAAGTGATAGCACCTACCGTGAATGCAATCATAAAAATTCAGGGTGTAGAATTAGTAAATACCTTTGTATTAGTTATAACAGATTTAGTACAGGTGATAAGGAAATTGAACATTGAGACTTTCATATGGATATCATGCATGACACCGAACTCGTTCAGAAATATCTAAACTGTCAGCTGTATGCAACCGTTTTTTCAGATCATTGGTGAAAAATGTCTGCATGAAGCATGTCGGTCTTCCTATAGAATCACAAAGAAGAAACTTAGCCAAAGAACAGAAACCACATCACTTGAGGACTTTCAACAGTAGCAATAACTAAAATAGATATCACATGTAACTTGAAGAGAAAATCACGACATAACACAGATGTTAACATGCCACACTAAATTCAAACGATTATGAAGGAAGCCCCCGCACCATCAATACTAGAGAGAGTAGACTTGAGAAAACTATTTTCCTGAAAAATTGTTTCTTCTTCTCGTGATAACAATATTGTAGTGTGACCGTCATTAATACACTATCACTGAGACTAATAGAATGCCAGATAAGTGATTTTGATGGATTATTGATAGGAAGTAATTTTTTTTCTATTTTTCTATGTCATAAACTTTAGATGCAAACATGCCACTGTCAAGTTTTTTTTCAGTTCTACCCCATCTGTTATGATCAACATATGGTGTTTGAGTTTCACACTAGAAGAAGCACTTCTTGTATTCATTGAAACCATGACGGCAGCTAAACCTCTTCAGGTTATAATAGAAATATACAAAGGATATGTAAAAGTAGGTTAACAGGGTTTAAAAGTGCTCAAAAACAGCAGGAAGGGCCAGAAATCAGTAGCTGCAGGCCCGTGCAAACAGCCCAGTAAATCTGAAAGTGCTCTTGTGGAAATTAATGGCAGAAAACTGATGGGAATGGATTACCAATTGCTAGACAGCCAACCTTTGTTATTGAAAGAATGTCAGTCAGGTCCCTCCACCCAAATCAATTTCTCCTTGAATTTTTAAGGTGAGGAGTTATTATTTGCACTATTTACATAGGGACTATTGTCCTCATCTTTGTTGTTGTTATCACAACATTTCAGCCATTGTGCTCTTCAGCCTTCATCAGGTGTATATCAATCAAGGTAGATACAAGGAATTCTGAACCTTTATTTAATCTATGGAGGTAGACTGTTCTTATTCCACTGCCCATGTCCAGTGATATCTCGTCTAGTTCTTATCTTTAGATTGATTGATTGATTTGTGCTTTATGGTTTATCAACCTTTTGCAGGTTATTTAAAGATAGAAAATATTTTTACATTGTAAGATTTTTTTTTTTGGAAATAATGATTTACTGGTGGATTCATGCCTTTCCCAAGAGTATTTGTGTATAAGTTACCATAAAGAACTCAAGTGGATTTGAAACTCGGATCTCCAATTTCCAATCGCTGGCCATTATCCACTACACCCGTGGTATTTCCAAGTGATCACCCATCTAGATACTGACCGGGCTTGATGTTGCTTAAATTCGGTGATCTTGCAGGAACTGGTGTTTCAACGTGACATGGCTGTAAGCCTCTTATTTTTAGTACTGTTCAGTTATTGCTTACTGTTTCCATGGAGTCCAAGTATGTTGTGATAGCAACAAAGATGAGGACACTAGTCTGTATAAAAATAAATAATTGTGTTGTGTAAATAAGAGTTGTGTTCTTGTGAAGCCTTATTTGAAGTAAACACTGAACAGCTTACCAGCCTTTTATACAATTCCGATGAGGGATTGATGTGAAGCAGCTGCAGCAGGTCAGCCGTGGAAAACATCTGTGAAGAAACAAAAAGCAAAGCTTTGTATTAACATAATCACTGGTTAATAAAAATAACTATTTATTGGTGGCAATTTTGCTGAAACTAAAACAATAGAAAAATATCCATGAAGATAATTTAAGTGGCTTGATTCAAAAATGAGGTCTTTGTCGTGTCAACCTTCCAAAAAGGGGGGGTGGGGTGGGGCTTAGAAAACTAAGGAGAATCACCCCCAGATGTAAATTTTTTATATCTGGCACCAGGTGTAAATGTGATACTATGATTGAGACACAATATAGATTGAGTGTTTTCTACAGCTTATCAACCCTTTGCAGGTTATTTAAAGCCAGAAAATATTTTTAGATTATAAGAATCATTTTTGTTTTTGTTTTTTTTTGGGGGGGGGAGATAATAATGGTTTACTGATACAAGTCTTACTAATTAATCCATAGCCGGAGGGGGGGGGAATAGGTGAATTCATACCTAATCAGAATTTGATAAACATGAAATTATGTGGGGGATCAATTCTATATTACAATCAATATATAAACTGAACCATCACTTTGTGGCCACATTAGTTTCTATACATTTATATTCCATAGAATGTAGATAAATCTAAAAGGAGATGCCTGTGGAGCAAATTAATCAGTATTTCATTGATTGATTGATACGTATTCTATGGTTTATCCACCCTTTGAAAGTTATTTAAAGCCAGAAAATGTTTTTAGAGAGTAAGATTTTTTTTTCTGAGATAGGTGAGATCAGGGATAACATCTTGGTACTAGTATCATGTAACCCAGTACAACCTGTCACATCTTATTTTGGGAGTGACACTACCAAGTAACTAACATTGTCCAAAAAAATGCCATGAAGGACTTAGAGTGATATAATCTATTGTGCTTGTTCTCAACCAAACAGAGATAATTCCCAGCTTGGAGTGTATTTGGGGGCTGGGCTAGGCTGGGCTGGGCCAAACAGGGGAGAATTTGGACCACACATTATAAACTGTTGGAATACTGATCTTTCTACAAATGCACCTTTTCAGTCAAACAATTTTGGAAGTAGAGAATGACATTTCAAAATCTAGTGAAAAAACAAAAACACACACATAGTCAAGAATTATTAATTTACAAAGTCATACAATAATTTGATTATTCATCTCTTGTAGGCATCCATTTACTTCAGAAGATAAAGGTAGCACCCTTTGATCAAAAATTCAGTCATTTGGTGGTGAGGCCGGAGTGACCTCTCCAGGACACAGGCCTGGACGATGGTATATGGAGACCATGCGCTGCCCAGACTACATGCCCCTGACCTCTTGGTCACATCAACAAGATCGAAAGGATTACAGGACATTACACTCGGGGATGGCTTGGCTGCATGAGTTGCCATTGTTGACAGCCAACTGTCTTTGAGAGTTCCACTACAGATTTTCTGTCTGGATTTACTTCCGCAGCAAGGCAGCAGAGGTTTAAAAATCAGGGCTTTCCTTCCTCTAGATCAGTGGTTCCCAAACTTTTGGGGGTTGCTGCTCCCTTGTATACCAAAACACAGCTCTAATGCATATAGACGCAACCCTTATGTCCCTCTCCTCATGTATAGTCAACTTTTGATTGGATTTTCTTGATGCTAGTATAATTGTTATATAACTGGGATACACTGTAAGGTGAAGGTAAAATACACTTCCGGTGCACTTGTGCGTGTGGTGTATGTTATGGTTCAGCAGGATCTTTCCACTCTGAAAAAGGCTCCATGCTTTGAACATCCACTTCATGTATATGATCCCTCAGTAAAGATCTGGTTTGGTTTGGTTTGGTTTACGGCATATCAACCGTAATGGGTTATTTAATGCCAACAACTTTTTTTTCCTGGTAATATTTTGTTTTGTCAAAAATCTATTTCTGGTAATATTTTTTTCCTCAAAAATGTATAGCTGGTAATTTTATTTACAAAAACGTATTGCTGGTAATATTGTTTTCAAAAATATATTGCTGGTAACAGTTTTTTTTCTTCAAAAATTTATTTCTTGTAATAATTTTTAAAAAGTATTTCTAGGATTAAAACCTATTTGTACACTTATATAATGCTTTTTACCTCAGTTTCGGGGGTTAACTATTTGTCCATAGCTGGAACCCTAACAGGTGCTACCACCCTAGGTCAAGGTGGACCTGGGAACACCAGCAATTAAGAGGTGGTTCCACACTCCTCAAAACCTCCTGATCAGAGGCGTTGCTGTTGGAGGTAGTTTATCGCCTTACCCTGGACGCGGATGTAGTTTATTGTCATACCCAGGATGAGTAAAGATCTGGAAAAATGGTCGGCTCCTTGTATCACTCCAGGAAGTACCCTACTCTTACTGCCAAGCTTTATCTTGACAAGAGTCAGATCAGATCAACAATGGAGTATTGCTGCTATACCTGGTACTGCTAGATCATCACTTTCCAACCATGACAGAGTTCAAAAGCATTTACACAGCCTTATGGGTGATGAATTAGTTTTCAACCTTACAACCACTTTCCCCAACAGATAAAATGTTACTAGTCCCTTGCTAAAATGCTTTCTATAGAAAATGAATGCATAAAACAGAATTCTTAAAGCACGAAAAAAATTACTCAGAGCAGGAAAATTAATTAATAAGAACATTTTAGAAATTATTCAAGGTGATATAATTGAAATGTTTCAATAAAAAATAAAGTTATTTATACAAAAAAATTTAACTCATTTGTTTTTCATTTTTGAAACTTTAATATTTTGATTCATTTTTAAAACTTTAATATTTTGATTCATTTTTAAAACTTTAATATTTTGATTCATTTTTAAAACTTTAATATTTTGATTCATTTTTAAAACTTTAATATTTTGATTCATTTTTAAAACTTTAATATTTTGATTCATTTTTAAAACTTTAATATTTTGATTCATTTTTAAAACTTTAATATTTTGATTCATTTTTAAAACTTTAATATTTTGATTCATTTTTAAAACTTTAATATTTTGATTCATTTTTAAAACTTTAATATTTTGATTCATTTTTAAAACTTTAATATTTTGATTCATTTTTAAAACTTTAATATTTTGATTCATTTTTAAAACTTTAATATTTTGATTCATTTTTAAAACTTTAATATTTTGATTCATTTTTAAAACTTTAATATTTTGATTCATTTTTAAAACTTTAATATTTTGATTCATTTTTAATAATTGTCACAATATTTTGGCCATTATGTCCTCGGCCTTCATCAGGTGCTTGCTGATTTAGATAATCTTCAGATAATCTTTAAACACTTTATTTAATCTAGCTGGATCAAGAAGCCTCTGATGAATGCTTTCCAGCACAATGGCTGAAACTTGATAACAACAAAGATGAGGACAATAGTTAACGTACCAGTCCTTCTTATTGGGTAGGTCCATAAAAATCATTGCTAATGGCCAGTTTTCTGAAGCGCATGAGATCAATGCAGGTGTCCCCCAAGACTCTCTCCTCGGTCACACCCTTTTCCTGCTTTACATTAACAATATGTTCAGGAACATTTCCAAGCCACTAGTAAATACCTATACAAATGACCTCACAGTATCCGGGTAACCCTCATAGAATTTTCAAAGAAAATCTTTGGAAGTAGACTGATCTTCTTCCACTAACCTTATCTAGAGATATGTTGTCTAGTCCTAACTTCATACTGTTCAGTTATTGCTCACTCTGTCTCCACTGAGTTCAAGTACACACTACCCAGCCCAGAGATTCAACTCGCATATTCACTATATCACCAAATTCATGAACCAATGATTTAATCTACCAGGCTATTGTGGGATAATGCTGAGTAGTGAAATTGGAGCCTTAAACCTAACCTGCCTGCTGATGAATACTGCTGCTGTTGAAGCTTGCATGCACTCACCAAGGTTTCTCTTTTCTATTGTGGCTGCTTTCTCTTTCTTTATTAATAATGGCTCCCAAATCATATTTATTTCTAAGCTAGGCCTACTAAGGAGAGCTTCATAGCCTAGCATATGCAAAGATTCCATTTGAAATGTAGTAGGCTGTCATGGATTTAGTCACAATTTCCTTGGTTCCACAAGTCCATGTAAAACCCATTTTCCTGGCTTTTGAATTTATTTGAATTTATCCAGACTTGTAAATGACACCCCCCAAATGACTGACTGCAAAAAATTTCAAGTAAGACTCAGAAACACTTCTCAGATTTTCATAGCATTATTTAAAAGATGATGTGGTGCTTTGCAAAAATTCAATAAAACACATGTGGCTTGTCATAACAAAGAGTCGGAAAAAAAGAAGATCTTGACTAGTATATTACTAAAAGATAATATTTTTAAGGCAAGAAGTCTTTGTAATTAAAGTACTTAACAAAGAGATAGGGCATTAAGAGCAATGTTTAATTCTATTTGCGGCATACATTTTGTCATACGTAGAAATGGCAAATTACTTACCTTGTCTGGGTATGTGCCACTCTCGGGGACAAATATTCCCATCGTGTATTCATATTCATTCTTCTGGAGATGATTGGCCACCAGACTGTTTGCTGCCCTCAACAAAAGGGAGTTATCATCTTTGGCAGCTTCAGGGTCTCGTTTTTTGAGAATATTTCCACCTGGAACACATTCCTGGAGCTCCTCAACTAACAAGTGCCGCATTTGAGTCTAGAAGAAAAAAAAATAGTGTGAACAGTTTAAGTGGACTTTAACAAAATAGATGAGCGATAGGCTTCATGGAACATACACGAGAAAACTCAGGTTTATACGTGATATATCAGAGAAAAAGCACAAAACAAACAAGGAGCTCAACAAATAACTGCAAAGTGTAATGGAATCACTACAGACTAATCCATTAGGTACATTTGCAGGAGGAAAGCTGTTAAGTAAAGCACTCTTGTGGGAGCATAAACAGAGAAAAGAAGAAAAAAAGAAGACAAAACACATGGAACTGCTAAGAAATGATGTTGGTTTGAAGAGTGAAGGACTAATGAAGATCACGAGTAAAAACAAAGGTTTGAGGAGTGGAAGGCAATAAAGCCACTAAGACACAAGGAATTACTGAGAGTGAAAGAAACCGAGAATATATTATTGAGAAGAGAGGACAATAAAAGAATGGGTTTCAAAAAGAATTAAGATAACGACTGATGCTGCATTTAAATTTTTGAAGATCGTGGTTGACAGGAAAGCAAGAAGTCGGAAAAAGATTTCCACAGGCAAGAAGTGCGGGAGAAGAAACTATTAGAGTAGAACTTACAGATGCATCTAGCAATTTCAACAATAAAATGATGAGATCTAGCTACTAATCTCGTACTATGCTTAAATTCACAAAGTCGAGGGACCAAAGACAGAGCTAATCAGAAAAATTGCCATTAAAATTGATGTAATGAATATGCATACACCTGTGTTCCCCCCTCACAGGAATATGATTGGCTGGTGTCAGCCATAAATACAGACTGACTTGGAGGTACGAGAGAGACCAAGTCTATGACGACGATGCCCATTGGACAACGCCATTGGCTCTCCCAGGTGTGGGCAAACTTTTTAGTACAAGGGCTGCATTCTAAAAATTTATAGTTTTACTGGGCCGCATAGTATATATAAACCAAAATAATTGATATTTAATATTGGCAAAATAAAGGGCTTTTAAAGGAAAAATATAGTTTTAATAAATAACATTTTAAAGCGGGCCGCACGAAATCGTTTGGCGGGCCGCATGTGGCGCGCAGGCCGTAGTTTGCCCACCCCTGGGCTATCCTATTGGTCTACGCCTATTGCCTACATCTATTGACTATGACTACGACGAGTACCAGTCGATTACTGCTACCTGCTAGATTGTACTACTCAGTTACAGTAGCCAAAACCACTTAGCTACTTCGATCAAATATATCCCTTTCCGGGGAGATATCAAAAGTATTTATAGAAAAGGCACAGGGAAGCTACATATGGTGGTGGGAAAGTGATTGAAGCCAAGACACCAAGTCAGAAGTGAAAACACCGCTGTTTCTTCTTTGGATGTTGTCAAGAATCTCTGAATGTATAGCAGAAGCACCGGACCAGATGTGGCAGCAATATTCAAGACAGATTCCGGCAAGAGAAATTGCATAGCACAACACAGTGAACCAATTTTCGTAGCAGCCAGCCTTGGCAATTGTTCAATGTAATCCTTAACAATGCGTCGTGTGTGTATATACATTTGTTCCTAGGATTATCTCCTGACATCGGTGTTGAATCCACAACCTATACTCGTTGAACTCCCCCCATTCCTTGAAATTGTCTTTTACTTAAAGAAAGGTTAAAGTAACAATTCCTAAATATTTCAAAGCTATTACTTCCTGAACCACTCAATTGAATAAATAGCAACATTTTGAACAACAATTTGCATTTATATTTCTTATCCGCAATTCCCCCCCCACACACACACACTTTTTGTTTTAGTCATGGTGCACAGTTATTTTATTTCCTCAATGGGACTTGGTTAAGAATCAGTCAGCTGTCAAAACAGTTAAATGTAACCGCCTCTTCTACTCCAACAGCTTCTTCTCTCGCACTTCCCGACAGTGTAACTCCCTTCCTCTTACTTGCTTCCCTGATAGCTATAATCTTCAAATATTCAAACGTAATGCCAGTCGACATCTTCTTGATCCTGATCCCCATCCTTCTCTATATCCTTTCCTCAAACACCCCTCTTTACTCTTACTCTCACTCTCTGTAACCCCTTGCGTGCTGGTGGCACTCCTGCCTTGCTTGGGGTGAAATGCTTTAAAAAAAAACAAAAAAAAAAAACAAACAAACAACTCTGCCCACCTCCTCAGTATTCAACCTCAGCCCACTCCCCAGGGCATGCATAACTGTCTTTATAACAAATCTAATTTTTAAAGTGCATAGAAGGGGTGGAGTTCCATTCCAGCCATTAATTTTAATTCTCCAAATCTTTTCCATTTTTCTGGAACCATCTCTGTCCAACAAAGTTACAAACCAGGCCAACTATGACAGAATTTGTTTTCATAACTCCTGCCTTAATTGTACAGTACATCCGACCCGTTATGAGAAATTTGTTCTCATTTTAACCTTCTGAGCGATAGATAAAATTTATTTCCCAAACTGTTTTTGCCAATGAAAATTCTCCAAGTTTTTGCTCCCTTTATTGTGACCAGCTCTGCTGTGGCCAGGTATTTGGGTCAAGTCACTTTTTGGATTACTCAACCAATGCTTTTACCCACTGGGCTATGTGTCCTTTTTATTAAAATCCTCAACTCCTCCTCCTCCTCTCTTCAATCAATTTGTTGTCATCTCCTGCAGATAAAGCAGAGTGCTCTTTCAACTCCGCTCTTGACTCATCTGGAGTATCTCTACCCCATCTTTCCACTAGAACAGAGTCTCTACTCAGGGATGTGCACATAACTCCACCCATGGTTTTTGTGTTATCATTTCTAAACTAGATGCCCACAAGGTTTGCAGATTCAACAGTATTCCTGAAATTGTCATAAGGAAATGTTCTCCTGAAATGGCTCCTGTTCTCTCTAAACTTTACCATAAATACTTTGCTGCTTCTTTCTTTCCAGTTTATTGGAAGACCTCTGTATCTCTGTCCTTGGGAACTATCTGATCACTTGAATAATTGCCCCATTAGTCTCACTTGAGGCTCTAATCAATGCTGAATTGGTCAAGCATCTTTCTTAATATGGCTTCCATTTCTTCAGGTCTACCACTGATTTGTTAAATGGTCATCATTGAATTTGTTTACTAAGCTTTAGATCAGAACAGCAATTGCTCAGGCTGTCTCAAAGAAATTCAACAGGGATCAAACAATGTAAATAGTGTAAATAAAAAGACAACATTTGTGAAAGAAATACTATTTGAACATTAAATTAATAGTACTTTACCTCATGATAAATTCAATTAGCACTTTTTATAAAATCCAGAAAAATTGAGAAAATCCTTTTTTTTTTACTTTAAATTAGAGATCAAACAAATTGAATTCCTTAATATTGTAGCATACCTACGGACAATAATGGGTATGTCCCCATATTCACATAGATACAGTAGTAAATACTGTATGTTGGTCTGCAGTTGGAGATTCATTGTGGAATTCACTTGACTCACTTCTAGCAGTTGACTACTACATCTATATGCTGCTGGCAAATCTCATGTGTTGCTCTTGTCCTAAGTATTATCATTCATTACCAACCTTCGTTTGACTAGTCTATTCAGTAACCTTCCCTAGCTTACAACACTTAATAACAAATGTGATATGCAGTTAGTGTAACTGATATTGGCATCAGTAAGCCAAGTTCAAATTTCGGGCTAATCTGTTGCATTCATTTTTGCACTAATGCCCTTGAGAAAGGAATGAATCTCTCTTTTCTTCCCACAACTATGGGTTAAATAACAGGACAGACTGGACACCCTAGACTTGGATGACAATCAGTCTGAATTAAAAACTGAGAAGGCCATAGGAAACCACTTCAATATCTTTCCAAGAGTACATTGCAAATCACAGATAATGTAAATGAAGTAATTTGTGAGGAGTCATGACTGCCTACATTGTGAAGGATACAGCATTAAAAAATAAATAAATAATAATGGGTCCTAAATTGGATCACATAATTTCTATTGTTTTTATTCAACTTAATGTAAAATAGAAAGGAGACATGTCTGAGCAAGATTGAAAACAAACCATAGAACATTTTTATCAAAGTTTCTTTCAACCGGAAATACAAGGCAAGAAAATTGAGACAGAGTTTATAAGCCTCAGCGCCAAACCATTATTTTTTTCATCTATGGCTCTTCACAACTTCTTATTCTTTGTAGCTCTTAGCAATGTCATGTCTTTACAAGCATTTAGTATTCTAATTGTGGTGAATGCAAGACAGTACTTTTCGCTGTTAACATTCTGAACAGCTTGGCATGTCCAGATACGGGACACTCTGCAACGTGTCCAGATCCAGGTCTTTGTTAACGCTCATGTAAATAAAAGTGATGGGAAAACCAGCAGTTGGCAAGAGTTGGTGTCTTGCGAAAATGTTCCCTTCATGTATTTTGTTATGAAAGTTGCATGCCACCCAGTGTGCTGTGGTTTCTGAGGGTTAGGGTTATTTTGTTTCATTCTGTCACTTTACCTTATCTTCCTGTTACCCCCTGTAATTCTCAGGAGAACAGTCAGTTAAATGTTTCCCCCAACACACTCTTGCCTCATTTTACAACCCCAATCAAGTCAGGTTTAAAAGTTATCTCCATTTAAAGTTGACAAGTTTTGAGGTAAAGGGAGAAAATTCAAAAATGTAATAAATTCCTGTTAAAGGAATAAAAACGGGTAACTTGAAGCAATATGAATGTTGTTCTACAGGAGGATGTTGAGAATACCATGGACCAAACTTGTGAGCAATGATGAAATTTTAGAGAAAATGGAAACAAAAACAAAATTTATACTTAACATCAGGAAGAGCTAGTTGAAATTTCTAGAACACATGAGGGAAGAGGGTTTAGAAAATTTGATACTCACAGGACAGATTGAATGCAAGAGAGACAGAGGAAAACAATGCATAACATACTGAGTGAGCTCAAGTAAATAGATGGAACAGGAACAGGGTTTATGGAGAGATAACAAAATTTATTAAAAGCTACAAAAGACAGGAAATTGTGGAGAGCCATGATCACCAACATCCTGAAGGGACACAGCACATAAAGAAGAAGAATGTGCTTGAATCAATGGATGACAGAACAAGTTTAGGAGGAACAACAACAACAACAAAGACAAAATTTCTTAAAATCTACAAAGGACAGGAAATTATGGAGAGCCATGATCACCAATCTCCTGAAGAAAACAGCACATAGGAGGAGGATTCTTTTTTTGGATAATATCTTCAAAAAAGCTAAAAATACATCTTTTCATGATGTATCTTTTGCATTAAAAAAAATACCTCTGTAGCCTTCATGAAAATTAGGATAAAAACAGAAAATCAATTCTTCTGTCAGATAATCCATTCAAAAATGTCAATAAATAAATAAGATAAATAATGTGTGTTTCAAAATAAAAAGAAAATAAGGGGGACCAAGTAGTCTGTGCATAAGTGGAGATAAACATTTAAATGGTGATTTGACAAAGATTCAGTTTAGTGAAATACAGCACACATTTTGACCACTTTGTTTTCACACACACACTAGTTACACTTGTGAAATATTATTTGTACTTTGGAGAAAAAGATTTGTAAATGTAACTGATACAAAATATCTTATTGTTTTCAATAATGTCTGTTAAAAATCATTTGCTCCTACTACATATTTAGAGATTATTGATAAAATCCAAAGAATGTTATTGGTCCTGACCTGACATCTTAGTTTCAATTACTTTCCCGTGCGTAATGTAGCTTCCCTGTGCCTTTTCTATGCATACTTTCTTGGTAATTGTTCTGAGGAACTTTCCTCTCTGGTACCTAAACTTTATGAATTTAAGTGCAGTACTAGATTAATGGCAAGATCTTATCATTTTACAACTGAAATGTCTAAATATAACTAAGATCTCTGCTAACAGTTCCTTCTCTCACACTTCTCACTAGTGGAACTCTCTTCTGGCTTCTTGCTTCCCTGTCAGTTTTGATCTTCAAAAATTTAAATGCAATGTCAATCGGAATCTTGTCTTCTTAATCCGGTTCTTTTAGTGTTCTCTCTCCTTAATATTATATTTTTCTCATATTCTCTCACACTCACTAATCCCTTGTGTCTTAGTGGTTTTATTGCCTTGCTTGGTGGGAAATGATTTATAGTTCACTTTTGTACAAAAATGTATTTTTTGGAATGCAGTTTGGTCTACTTTGAACGTAACATTTCTTCTGAATATTTTGAATTTTGGAGAGAAATTTTAAAGTAGGAGTGAGTGAAATGACTAAGTACTGGGGGTGGGGCAATCTACAATATACATATAAAGCAAAACTGGATACTTATTTTGTAGCAATCTTTACACAAATATGCATGTTTTTAAAGTATGGAAGCCTAATAAAAAGGAAAAAGTTGCATTTCCTTTTTCTCACCAAAAATATTAACTTGGGATTATTAGTTAGGTTTTTTTGTTAAAATATGAACAGAGTTCTGAGAAAAATACATCTTTTTCTTCTCTCCAGCCTCCAGTAATTTTAAAATTACTGCCATTATGAACCTAAAAAAACTGCTACTTACATAAAAAATGATACACAGTAACAGTACAGTTGAGTTCTTTTTTATATTCATTTTACCATAAAAAAGGTAATAATGCGACTAGTATGTAGGGTGTTACTGGGAGTGAAAGAGATGAGAAGACTTTAGTGAGGAGAAAGGACAATAAAAGAACAAGTTTCAGGAAGACAGAAGATGGCGATAATGCCACTAAGATGCAAGGGGTTACTGGGAGTGAAAGAGAATGAGAAGACTTTAGTGAGGAGAAAGGACAATAAAAGAACAGGTTTCAGGACGACAGAAGATGGTGATAATGCCACTAAGATGCAAGGGGTTCCTGAGAGTGAAAGAGAATTAGAAGACTTTAGTGAGGAGAAAGGACAATAAAAGAACAGGTTTCAGGAAGAGAGAAGATGGTGATAATGCCACTAAGATGCAAGGGGTTCCTGAGAGTGAAAGAGAATGAGAAGACTTTAGTGAGGAGAAAGGACAATAAAAGAACAGGTTTCAGGAAGACAGAAGATGGTGATAATGCCACTAAGATGCAAGGGGTTACTGGGTGTGAAAGAGAATGAGAAGACTTTAGTGAGGAGAAAGGACAATAAAAGAACAAGTTTCAGGAAGAGAGAAGATGGTGATAATGCCACTAAGATGCAAGGGGTTCCTGAGAGTGAAAGAGAATGAGAAGACTTTAGTGAGGAGAAAGGACAATAAAAGAACAGGTTTCAGGAAGACAGAAGATGGTGATAATGCCACTAAGATGCAAGGGGTTACTGGGTGTGAAAGAGAATGAGAAGACTTTAGTGAGGAGAAAGGACAATAAAAGAACAAGTTTCAGGAAGACAGAAGATGGTGATAATGCCACTAAGATGCAAGGGGTTCCTGAGAGTGAAAGAGAATGAGAAGACTTTAGTGAGGAGAAAGGACAATAAAAGAACAGGTTTCAGGAAGACAGAAGATGGTGATAATGCCACTAAGATGCAAGGGGTTACTGGGTGTGAAAGAGAATGAGAAGACTTTAGTGAGGAGAAAGGACAATAAAAGAACAAGTTTCAGGAAGACAGAAGATGGTGATAATGCCACTAAGATGCAAGGGGTTACTGGGTGTGAAAGAGAATGAGAAGACTTTAGTGAGGAGAAAGGACAATAAAAGAACAAGTTTCAGGAAGACAGAAGATGGTGATAATGCCACTAAGATGCAAGGGGTTACTGGGTGTGAAAGAGAATGAGAAGACTTTAGTGAGGAGAAAGGACAATAAAAGAACAAGTTTCAGGAAGACAGAAGATGGTGATAATGCCACTAAGATGCAAGGGGTTCCTGAGAGTGAAAGAGAATGAGAAGACTTTAGTGAGGAGAAAGGACAATAAAAGAACAAGTTTCAGGAAGACAGAAGATGGTGATAATGCCACTAAGATGCAAGGGGTTCCTGAGAGTGAAAGAGAATGAGAAGACTTTAGTGAGGAGAAAGGACAATAAAAGAACAAGTTTCAGGAAGACAGAAGATGGTGATAATGCCACTAAGACGCAAGGGGTTACTGGGTGTGAAAGAGAATGAGAAGACTTTAGTGAGGAGAAAGGACAATAAAAGAACAAGTTTCAGGAAGACAGAAGATGGTGATAATGCCACTAAGATGCAAGGGGTTACTGGGTGTGAAAGAGAATGAGAAGACTTTAGTGAGGAGAAAGGACAATAAAAGAACAAGTTTCAGGAAGACAGAAGATGGTGATAATGCCACTAAGATGCAAGGGGTTCCTGAGAGTGACAGAGAATGAGAAGACTTTAGTGAGGAGAAAGGACAATAAAAGAACAAGTTTCAGGAAGACAGAAGATGGTGATAATGCCACTAAGATGCAAGGGGTTCCTGAGAGTGAAAGAGAATGAGAAGACTTTAGTGAGGAGAAAGGACAATAAAAGAACAAGTTTCAGGAAGACAGAAGATGGTGATAATGCCACTAAGATGCAAGGGGTTACTGGGTGTGAAAGAGAATGAGAAGACTTTAGTGAGGAGAAAGGACAATAAAAGAACAGGTTTCAGGAAGACAGAAGATGGTGATAATGCCACTAAGACGCAAGGGGTTACTGGGAGTGAAAGAGAATGAGAAGACTTTAGGGAGTAAAAGGATAATAAAGGAACAGGTTTCAGGGAGAATTGAAGTCACATTTAAATTTTTGAAGATTGTAGGGGTCAGGAAAGTATGGAATTGGAAGGGAGAATCCACGGGCGATTAAAGAAACTATCAGAATAGAATTGACAGTTGCAACTAGTTAGTTCAATAGTAAAACGGTAAGACCTAGTTGCCAATCTCATTGCACATTTAAATTAATGTAGTCAAGGCACTAAGGAAAAATGCTCAGCAGAACATTTGCCTTGAAAATATTTGTAGAAAAGACAGAGAGAGGTCATGTCATGTTGGTGGGGAAGTGCTTCAAGCCAAGATGCCTAATCAGGATTGATACAGAAGATTCTTGAAATTTTACCAAGAATCTCCAATAAGTAGGAGCACCAGACCAGACATAGCAACAGTATTCAATGCACGGATCAATGGTTGATTTCTAAATGTGCAAGAGGGATTCTGATAAGAATTATCTGACACAGCACACAGCAGTAGACCTAGCAATTGATTCAATATAATCATTCCACTTCATATCAATAGTCCAAGAAGGTTCAAAGTGTTACTCTTCTGGAGTTTAGCATCAACCATGCAAATGACAGGCAGCAAAGGTTCTCTATGGTGAGTAAATGAAAGCAGTTTTGTTTTGCAAGCATTAAAATTTACAAGCCATTCATTGTCCCAGCCTGTTGAGTTGTTAAATAGTTTGAATGTCTATTTACTACCTGGTACAAGTATTGAACTGATAGCCTTCAGCTAATGTAAACTTGTGCTTTAATAGGTTGACCTGTTCCACCTCCAGTTGAAATGGGTTCTGTCCATTTAGTTCTATATAAATTTATTTGCCTGGTGAAATTAGATCAGATCAACATTTGGTAGCAGGAGTGTAGTTCAGGCGCAACAAAGAAATGACATTAGTAAATTATAAGAATCCACCAACTTTTGATGAAGAGAAATCCTACAACCATTGGAAAACAGATGTGACAGTTAACGACTGACCTAGGCAAAAAGAAGAGGGTATTTGTATTAGCGCTCTTTGCAGAAGACCTCAGAATGTGGCTATGGAAATGGATCCTGAAGATTTAAATAATGACAGTAGTGTTTATTATTTATTGGAAAAACTAGACAAACCATTTGAAAAGAACAAAATAGATCAGTCCTATGCTACATATACAGATTTTGAGACATGAATATGGCTGATTATATGATTTTATCTGACCAAAAATACAAGTGTTAAAATTACGAGATGCTACTTGCTGATACTGTATTAGCATTCAAGCTCCTTGATAATGTTGGAATTACCCCAAATGATCAAGTGGCTTTAATTGCATGCCATGACTTAAAATTCGAGGTACTTGGTCGGACCAGGCAGACTTGCTATGAAGACAGGAATTAATAGTTGTAAAGGGATTATCTTGAGTGATTGTTATATAACTGAAATTAAAGTTGAACTATAATTGTAGCTATTGAGTTTGAGGAGATTGCCAGTATGTTAAAACCTGTTGGATGCCTTTGAGATATCTAGAGCCACAACCCAAGCTTTGCCGATTTTATCTAAAGCTTGATAGACAAATTCAGTGATAGCTGTTAACAAATCGGCAGTAGACCTGGAGAAATGGAAGCCATATTGCATACCCAAAATGTGGTCATGGGTTTGCTGTCTACTGTCTAGTATTTTTCTTTGCTGTTAATTCAAAGTTTTACTCGTGTTGTTGAATTTGAGTATTTTTCTTTGCTGTTGAGGGGGTAATGTTTCGTTATTTTTCAAAGTTTGTTACTCGTGTTGTTGTTGTTGAATTCGAGTACTTTTTCCCCTTTACTGTTAATTCAAAGTTTTACTCGTGTTGTTGTTGAATTTGAGTATTTTTATTTGCTGCTAATCCATTGGGGACTCCCCGCGTGAGTTCGAATCTCATCCTCGTCGCCAGGTTTGCTGTCTACTGAAGAGTTCCTACCTCAACTGAGCGGGTTCTATTTATACTCGCCCGGACATCACAATGTGAAGATGCTTAATTTGGCATTGATTAGAGCACCTAATACTTTGCAAAAAAAAAAAGTGGGTAAGAGACAAATTAGGCGATAATTCAAGGTCAGATGATTCCCTAGAGTTCTTAAAGACAGGAACTACAGAGAAGGACTTCCAACAAGCTGGAAAGCAAGAATCATCAAGGTATTTATTGTAAAGGTTAGAGAGATATAAGAACCAGTTCAGAAGCACATTTCATTAGGACAACTGCAAGGATACTGAACCTGTAAGCCTCTTTATGTGGATCTAGTTTAGAAATGAGAGCAGAAACCATGGACACGGTTTATGTGTATATCACTCAGTAAAGATTCTCTTCTAGGAGGAAAATAAGGCAGATACTCCAGAGTAAAGAGTGCAGTTGGAAGAGAATCTCTGAGCAAAGCATTCTGCTTTATCTGCAGTAGAGTGAAGAGGATTAACTATTGTTCAGTACACTCTTGCAGAACTGCTAATAGTCTCTAGACCCAAACCCATTCTGTCAGCAAATAAGGACTTTACCACTTTGAGGAGACATTTGCATTCATTATAGTGGTGACGAAGTGACATCTGTTAGAATCAAATTTGTCACTCTGGTACAGCCAGAAAGTGAGAGAATTCTCTTAACATTTCTTGAAACTTCGAAGCGACATGCCATCTCTTTTTGAATTCGAAATACCACACATTATAATAACGTTGGTTTAACAAGTCAAATGCACATGAAACATGACTAACCAATGAAAATCAGACAACACAAAAGTAAAAAATACCAGAGTTTCTTTCTTCTTTTTATCAATATCTCATTCTCTGATGAAGGTTTAATAAAAGTGAAACATTAGATTGATAAACGTTTCCTATTTGTTTTTTATCTTATCCTTAATTAACATTATAATTTGAATGATCCTCTAAAATATTACAAGTTTTAGAAGAATTAAAAGTCATATTCATTCATAGAACAGAAAAAATACATAAACCTTAATTTTCAAACAAATTATATATATTAAGTTAAAAGAATTTATGAATGATTTTTTTATTTTAAAAAGAATCTTTATTTTTAAAAAGCCAAGAGATAGTTTTCGCGTATTTGTCGTTTGATATATTAAACTGGATGTTAAATTCCTTAATCTTTAAAGAGTGACTAATCCTTTCCCTTTTTGCCTTCCTCAAGAGATTTAAATCAATCCCTATCAGCTTCTCTAAAGAAAAAAGAAAATAGCAGATTCTTCATAAAATCCCTTCAAATGAACCACTTTAAATGTACAATGTCATCCGTTAATAATAAATGCTTATTTCAGGCGACTTCTTTATTCGTGTCCTATTTTCCAATTTCATGACTAATTTTTCCCTATTAAAAGTTAAGACCGCTCCAGAGATTTTTAGTTATTCTATGAGTGTGTGCCCTGAATTAAAGAAGGTTGACAAACACTGAAGTAATTTATTAAGTGAAGTTATTTTTTTTTTTATGTATTTTGATGTGTTTTTAATTATGACCATTATTTCTTCTGGAAATTAACTTTGCGTGTGTGTGTGGTGCTAGTGGGGATGGGGTCAATTACAAAGTAAGATATCAAACTGGACCCTTACTTTGTGTCCATTTTTATAAAAGCATCAGTTCTTTTTTTCGTTAGTACTTTTAAACTTTCATCATTTTCAAAGTACGGAAGTAAAAGTTAAAACCTTTAAAATGACTTTTTTTTTCTCTGCAATTAAGAATACAATTTGTTGTGTCGGATAAAACTCCAGTTTAACGCGATCTTTCTTTTTTTTTTACTTAGGCTCCCAGACTTTAAAATTAGAGTTGCATAATGTCGGTCACAAAGTCAGGGTCTAGTTTATTATTACGCGTATATTTTAATTTAATAATAATTGAAGTCTCATTTTAAAAGATATATTTATTTCGCTCACTCGCTTCATTGTTTGCCGAGAAAGTCATTTTCTACAGAAATAAAATTTAAAACGTAATTTTCAAAAAATAGCAAAAAAATTTTAAAAAATAACAAAATTAAGTGAATCCTGACCACCCTATTTTAAGGGGTATGTAGTCATTTTACGTTTAAGAATTATGTAAAAAAATAAGTAACTTTGACTTTTTGTTGTTAGTCATGCATCTGCAATAATACACGTCAACACAAAGAAATTTTAATTGCAATATATCGAATAAAACACAAAATGTTCAAATAAGAAAGTTGAAAAAAAGATTATTTCAGCAATTTACCTTCAAGTAATCAACGACCCCTCGTTTCTCGAAGAGGCAATAAAGTCGTCTTCGGAACTGCTCTGCGGTTAACTCATCCTGGCTTTCTTTATTCATCGTTTGATACATGATTAACACACGTCTATGAATTTATTTTCACTTAACTAATATCAACTGTCAGGAACATATTTCACAAGTAACACAGCAATTAATAATATCACTCTTCCTCTCAAACATTCCAACGACCAACATAAATAACCGCCATTTTGAAATTTAGCGGCAGTGTCATGGCAACTGAATAATCAAGTAATGAAGCCACCGATCCGTATTCAAATATTTATTTCTTCAATATTAAAATATCATTCTTATTTCTTTAGAAAAATAATCGCTGATATTTAAAACAATGTTTAAATCAAATTGTGTGATTAACAGCACATAAATTACGGAAGAAGCTTTGCAAATCTTTTTAAAAAAAACGTAATTAATTGTTAATTACAACGTTATTATTAATTTATTAATTAAGAAAATAGTTTGATCAAAATTTAATTCCTTGCAATTTCATAAAATTAAGTGCGTGTGGGTACTACAGGTGTAAAAAAAAATATTTTTACCAAACTTTTCTAAAAAATGAAAAATAATAATTTAATTTATTTGTAAATAAGTTCTGAAAGGTTCATTGCAATTCGACAATTATTTCATTTTTGCAAGAATTGCCAAATCAATTTATGGCGCTAAATAAAATACAGGTCTTTCTTGTGTTGCAGAGTGATTACTTTGCTTATATCTTTGATGAGAAGGCTATTCTTAGTTTGACTGTGTGAACAAAATTAAATATCTCCACAAACTTATTATTTGCATAGCACAAGGCTGTCAAAACTCAAAACAAAATATAAAACAATATGTTTTCTAGAAATAACAAAGCATTTTTATATCAACAATATACAAAATAGAAGAATGAATTTACTCAGGTAATTTAAACTGAGTTTCAAATTGTTAAATTGATGTTTCACACACCAAAAATTGTTTTATGGCAGGCAAAAGAAAGTGTATGTCAATATGTAGCATTTATAATTAATAATACAACAGGAGTTATTTACCTTTAACTGCTAAATTGTTTTGCTTAAGGCGAGTTTAAAGAAACTTGTTGAGTGAGAGGAAATTAGCATATTGAAGTATCTTGCCGCTCAAATTTGTTCACTGTATGACATCGTTTGAGATGAATTGAGCGTGTTCTGGGAAGCTGAGATTATGTTGATGAGAAACTTTTAGCTCCAGAAGATGTGACGTAAAATTTGTCACTGGTTGGTACTAAAAACTGATGAGTCGAAAATTGTATTCTCTCGGACGGCATTCTTGTTGCTGAAGAAAATCTCACTGTTAGAAGGTGATAAGTTTCTGTGTCTTTTTGTAGTTATGTACATGTGTGTGTGTGGGATGCATGTCATGACGTTTCATAGCATTTTCCCTTAAGGTGATGAACATGATTTCTCTACAGCTACATCTTGTGAGAGAAGGCAAGAGAAAGAATGATGATGTGATTAAGTATGTTGTATGTCACGTAATTGGCTCGAGACTTCATAACCAGATTTTGGGGGGTAAATTAATTTTAACCTTGTCGACGTAGATGAAAGCATGATATTGGCATTAATTGACCAATCAGGAGTCAGAGAAATATCAAGACTTTTGTGATCCACTTTGGTGTTTAGTGTGTACAAAAATTGACGTCGAAAAAAAAAATGGTAACAGAATGCTAAAAAGTTCCGCCGCTGACGAAAAAAAAAACAAGGTCTTTAACCAAGAGAAAGGATTAAAAAATTTAATAAAAAAAAAATACTTTGGTCTTTCCTCTTAGTTTTAATGATAAACATTTTGATGATAAAACTTTGTTTTAATCTGGGTCCTTTTTTCATTATGCTATGCTTTTTTTTCAGCGAATTAGTGGAGGTACCTAAATCAGAGAGCCGAGTTCGAATTCCAGTCAAACATACAAATACCCTTGGGAAAAGTATGAACCCTCTTCTTCTCCACACAACTATGGGTAAATAAATTTGTCTCGTCAGTCTTGTATCACACATGGCACATAACTAACTGACCTAAATTAATGTTTATGGTTGATCTGAAATAAAATAAAATTGTTATTTTCTTGGTTCATTTACTTTATTTTTATTTATTAAATTAAATTATAAAAAAATGGAACATACAACAATATTTTCAAGCATCGCAAGCATTGAACTTGAAGGAACATCCCAAATTTTGATATGTGATATACATTTTATATTTAATTCGAAAATGGATGCTGAAAAACTTGTTACTTGAACTGAATATCTCAACCAACACAACAGCCAACAAAAATTCAAATCTAATAAACAATTATTTCAGAGCGAATATGAAAAGCCTGAATTAGCTTCAAAGCTTCAAAGGATTTTGTCAACTATATCCAAATAAGTTATACATTTATTAAATTTATTTATTTAATTTTGAACTAATTTCTAGATGTCCTGCTAGGAAAGTTGGTTCACTGTGTCATGCTAGACAGTTTACCTCGCCAGCATCTATCTTGCACATTTTTATAGGTACCTCTAAAGAAAAGCAAAAAATTTTTTAAAATGAAAAATCTTTCTTAAAGCTTTTATTTTAGTTTTAATCTCAAGCTAATAGATTAAATTTCCAATAAGTAAATATTTTGCTGTATTTCAAAACGATTTAAAACTGATTGAAATTATTTTTTTTATTTTACTTTTTTAAAATATTGCAGAAATGCACTTTTAGCATGGCAGTAGTTGTTTAAGGTGTTGGCAGATTGACAGACAGAAGTTTTTTACGGTGGACATATCTGTAAAATTTACTTGATGAACATAACATGAGCACCTTTTTTTTTTACATAAATTTTAACTACTGAGTAATCTTAAAAATTTAGGAAAATATTCTCTATAATCTAATTTCTTATTGAATTGTAGGTACATTGACTTTAAATTTACTATAGTTACTGCTCTTATTTTCTGATAATGTCATGTATGGACACCCATATTTACAAAAGTTGGCACACATATACATACACACAAAAAAAATTTAAAATTCTCTTTAAAATACTGGTGGTCGCTGAATTGTACTAAGCTTTTCCATTTATTAGTAGATATAGATTTACTTAGTACCAATATGACATAACCATGACAAATTAATGCTGAATTATGAAAGATTGAAAACTTTATAAGTTAATTTAATTAAAATTTTTACAAATGAAAATAATTCTTGTAAAAATTCATTATTCATTGAAAAAAGAATTTCTTAACACATTACTATCCATAATATATCTTATTCATAAAACAATTAAAAACATTTCTAATTGAATATGTTAGTTTTATTGCATTTTTTATTTTACAATTCAGAGCAGATATTCTGTAACCGGGATCTGGTTTAAAAAAAAAATTGATGATTTAAATTCTCCAAGGACTTCTACTTATAAGTAATATGAACATTAAGCCCTATAAAAATGAATTTATCAAAATTTCATAAAATTAAATAGTGAGTCACAGATATAAAAAAAATATTTTTACCAATATTATTTAAAAAAGAAATGTTTCTAAAATAATGTAATTAATTTGTGAATAAATCCTGAAAGTTTAATTAAAATCCAGCAATTATTTCATTTTTGCAAGAAGATTCCAAATCACCGGAAAAAGATGCTAAAAGTTTCCATACAAATTTAATACCTCTAACGATGTGAAAAAAAAAATTTTAACCAAAATTTTAAAGGTTTTAAAAAGGATAAAAAAATATAATTTAATAATAAAAATTCCTTTGCTTTTTTCTCAACATAAAGATTTTGATGATAAAATTTTGTTTTTATTAAGTCTGGAGCATTTTTTCATCATGTATGCTCATTTTTTAGCAAATCTTTGGAAGTATCTAAATATATATTTATATACTCTGAATATTGCTGTCACATTGGGTCTGGTGCTACTGTTATACATTTAGAGATTCTCGATAAAATTCAAAGAAGAATCTGCAATGTTATTGGTTCTGACTTGACATTTTAACTTCAGTCACCTTCCTAATGGAGCTTGCCTTTTCTATAAATACTTTCATGGTAATTGTTCTGATGAACTTTCCTCTATCTTACAGTTTAATTCCCCATCCCCTCCCTCGTTAGGTGGTTAGTGATCTCAGTTTGCAGGTAGTATGTGGGGCGCCTTTCGTTTCGTGTGAGTGTTTTCGTATTTGTTGTTGTGTTTGAATGTGTGCGTGTCAGTGTGTGTGCTTGGGATGAATGAATGTTTTATACTATTTTTAGTCCCGCATTGATTTCGGCCAGTGGACTGATATTTCTGCCACATTTAGTGATTGTGGGGGTTTTATTACTAATATTATTTTTTTTTAGTTTCTTGTAAATATTTTGTATTCATATTGTAAATACTTATTGGGGTTAGTTTTTAGAATTGTTATTTTATTCCCCCCCCCCCACAGACACTGAATTGTAAATATGGGGACTAGTTAGTATTTTCATAGAGACAATGAGGTATTATGGTGGTTGTAGTAAGAAATGTACGTATGAATGTGTTGTTTTGATGTAAGGAATATTGTTCGTATGATTGGGTCAGTGTTTGCGGCTAGCTAGGTTATATTTAAGACAGAAGAAGACAGTCCCCCCCCCTTCGGCTTTGTGCCACATTTCTGTAATTTATACAGAATAAATATCACTTTCCTCTATCTTACCTAGACTTTATGAATTTAAGTGCAGTACTAGATTGGTGGCAAGATCTCATTATTTTACAGTTGAAATGTCTATATGTAACTGCAAGTTTTATGCTAGCATTTTCTTCTCTTGCACTTCTCACTTGTGGAACTCTCTTCCAGCTGCTTGCTTGCCGGAATCAATCTTACATATTCATAAGTCTACCATGCATCCTTGCTTTGAATATTGCTGCCACATCTGGTCTGGTGCTCCTGCTATATATTTAGAGATTCTTGATAAAATCCAAAGAAGAATCTATCTTACATATTTATAAGTCTACCATTCATCCTTGCTTTGAATATTGCTGCCACATCTGGTCTGGTGCTCCTGCTATATATTTAGAGATTCTTGATAAAATCCAAAGAAGAATCTATCTTACATATTTATAAGTCTACCATTCATCCTTGCTTTGAATATTGCTGCCACATCTGGTTTCGTGCTTCTGCTATGTGTTTAGAGATCCGTGATAAGATACAAAGAATCTGCAATGATATTGGCCCTGACTTGGCATCTTGGCTTCAGTCACTTTTCCACTGCCATAACATAGCTTCCCTGTGCCTTTTTTATAAATACTTTCATGGTACTAGAAAGTAATGATAATTTTTGACCAGAAGGGGTAATAATTTTCAACCAGAGGTTAGAAGACAAGGAGGCATGAAAATTCTGCCCTGAATGCATAAAAATAAGGTTCCATAAGGAAAAGCTATTTTTGGCAGTTATCTATGGATGAGCAAATGGAAAAAAGAAGTGAATCAAGTGAAACCTGTGAATAAATCTGTGTACTAAAGAAAAGAAATTATTAAAAGTCCCAGTGATGCAAGTGGATTTGTTAAAAAATCCTTCTGCCTTTTTGTCTTTCAATTGATGCACCGTTCTCAAAGTATATTTTCAACCTTATTTAGATTTTTATATATAGACTATCTTTTTATAAGCCTATCATTTTTTTATTTGATCTGTTATCTTGCCTTGTTAATAATAAGGTGCACAAAACAAATTTTTTGTGCAAGCCTAATTGGTAAAAATTGTATTTTGTTATATTGTTTTAATGTCTGTGTAAAAAATGTTTGTTCCTTTCAAATTTCATGTAGTATAAATTTTGAGTATTGTTTGTTATTGTATAAGCCTTTTTCTATAATCAAGACAAGAGAGGTGATATTCTATCTTTTCCCATTCCCTCTCAGGGAAAAAAATCCTTTTAGCAACAATATAAAATGGCCTTTCACAAAATTTCCTTTGTGTACCTCAAATTGTCTGGGCAGATTAAAAATTCAAGTACAAAGTACAGTTTTCTCTTAGAAAACAGGTCATGAAAATCAATATATCTTTTCTTTTCTTGGTAAAAAAAAAAAAGAATTTAACTTACTTTGTGGTTGCACAAAATCTAGAGTTCAAACAGTGAGAAAATTTGAAAAGTGAGAAAGGAAGACTTATTTCAGGTTATGCTGGTTTTCTGGGCCATTTAGACAAAAATATTCTGATTTTAGAAACAGTCTCCCCCGACTATGGGTTAATTAGTAAAACTTGTATCACTAAACCATTATAATCTCAAAAAAAATTCTTACAATCTCAAAATATTTTCTGGCTTTAAATAACCTGCAGGGCGCTATCTTTATCTCACAAGATAAACAGATGCCTATTTATTACTCTAACTGTTCTGTCATCCATTTCCACAGGCTCATCAGCTGATTGCTGATTCCCCCTGCTCCTCTTGTCTCCAATATGTCCTGTTAGTGCCAGGCCTTCTTTGCTTATTACCCATTGGGAGGTTTTGAGGAGCGTGGAACCACCTCTTAATTGCTGTTGTTCCTAGGTTCACCCTGACCTGTGGGGGTAGCACCAGTTAGGATTCCAATTAAAAGCAAATAGTAATCCCCCACCCCATTTTTTATACTTTAATAATGTTTTCACCCCAAATTGGGGTGAAAACATTATTAAAGTATAAAAATACATTTTAGTTGTAAGAATACCAGCAATATATTTTCATAGTAAAAAAATTACGAGCAATACATTTTTGAAAAAAAAAAATTATCAAATCCCGCAAGAAAATTAAATTTCCTCATTAAATGACCCATATGAAGTTGATATGCCGTTAAAAAAAACAAAAACTCATGTGTCCCAGAAATTTGTTTCTAATTTTATGTACAAGTACCCTTTTTGTTTGCATTTTCCTTCTTTGTTCCTTGCATGCCACATCTATGGCATTCTCAGTATCCTTCTGTAGAACCACATCTCTGTTGCCTCAAGTTTCCTCTTTATCTGGGAGGAAATTGTCCAGCATTGATTACTATATAGGAGGATTGTTGTTGCCTAGCAGTTTAGCACTCTTTTCTTTGTTTCTAAATAAATTTTCCTGTTTCTTAATACTTTGCTTAGCTTTTGGAAGGCATCTTTCACTATTTCATTGTACCTTTGGATTTCTGTATCACATTTTCCTGCCTCTTATAAAATTTCACAGATATTTAAACTTCCATACTTTTTTGACATCTCAATTGGGCTTTTTCTCTTGCTGACAACCATACTTTCTGCCTTCTTACAATTGCTGGTTAGTCTTTTCTTCTTGCTTTCCTTTACTACTTTGTCTAGAAGGTCTTGTAGTTTTCTGTGTCTGCTATCAACACTGTCATCTTATGTTGCTAAGATTGTAGCTGCCAATAATGATTCCTGGTAGAACTTCTAATTCATTCATGATTGCCTTATTCTAAAGGTTGAATAAATCTGGTAAGAAGGCACGTCTTTGTAGTATGTTCCTTTCTATTTTTAGCTCTATCAAAGAGTTTCGGCTCCTTCCTACTGTTTGGAATACAGTAACCAGAAAAACTGCCATCTTGATACCTTCAAAATGAAAAGTTGCAGCCATCAATCAGTCATATCAACAAAGTGTTAAAACAGATACATTAAATCCGTGAAAAGAACTGGAGAATACCTGAAATGGATGAAACAAGGGATAAACCACTACTCCTGCTCTATAGGCATGAAAAGAATGTACGAGGAATCTGCAACATTATTAGTCCTGACCTGTCATCTCGGCTTCAGTGACTTTCCCATTGTAGCTTCCCCATTATTTTTTATAAATACTTTCATGGTAATTGTTTTAAGGAACTTTCTTCTCCGTTATCACTACTTCATGAATTTAAGCACAGTACTAGATTAGCAGCTAGACCTCATCATCCTATTGCTGAAATTGATAGATTTAAGTGTAAGTTCTATGTTAAAGTTTTCTTCTATGGCACTTCTTGCCAGCAGAACTCTCTTCTGACTTTTTGCTTTCATTTCAACTACAATCATCAAAAATTTAAATGCAATGTCAATTATCATCCTCCATCTCCTTGAACCCTAGTTTTTTTTAATGTTCTGTCTTCCCTCAATGTTTTTTTCAGTTTCTTTCACTCTCAGTACATCTTAGTAGCTTTATTGCCTTGCTTATGGTGAAATGATAAAAAAGAAAAAGAAAACTTAATTCATTTTCTATTTCTAACTGTATGCAGCTGGTTTGTTCCCAATATAAATTCTGTATTATTCTAACATATTCCTAAATAAATCAGGTTTTTCAAACAGCTTTTTGTGCTGTTAACTTAGTCTGGTACAAGGTCACCGTTGTGGAGCGCCGAGTATCAGCTTGAGAGGGTGCATGGACAAATAGTTAGAGAGTTAACATTCTGACCACAATCTTACAAATCTTGCTTGGTTGATTAGTCAAGGTGATTACATTCAGTACTTAGAACAGGGGTGGGCAAACTACGGCCCGCGGGCCACATGTGGTCTGCCAAATTATTTTGTGTGGCCCGCTTTAAAATGCTATTTATTAAAACTATATTTTTCCTTTAAAGGCCCTTTATTTTGCCAATTTTAAATATCAATTATTTTCGTTTATATATACTATGCGGCCCAGTAAAACTATAAATTTTTAGAATGCGGCCATTGTACTAAAAAGTTTGCCCACTCCTGACTTCGAATGTCTCATATGAACAGGTGTACCGGTCATAAGTCAATATTCAACAAACCTTGGAGAATAAGAATAACAGGAGAGTAGTACATGAACAGTCAAGAGTAACATTACCATGAACAATGGTCTTGATAATATTATTCTGGGGAGATCCCAATCTGTGTGGAAAGTGTTTGAAAATCAAGTCATGAGTTGGCCCAAGCCTTTTGAGTGAAACTGGGTAGATAAAATTGTCACAAGTCCACAATTAATGAGCAGACAGAAGCTCTTTAACCTTGGTTGGCAATCTAACTAGAGATGATAACTTAATAAAAAAAACCTTCTCCCAGAAGCCTCATGGAGATGTAATTTTTTTTTAAATTAATGTTCACCCAATACAAGGTACAAGAGCCGCTCCAGGTAGAAGGTTACTGTGTGGTGTTGTATGAACACGAGAAAGAAGTGAAGCTCTTGGGGCTATGCAGGAGAGATAATGGCAAACACTAGACTTGAAAACGCTAAGATTTAATTAATGTATAACATTTTAGAATTCAGTTGGAGACATTAGAAACATAGTGTGTAAAACTGCTGCTTCATGTTGACCTCAGTGTCCGCTTATATAAGTGAACATCAAGGTCAACACTCAGAGGCGATAGACTGTTTCATGCTAAACAAAATCATCAGGCCACGTTGAGAAGTGACTTCAATGTTCACTTTTATATTTACATACACTTTATCTCTGATATTGAGCACTTTATCCCATAAATATAGCACACCTTAAGAGTATATTTCTTTATATATATATATATATATATATATATATAAATATATATATATAAAAATCAGTTAATCACAAGCAGTAGCAGGCTGAGGTTTGGTGATCCCTGGGGCCAACTCCTTGATTGTATGCTCCTAAGACTCAAGTGTGTGTGTGTGTGTGTGGGGGGGCCTAGTACTGAGAAAGGAAGACATTTTAAATATGTAAAAACAGATGAAACATGAAATAAACACTTTATCTCAAATTTCAAAAAACTTTGATTGGAAGCCCTCCTGATATGGATGCCCCGGGGGCCGGCGCACCCTCTGACCGCCCCCTGCATGCTACTGACACTAAGCAAGGCAATAATGTCACTAAAATGCAAGGGGCTACTGGGAGTGAAAGACAATGAAAAGACTTTAGAAGGAACTGGAAACCCAATCCTAAACAGGAGACAAGGGATAAACCTCTACTCCTGTTCAAAAGACCAGGGAGGAGTGCAAACTGACTAGAAAAACATCCTTTTAAAAAAGAAAAAACAAGTCAGGTGTGTTTGCAATCCACCACAAACATAAATAGCATAACAATGTTAATGAAATCCATCTGCCAATAAATAAATAAATACAGTAAATATTTACTAAAATACTTATATTAATTTCACAATCAGCACAGACAACAGCCACTGTTGCAAAACTATTTGAAAAGACAAGAACATCTGACTGAAATCAAATATCAAATGGACTGGCCTTCTCAATCTTTCTGTATACCTGCAAATCTTGGACAATAACAGCAAAATTACAGTGAAGAATCCAATCATTAAAAATGGGATGCTACAGAACCATCCTTGATAGCTTCTACATAGACTGCATCCCAAATGATCCAGTGCAAGACACCATCAGACAAGAAAAAGGCCGATTGGAAGGTGAAACAGGCCGATTGGAAGGTGAAACAGGTCCATTGGAAAGTGAAACAGGCCCATTGGAAAGTGAAACGGGCCCATTGGAAGGTGAAACGGACCCATTGGAAGGTGAAACAGGCCCATTGGAAAGTGAAACGGGCCCATTGGAAGGTGAAACAGGCCCATTGGAAAGTGAAACGGGCCCATTGGAAGGTGAAACGGACCCATTTGAAAGTGAAACGGGCCCAGTGGAAGGTGAAACAGGCCCAGTGGAAGGTGAAACAGGCCCATTGAAAGGTGAAACAGGCCCATTAAAAGGTGAAACAGGCCGATTGGAAGGTGAAACAGGCCGATTGGAAGTCCTCTTATATCCACTGTCCAGAAGAGAAAATTGAAATGACATGGACATATCACAAGAGCCAAAAATATTTCCATTGTCATCCAACAAAGTAGCACCTTAGGTAACAGAAGAAGAAACAGCCAGAGGGGATAAAAAAAAAGGGCTGACAATGTCACTGAGTGGACTACAAGATGATTCACAGAGACTCAGTTGGTTTGGTCCTCAGCTGTGCTGGCATCCTATGAGTACACCCAGTCATAAAACTGATGACAATGATGATGGTTATATGAGTTTCTACTGCAGACCGGCATATAACTTATAATTGCGTGTTTCTCAGTTCGTTTCCATAAGAAAAGAAAAAAAAAATCTAAGAGACACATATAAAACATATATAATTTTATTTGACAATTACCGGTAGATTTCCAGTAACATCACAAAAAGCTGTATTTATCGAGTGGAAATATAAAATGTGATAAATAATAAGTAATAAAGAAAAAAATGAAATGAAAAAAAATATTATAAAAGAAAGAAAAAAATTTAAAAATTGCTTTTAAAAAAAAAAAAAAAAAGATTTGAAAAAAATAATTATAATAAACTGTAATGAAGGGTTTAAATAAACATAAGATTTTAGTTTTGGTGAAATTAAAAAAATTAAATAAAAATATTTAAATTCTTAAAGTGTATTTTGAAAAAATTTTGCATAAGCACTTTCATAAAATTCGAAAAATATCTCTTTAAACATCTTTGATTAAACAAATTCCTAAATAAAGGAAAGAGTATATGTTAAAAACAAAATAAGAAAAAAATATTTTAAATAAAAAAAAAAAAAAATTCACAGAATAGTTCAGTCAGTTCCAATTTACCGAAATATTGGTTGGAATTTCAGATACTGTTGAAGAGTTCCAGGCAAAGGCAGAAGATCAATGTCACATGACCTACATAGCTGCTGTAGAATAACAATCCGGCACTGACTTTGTAAGTTAAGGATTCGTGGCATTTGATAAATAAGTACGCTGACTTCACTGTCATCAGAACTCTGTTTATGGTCAAGCACTCTCATATAGCTGCCACACCGGGAAAAAGCTAACTGGTAATTAACCCTGCAAATTCGAATAAGTCCAGGTAGGCAAGAAGTCAAATATTTCAGCAGGGTGATTGTATCAGCATTAAACAGGTAGATATCAGAAAAAGCAGTAACTCCAAACCGGTTATCAGTTAGTTTCTGTACAATAAGTAACGTTCCATCCTTGCTGTAAGACAGGTCAAACCTGCTGCTGCCAAAAAGCACGGGCAAACAGAGATTACTTCGGACAACAATGCTAGAATCTTCCAGCGAATAAGTAACCAGTTCATTGCAGATGCCTTTTTCTCGGCACTCATAGTTGGCCACAGCGATGCGTGACCACTTAAAACGTGGATCAAAAGCAACATAGGGTTGCACGGCATGATTTAAGGTGATTACCTTCAGCACTTGGAATGTCTCGTGGGAATAGATGTAGAGGTCGTAGCTTGACATTCGACTGACCTCGGAGAACGAGAAGAAGAGAATGGCAGTGCATGAACAGTCAGGAGTGATGTCACCATGAACAATGGTCATGTTTTCTTTTGGAGACAACATTATGCCAAGAATTTGTTTCTGTTTAATGTCAACAATGGGGAATGAAAATTGGTTGACAATCCCTTGCTGGCGGTGAAGAATAAGGAGGAGAAGGTCATTGCGACAAGCTAGAGCAACACTGCTCAACTCATAGTCTGCATTGACGAAAGTTGGTAATTGGCATTTGCTGTTACAAGGTATCAGAAATTTTGAAGACTTGTACCTAGAAAGACAAAAAAGAAATATATATTTACTTTGCTCTATATGGAGATATAATTTGTGGCTCCCTGTATTAAGAAAACAGTCAAAAAATGTGTGGTATGCAGACAGGGAGACAGCTGAAAGGCACGAGAGACAGGCCGGCAGAGAGAAAGCTGAAAGGCACGAGAGACAGGCCGGCAGAGAGAAAGCTGAAAGGCACGAGAGAGGCTGGCAGAGAGAAAGCTGAAAGGCACGAGAGACAGGCAGGCAGAGAGAAAGCTGAAAGGCACGAGAGAGGCTGGTAGAGAGAAAGCTGAAAGGCATGAGGCAGAGAGACAGGCCAAAAGCTGAAAGGAAAATAGACAGGTGAAAGGCATGAAGCAGAGAGACACCTGAAAGGCAAGAGGCAGAGAGACACACCTTTCAGGTGTGAAATAGAAAGAATAAAAAGTCATAAGGAATGCAGACAGTTGAAAGGCATTTTGGGGCACGGTACAAAATTTCA
>OZ038507.1:8096871-8161871 GCA_964036315.1 Acanthosepion esculentum | reverse complement strand
ATCAAGCAATTATTTAAACACAGATCTTTAAAAAAATCCTTTGGAGAGGCATGAGTATGTGTATATATATAATATTAGTGGTTAATATACACACATATATACATATACTTATATATATATAAAATATATGAATACATACATATACATACATACACATACATATATATATATATATATATATATATATATATATATATATATATATATATATAAAATTCCAAGAGGATAGAATCCAGGTAGAACTCAATGTCCAGGACAGAATAAGAATATAAGGAAAAGGCTTAAACACTAATATTTCATGGTTATAATTTATTAAATTGGAATCATAATTACGATTCCAACATAATAAATTATAACCAGGAATATTAGTGTTTAAGCCTTTTTATTATATATATATATATATATATATATATATATATATATGTGTGTGTGTGTACACATGCATGCACACACACACGGTGCAATGTATAAATTGTCATCTAAATTAACAGATATATTTACCAAATTACACAAAAATATTTCGAAATAATAAAGAGTAAATTTATTAAAAAAAAAAAAAAATTGCCATCAACTTCAACCATGGTCTCCAGCTGACTTCAGAATCTCCTGCATCTCTTTTGGACAGTCTCCTTGTTTAAATTGGTGAATGCTGCCATAATCCTTGCCTTCAGTTCATCTTTGGCATTACAAGGAGTTTTGTTGGTCTCTTGCTCAAATGCACCCCACACATAATAATGTAGAGGGTTGCAGTCTGGGGAGTTAGGTGGCCAGATGTAAGGAGTGATGTGGTTGCAGAAATTGTCTGACAGCCATGACTGAGTTCTCTTGCTTGTGTGGCATGTTGCAGAGTCCTGTTGCCAAACATAGGGTCTTCCAGCAGCCACCCTATTGACATAGGACAGCACTACCTCCTCAAGGACCTTGATATAGGCCTCTGATTTGAGTCTGAGGCCTGTGGGAAGATGAATGGGAGCATAATGTTGCATAATATCAGAACATTCAGAGTGAGTTTTCTGAACTGCCATACCTTCATAATCACCATTAGACTCAATCAGTCACTCCTGATGCATGTTGGGATTTTTTCCTAACCAATAAAAATGAACCAGTTCTCAGTCTCATCAACCACATTTTTTTCATCTCTCCTGTTTTGAAGTTAGAAGGTTCTAATCACTTGACTGTATCCCTTTTGCATGTGACAACTGTTTCTGTTTTGCGAACATTTTGCTTAGACAGACAAATATGGGGCAATGCTTAACCCCAATCTAACTACATTGGTAGTAGTAATTAAATCACCCAGGTTGTCTATTTTGCAAAGATTTTGTCAGGATATACACAAACTATTCATAAAATATAGTAAAATATAAATAATTTAGCTGACTTAGAGAAATTTAACCCATGAAGACAGAAAACAAAAACAAACTCACCTGCCACTGAATCCCAGGATTGGGCATCTCCTGAATAAAGCAGCTGCCATGGCTTGTGATAGTGAGGAAGGATTATCTGATATCCTTGTGTCTTGGGAGAGATTTTCTTGATAAAATTTCCCATGACATCATGAGTGAAACAGCCTGAAAAATGAACAATTCTAAATTTATCACTTGTTAATATAGCAATCCCATCATGCCATTGTGAATATAGAAATTCCATCATGCCATTGTGAATATAGCAATCCCATCATGCCATTGGGAATATAGAAATCCCATCATGCCATTGGGAATATAGAAATCCCATCATGCCATTGGGAATATAGAAATCCCATCATGCCATTGGGAATATAGAAATCCCATCATGCCATTGTGAATATAGCAATCCCATCATGCCATTGTGAATATAGAAATCCCATCATGCCATTGGGAATATAGCAATCCCATCATGCCATTGTGAATATAGAAATCCCATCATGCCATTGTGAATATAGCAATCCCATCATGCCATTGTGAATATAGAAATCCCATCATGCCATTGTGAAGAAGATAATTTGAGAACCTTAAGCCAAACAAACTTCCTTTTTAGTTTCTGAGTTATGGAAGAGGCAGGAAAAAACCAAAACAAAAAGGGGGTACCATTTCATCACAGATTTTACATTATATATGTGTAGAGGACCATGTGGGTTTGAGTGTTGTTGTTGTTGTATTAGAAACACGTGCGTTTATTTCCTGCTAGAAGGTCCAACTACAAGAACATGGCGGACTTAAATTTAGTCCAACCGAAGATGAAAAGAAAAGAAACAAGACAGATTTTTTCTTTTTTTTAAGCATTTCACCCCAAGCAAGGCGGGAAGCCACTAGCATGCAAGGGGTTACATAAGATTTGGAGCGAGAGCAGATAGGAGTGATAGAGGAAAGGATGTGGAGAAGGATGTCAACAAATATATGTATTAAACAACAATTTTACAAGTGACAAAGACATCAACATTTGTGTGTAAACGTAAAGAGTTTGTACGTTGGTGAATGTCCGTGTGTGTGTTTCATGGCGCTTTCCCACAAGTGGGCAGATCTCTACGAGAGATCACATTTTTAAATGTGTCTGCTGAAATGCAAAGTGAAAAAGAGAACGAGGTAAGAAGTTGCCCAGTATTTATAGTGTAGGGAGAGTGACCCCTAGTGAACAATTAGGGTATTAAGGAGGAGCTAACTTCGACACATGTCTCAAGATAAGACATTTTAGTGGAGTTTTAAAATAGGCATTGCAACCAGAAATAAACATTTTTCCCCTTTTTTTTTTTTTTTTTTTTGGATATTACTCTAGATTATTAAAAATAAAAATAGACATTTTATTTATTAAATTTTATAAAATATAATAAAAGATGGGAGGGGGTCCAGTTTGTTATGTAAATTCATTGTAAATTGATCCCCCTATAGAAGCAAAAGAAAAAAAATTGAAATTTGTAATCTGGAGTGCATATTAAATAGTAGTATATGAAAAGAATCTTGAAAAATATGATTAAATTTTTGTGTCTGCTTGAAACTGAGGAACAGAAAGAATATGTAACATGAACATTTTTTTGATCATTTAATCCCAAACAAGGCAATAAAGCCACTAAGACACAAGAGGTTACTGAGTATTAGAGAATGAGAAAAAAGAAATACTATTAAACAGAGAGGACAATAAAAGAACAAGAATTAAGAAGACAAAACATTGCATTTAAATTTTTGAAACTTGACTGGGAAGCAAAAATCAGGAAGAGAGCTCCACAAGCGAGAAGTGCAAGTGAAGAAACTGTTAGCATAGAATTTGCAGTTACATCTAGCCATCTCTATTGTAAAATGATGAGACCTTGCTGCCAATCTAGTACTGCGCTTAAATTCATAAAATCTAGGTACCATAGAGCAAAGTTTATCAGAACAATTACCATGAAAGTAATTATAGAAAAGGCACAGGGAAGCTATGTTGGTGGGAGAGTGACTGAAGCTGAGATGCCAGGTCAGTACCGATATCATTGCAGATTCTTTGTATCTTATCAAGAATCTCTAAATACGTAACAGAAGCACCAAACCAGATGTGGAAGCAATATTTAAAGTAAGGATGAATAGTAGACTTATAAATATGTAAGATAGATTCCAGCAGGAAAAATTGTCTAGCCCAACACAGTGAACCATCTTTTCTAGCAGTAGACCTAGCAATTGATTCAATATAATCTTTCCACTTCATGTCAGCAGAAAATCTTAGTCCAAGGCGGCACAATAAATCACTCTCCTAGAGCCATATTGATGGAAGGTAAAAAGGGTTTTCTCAGACAATTAAAAGAGGGCAGTTTTGTTTTAGAGATGTTAAAATGAACAAGCCATTCCTTGCGCCAGTTAAAAATTGATTGTAGAGTATTTTTGAGAATAGCTGCCAATTTGACCATTTTAAAAAAAATTGATATTCATGATTTGGTATGCTTAAATCTACATTAATATAAAAAAAAAATCCACTTAAAAAAATTAAAACTTGTGAAATTCACTGTTTAACCCAATGTTGAATGATCGACTGATTCTTTTATTGACCCTTTGCAAATTATTTAAGGCCAGGAAATATTTTTAGATTGTAAGAATTTTTTTTGTTTTGAAGATAATAATGATTTAGTCATACAAGTCTTACCAATTAACCTATAGCTGGGGGATAAGAAGTGGATTCATACCTAATCAGAATTTGATAAACAAACAAGAAATTATAATGTGGATATAAAATGGGGGTTCAATTCTATACTACAATCAATATATAAACTGATCCCTCACTTTGTGGCCACACTAGTTTCTATACATTTGTATACCAGAGAATGTAAATAAATCTAAAAAAAAACATGCCTGTGTAGTTAATCAATATTTCATTGATTGACTGATTCGCTTTCTACAGCTTATCATCAAACAAGAAATTATAATGTGGATATAAAGTGGGAGATCAATTTATATTACAATCAATATATAAACTGATCTCTCACTTTGTGGCCACGATAGTTTCTATATATTTCTATTCCAGAGTATGAAAATAAATCTAAAAGACATGCCAGTGTAGTTAATCAGTATTGCATTGATTTTCTTTAACAATCATCTGTTAATTGATTGATTTGTTTTCTACGGTTTATCAACCGTTTGCAGGTTATTTAAAGCCAGAAAATATTTTTAGATTTTAAGAATTTTTTTTTTGTTTCTGAGATAATAATGATTTAGTGATACAAGTTTTACTAATTAATCCATAGCTAGGGGGAGAAGAGGTGGATTCATACCTTTCCCAAGGGTATTTGTGCATAAGTGAATGTAGTGAACCCAACTGGAATTGGAACTCGGCTCTCCAATTTACAATTTTGAGCCAGTATCCATTACACCACCCACACATCCAAGCTTACAACATCTGGTACTCCCAAGCAATCACCCATCTAGTTACTGACCAGGCTCAACATTGCTTAACTTCGGCGATCACATGGGAACCAATGTTTCAATGTGATGTGGCTGTAAGCCCTTAAATGGTAATTTACTAAGCGTAGCTTAGATGGGGCACAAGGCTGAAAATATGGGGCACCCAGTGAGGATTGTACTCACTGTTCAGTTGTAACTGATCTTGTGAGACAAGCTAGTTACTCATTATACCATGATGAAGCTGTAAGGTCTTAAATGATTACAACACATGAAACGTGATATTGTAATGGAAGTGAATGAGCTTACTTTATTTCAACATCTCAACCATGCGGATTATCTTTCTGTGTCCTGCAGGGAGCCAGCTTTCTTACTAATATTTTCCTCAAATTTTAATAAGAATTTCCCCTTCAGTTCCTCCTTACTTTTGTAGTAGCAGTATTGAGCTTGACCTGCCCAAGAATAGTCAATCAAGTTTAAGGCCAGCAGGGCGTGTTCTAGTTCCTCTGCAGAAAAGGAAAAAAACCTCTCCAACAACACATATTCCTCATCAGCTTCCTGGTGATGGGGTACAAATATAACTTGTGACAAATATCCCAGACCCTTTATTTTAATTTATAAAATTAAAAGAAAAAGACAAAATAAATTTGGCAACGCATCTTAGTGAAAGCTGCCCACCCACACCCACAAAATCCCAACCCCCATCTGTTAAAGTGATGTAAATTAAGTTGAATGCAAGAAAATGTGCTTCATTCATTCCTGACCACTGACAATCCCTTTCTTCCTGATTTTCAATGAATTCCTATAGTAAAATCATTAGCAATGCATTTACATTATACATATAATAGCCCTATTCTATCAGTGATGCTTGCATTCATTCCTGACCACTGACAATCCCTTTCTTCCTGATTTTTAATGAATTCCTATAGTAAAATCATTAGCAATGCATTTACATTATACATATAATAGCCCTATTCTATCAGTGATGCTTGCATTCATTCCTGACCACTGACAATCCCTTTCTTCCTGATTTTCAATGCATTCCTATAGTAAAATCATTAGCAATGCATTTACATTATACATATAATAGCCCTATTCTATCAGTGATGCTTGCATTCATTCCTGACCACTGACAATCCCTTTCTTCCTGATTTTTAATGAATTCCTATAGTAAAATCATTAGCAATGCATTTACATTATACATATAATAGCCCTATTCTATCAGTGATGCTTGCATTCCTTCCTGACCACTGACAATCCCTTTCTTCCTGACTTTCAATGCATTCCTATAGTAAAATCATTAGCAATGCATTTACATTATACATATAATAGCCCTATTCTATCAGTGATGCTTGCATTCATTCCTGACCACTGACAATCCCTTTCTTCCTGATTTTTAATGAATTCCTATAGTAAAATCATTAGCAATGCATTTACATTATACATATAATAGCCCTATTCTATCAGTGATGCTTGCATTCATTCCTGACCACTGACAATCCCTTTCTTCCTGATTTTTAATGAATTCCTATAGTAAAATCATTAGCAATGCATTTACATTATACATATAATAGCCCTATTCTATCAGTGATGCTTGCATTCATTCCTGACCACTGACAATCCCTTTCTTACTGATTTTCAATGCATTCCTATAGTAAAATCATTAGCAATGCATTTCCATTATACATATAATAGCCCTATTCTATCAGTGATGCTTGCATTCATTCCTGACCACTGACAATCCCTTTCTTCCTGATTTTCAATGCATTCCTACAGTAAATCATATATATAGGGAATGTCTGATCTTGTAAGTGCAAGTTTCTTTAAGTTATATCCACGTTGTCTTCTAGCATTGAGTTAAGTGTTGTCAAGGTGTGACAAATTCCTTTAGGTTATTTTCATTTTGTCTTTTAGTGTGGATTTGAGGATTGTCAAAGTGAGGTTGGACATTCCTTTTCTCATCACTTGCAAACAACTAATTATTGTCCCTAAAGGACTATGGATACTAGTCTATATACACACTGTCAGATACACTCATGTTCATAGAACATTATTTTTTTGCATTTTTTTTCCCGCATTTTCTTATATTGACATTATCATTACAATTAGTAGTTTTAGTTCCGTTTTTATTTCAGTTTATTTTTCCGTACCCCCCCCCCCCCTCATTTTCTGATTTTCAAAAAGGATTCTTTAATCCTTTTTTGTAGTATTTCTTCCCCTTTTTTCTCTTTTCTTTCTTTTATTTTTATTGACATTTTACACTCTGGCCCTATCTTCATACTTAACACATCTATTTTTGTATATATTTTTCACTTCTTTTCATATTATTATTATCTTTATTTTTAGTATTATTTTTTCACTTTATTTCCCCCCCCCACACACACACTGTCTAACAATGATTTTCCTAAAAGAATTCTTTATCCCTTTTTAGTGCTATTTCTTTCCTCTCTCTCTCTTTTTTCTTTTTCTCTTTCATTTTACTTTTATTGACAATCTTGCTATGTTACCACACTGACCCTAACTCACAAAAACAAAATCTTTCAACACTAATACCGCCATCTACCCACTGGTCCTACAACCCTTCTTTTCCCCCATGTTCAACATCTCACTCCCCTACCACCAATCACAATTTTTAAATCTGAGGTTATTTTCACATTAAGTTTCGCACAGTGAGAAATCAAACAGGTAATGGATTTTTTATAATAATTCCATCTACAAGCGGAATCTACCCACCTCAAAAAACTAATGTTGGATAGTTTCCACCGTCCTACTGTTTATTTCTCGTATTCGCAGACATGTTCGAAAATTGCGAACTTGGAACCTCAATCGGCGTGTTTCATTTTTTGTCACCTGGTTAATATTAATAAATGTTTTTCTTACTGATTTCATCGGTATCCTTTCGTTTGACTTTGTTTTATTGACCAACCTATCTACTCTACTTTATAACTATGTGAAGCATACGTGAACTCTTTTTTATACATATATATATATATATATATTTATATATATATAGATATATATATATATATATGATAAAGATATGGTTTTAAGATATGTTATATTTATGGATAAAAGTGCTCAATATCAGAAATAGAACATATGTAAATATGAAATAGACCTTGAGATCAACACCAAACGGTGACAGTCTTCAGGCTCTATGTGTTGTGTTTTGGCTCAAGTATATATTTCGACATATGAGGGGTCAAGCAACGCAGTTCCAAGAAACTGACAGCCAGACTCCTGCACAAATCATTTGATTATAGTGATGAAGATTTGTGCAGAACCAACCACACTTTTTGGAAGAGCCGAATACAGGGAATTTGCGTACAGTGTGCCACAAGATCCTCAAACAACCCTCCGCAGGTTTTGGATTCAGAGTTGTCCTTCACCTAGACCAGTTGCCAACCAAGGCTATAGAACCCAGTGGTGCATGGATAATAAAATAACAAATCAATAATAAATAATGAGTTTGCCTGTTGCCTGGAGAACCTTTGCCACTCTGGATTTTTGCCAGTGGCTGAATTGCCGAGGAAAGAAATGTCAAGTGGAAGAGAAGAGAGAAAACTTAAGTAGAATTTAGAATGTACCAGAAAACCAATCCTAAATACTAAACAGGAAACAAAGTTTACATTGTTTGGACTATTGTCCTCATCTTTGTTGCCATATTTATCACAATGTTTGTAACACAAGGGGAAATCGAAAAATCAGGTGTGGCTAACCACATATGGAGAGAAATGTGAGATAACCGCCCTCTGTGGGATCAGGTTGAAATCAGAGACAAAGAACATCATTGGAAAATTTGTAAACTTAAGGAATCAGCACATATGCTTGGCCACAAAAATGTCCTGAGCCGACCAAACACAGAAATGAATACAATATGGGAACCAGTAATAAGGAGTGCCAGAGAAAAGTGATAATAACAACAAAAATTGCAATATGAGCTCTAGTAAAAAAACATGCAATGATAACAGCAAAAATTGCAATATGAGCACTGGTAAAAATGGTGGCTGAAGACATTAGGTTTATAAATCCCAGAAATACACAAATATCCTCAAGGACACATGGCACAGTGGATAAAGGCGTTAGTTTGATCCAGTGACAGGACCCAAACGTGTGAGTTCAATACCCGGTTAAGGCAGTGGAGAACTTGGAGAGGGAAATTGACAGGAGATAACTGATAACTGACATCCATTAGACATGGCACATGGAACTAGAACAGTTTACCCCAGCGAATGAAATAAAGGGTTCAGTTCGACATTCCAACCACATGAAGAAGGCCAAAGCATACAACGGCCTAAATGTTGTGATAAATATGGCAACAAAGATGAGGACGATAGTCTGAATAATGTAAATAGTGTATATAATACCACATCTCTGAAATATAGACAGATATTGGAGGAAACAAGGTGCTGTGGATCTGAATCAACCCACAACAAAGAAAAGGATGAGAAAGGTTTTTAAATATAAAAATTTTTATTTTCATGGTTTTTTATCTTTCTCAGCATGTATAAGTGTTAAAGTTCCTTGTTTGTAGTTTTTGTTAAGATGAAAAGTGTGATTGTCGTGAGCAAGATACGTGACATCATGCCTGAAAATGCCCACGCACTGCATGCATATGGTGTTGCGGAGCAGTTGGAGGAAGGGAGAATTGGAGGAGTGCGCCTACGCATATGTAAAACTCTTCCACTCAACAAATCGGCTGTTCTGTCATGGTCTATAAAATGAGTATGCCTGAAGGCTTTGGCAGTTGGGGCCGAGGGAGCCAATGAGGATTTCGAGAGACGACTACCCTGAATGAGACAACTGCCCTGTACGAGAGATGACTGCTCTGTATGAGAGACTGTTCCAGCGTGTCCTACAAAAGGAAAGCTTGGTAAGGAAGACACATGAATGAGTAAGGGAATCTCTTTTAAGCTATGTTGTGAACAGTTGCCATTCTTACTGAATTCTGTCTGTCTAAAGACTTTACTTAAATACTCTTCAAAGGGATCATAAAGCATATATTTTATTGTTGTTGGGAATGCAACCTGTTAGTTGAAAAATGTTAAATATCTATTTTCAAAGGATTAATTTATTAATCAGGAGGATGCATGGATCCTCTGACTCAGAAACCATTTATTTGTCTATTGATGTTTGATTGTCTTGGTGTTTATTTCAGTCTTTGCTCCACAAATATTACTACACATGTAATAAAAAGCAAGTGAAATTAAGATGAAAGAAATCCTAGTCAAAAGTGAATAATGGCTGACAATGCTTCATCTAATAATAATAATAAAATTCAAGATAATATTACTACTAATACTACTAATTTAATAAAAAGCAAGTGAAATTAAGATGAAAGAAATCAGAGTCAAAAATGAATAATGGCTGACAATGTTTCATCTAATAATAATAAAATTCAAAATGATATTACTACTAATACTACTAATGTAATAAAAAGCAATTGAAATTAAGATGAAAGAAATCCTAGTCAAAACTGAATAATCGCTGACAATGCTTCATCTAATAATAATAAAATTAGAGATAATATTACTACTAATACTACTAATGTAATAAAAAGCAATTGAAATTAAGATGAAAGAAATCCTAGTCAAAAATGAATAATGGCTGACAATGCTTCATCTCATAATAATAAAATTCAAGATAATATTACTACTAATACAACTAATTTAATAAAAAGCAAGTGAAATTAAGATGAAAGAAATCCTAATCCAAAATGAATAATGGCTGGCAATGCTTCATCTAATAATAATAAAATTCAAGATAATATTACTACTAATACTACTAATGTAATAAAAAGCAAGTGAAATTAAGATGAAAGAAATCCTAGTCAAAAATGAATAATGGCTGACAATGTTTCATCTAATAATAATAAAATTCAAGATGATATTACTACTAATACTACTAATGTAATAAAAAGCAATTGAAATTAAGGTGAAAGAAATCCTAGTCAAAACTGAATAATCGCTGACAATGCTTCATCTTATAATAATAAAATCAGAGATAATATTACTACTAATACTACTAATGTAATAAAAAGCAAGTGAAATTAAGATGAAAGAAATCCTAGTCAAAAGTGAATAATGGCTGACAATGCTTCATCTAATAATAATAATAAAATTCAAGATAATATTACTACTAATACTACTAATTTAATAAAAAGCAAGTGAAATTAAGATGAAAGAAATCCTAGTCAAAACTGAATAATGGCTGACAATGCTTCATCTAATAATAATAAAATTCAAGATAATATTACTACTAATACTACTAATGTAATAAAAAGCAAGTGAAATTAAGATGAAAGAAATCCTAGTCAAAAATGAATAATGGCTGACAATGGTTCATCTAAGAATAATAAAATTCAAGATAATATTACTACTAATACTACTAATTTAATAAAAAGCAAGTGAAATTAAGATGAAAGAAATCCTAGTCAAAACTGAATAATGGCTGACAATGCTTCATCTAATAATAATAATAAAATTCAAGATAATATTACTACTAATACTACTAATGTAATAAAAAGCAAGTGAAATTAAGATGAAAGAAATCAGAGTCAAAAATGAATAATGGCTGACAATGTTTCATCTAATAATAATAAAATTCAAGATGATATTACTACTAATACTACTAATGTAATAAAAAGCAATTGAAATTAAGATGAAAGAAATCAGAGTCAGAAATGAATAATGGCTGACAATGTTTCATCTAATAATAATAAAATTCAAGATGATATTACTACTAATACTACTAATGTAATAAAAAGCAATTGAAATTAAGATGAAAGAAATCCTAGTCAAAAATGAATAATGGCTGACAATGCTTCATCTAATAATAATAAAATTCAAGATGATATTACTACTAATACTACTAATGTAATAAAAAGCAAGTGAAATTAAGATGAAAGAAATCCTAGTCAAAAGTGAATAATGGCTGACAATGCTTCATCTAATAATAATAATAAAATTCAAGATAATATTACTACTAATACTACTAATGTAATAAAAAGCAAGTGAAATTAAGATGAAAGAAATCAGTGTCAAAAATGAATAATGGCTGACAATGCTTCATCTAATAATAATAAAATACAAGATAATATTACTACTAATACTACTAATGTAATAAAAAGCAAGTGAAATTAAGATGAAAGAAATCAGAGTCAAAAATGAATAATGGCTGACAATGCTTCATCTAATAATAATAAAATTCAAGATGATATTACTACTAATATTACTAATGTAATAAAAAGCAATTGAAATTAAGATGAAAGAAATCCTAGTCAAAACTGAATAATCGCTGACAATGCTTCATCTAATAATAATAAAATTCAAGATAATATTACTACTAATACTACTAACGTAATAAAAAGCAAGTGAAATTAAGATGAAAGAAATCCTAGTCAAAAGTGAATAATGGCTGACAATGCTTCATCTAATAATAATAATAAAATTCAAGAAAATATTACTACTAATACTACTAATTTAATAAAAAGCAAGTGAAATTAAGATGAAAGAAATCCTAGTCAAAACTGAATAATGGCTGACAATGCTTCATCTAATAATAATAAAATTCAAGATAATATTACTACTAATACTACTAATGTAATAAAAAGCAAGTGAAATTAAGATGAAAGAAATCAGAGTCAAAAATGAATAATGGCTGACAATGTTTCATCTAATAATAATAAAATTCAAGATGATATTACTACTAATACTACTAATGTAATAAAAAGCAATTGAAATTAAGATGAAAGAAATCCTAGTCAAAACTGAATAATCCCTGACAATGCTTCATCTAATAATAATAAAATTAGAGATAATATTACTACTAATACTACTAATGTAATAAAAAGCAAGTGAAATTAAGATGAAAGAAATCCTAGTCAAAACTGAATAATGGGTGACAATGCTTCATCTAATAATAATAAAATTCAAGATAATATTACTACTAATACTACTAATGTAATAAAAAGCAAGTGAAATTAAGATGAAAGAAATCCTAGTCAAAACTGAATAATGGCTGACAATGCTTCATCTAATAATAATAAAATTCAAGATAATATTACTACTAATACTACTAATGTAATAAAAAGCAAGTGAAATTAAGATGAAAGAAATCAGAGTCAAAAATGAATAATGGCTGACAATGTTTCATCTAATAATAATAAAATTCAAGATGATATTACTACTAATACTACTAATGTAATAAAAAGCAATTGAAATTAAGATGAAAGAAATCCTAGTCAAAACTGAATAATCGCTGGCAATGCTTCATCTAATAATAATAAAATTCAAGATAATATTACTACTAATACTATTAATGTAATAAAAAGCAAGTGAAATTAAGATGAAAGAAATCAGAGTCAAAAATGAATAATGGCTGACAATGTTTCATCTAATAATAATAAAATTCAAGATGATATTACTACTAATACTACTAATGTAATAAAAAGCAATTGAAATTAAGATGAAAGAAATCAGAGTCAAAAATGAATAATGGCTGACAATGCTTCATCTAATAATAATAAAATTCAAGATGGTATTACTACTAATACTACTAATGTAATAAAAAGTAATTGAAATTAAGATGAAAGAAATCAGAGTCAAAAATGAATAATGGCTGACAATGCTTCATCTAATAATAATAAAATTCAAGATAATATTACTACTAATACTACTAACGTAATAAAAAGCAAGTGAAATTAAGATGAAAGAAATCCTAGTCAAAAGTGAATAATGGCTGACAATGCTTCATCTAATAATAATAAAATTCAAGATAATATTACTACTAATGCTACTAATTTAATAAAAAGCAAGTGAAATTAAGATGAAAGAAATCCTAGTCAAAACTGAATAATGGCTGACAATGCTTCATCTAATAATAATAAAATTCAAGATAATATTACTACTAATACTACTAATGTAATAAAAAGCAAGTGAAATTAAGATGAAAGAAATCAGAGTCAAAAATGAATAATGGCTGACAATGTTTCATCTAATAATAATAAAATTCAAGATGATATTACTACTAATACTACTAATGTAATAAAAAGCAATTGAAATTAAGATGAAAGAAATCCTAATCAAAACTGAATAATCGCTGACAATGCTTCATCTAATAATAATAAAATTAGAGATAATATTACTACTAATACTACTAATGTAATAAAAAGCAAGTGAAATTAAGATGAAAGAAATCCTAGTCAAAACTGAATAATGGCTGACAATGCTTCATCTAATAATAATAAAATTCAAGATAATATTACTACTAATACTACTAATTTAATAAAAAGCAAGTGAAATTAAGATGAAAGAAATCCTAGTCAAAACTGAATAATGGCTGACAATGCTTCATCTAATAATAATAAAATTCAAGATAATATTACTACTAATACTACTAATGTAATAAAAAGCAAGTGAAATTAAGATGAAAGAAATCAGAGTCAAAAATGAATAATGGCTGACAATGCTTCATCTAATAATAATAAAATTCAAGATGGTATTACTACTAATACTACTAATGTAATAAAAAGTAATTGAAATTAAGATGAAAGAAATCAGAGTCAAAAATGAATAATGGCTGACAATGTTTCATCTAATAATAATAAAATTCAAGATGATATTACTACTAATACTACTAATGTAATAAAAAGCAATTGAAATTAAGGTGAAAGAAATCCTAGTCAAAACTGAATAATCGCTGACAATGCTTCATCTAATAATAATAAAATTACAGATAATATTACTACTAATACTACTAATGTAATAAAAAGCAAGTGAAATTAAGATGAAAGAAATCCTAGTCAAAAGTGAATAATGGCTGACAATGCTTCATCTAATAATAATATTAAAATTCAAGATAATATTACTACTAATACTACTAATTTAATAAAAAGCAAGTGAAATTAAGATGAAAGAAATCCTAGTCAAAACTGAATAATGGCTGACAATGCTTCATCTAATAATAATAAAATTCAAGATAATATTACTACTAATACTACTAATGTAATAAAAAGCAAGTGAAATTAAGATGAAAGAAATCAGAGTCAAAAATGAATAATGGCTGACAATGTTTCATCTAATAATAATAAAATTCAAGATGATATTACTACTAATACTACTAATGTAATAAAAAGCAATTGAAATTAAGATGAAAGAAATCCTAGTCAAAACTGAATAATCCCTGACAATGCTTCATCTAATAATAATAAAATTAGAGATAATATTACTACTAATACTACTAATGTAATAAAAAGCAAGTGAAATTAAGATGAAAGAAATCCTAGTCAAAAATGAATAATGGCTGACAATGCTTCATCTAATAATAATAAAATTCAAGATGATATTACTACTAATACTACTAATGTAATAAAAAGCAAGTGAAATTAAGATGAAAGAAATCCTAGTCAAAAGTGAATAATGGCTGACAATGCTTCATCTAATAATAATAATAAAATTCAAGATAATATTACTACTAATACTACTAATGTAATATAAAGTAACTAAATTTTTCTCAGTGTGTATGAGAGTTAAAGTTCCTTTATTGTAGTTGAGATGAAAAGAAATAGGATTTCTTTAAGCGCATGTGTGTAAAAGAGAGGCAGGGGAGAAAGTGAGCAGGAAAGTGTAAATGTTACATAGTTTGTTGAGAAAGATGAGTGAATGAGTAAGGGAATCTCTTTTAAGCCATGCACATCGTAAACTGCTGTCATATGTTGCTGTCTCTATCTCCCTACTGGTTTGTCTGGTCTAGAAGCTTTGCTTAAATACTCTTCAAAGGGATCACAAAGGATTTTTTTTTATTGTCAGCAGGAATGTGACCCATTGGTTGAAAAAATATTAAGTATTATTTTGGAAATGATTAATTTATTAACTGGAAGGACGCATGGATCCAACGATTCAGAAACCATTTTTTTCTTGATTGATTGTCTTGGTCTTTATTCCAGTCTTCACTCCACAATGGGACAAACCTCTACTCGTGTTGATATATATTATTATTATTATTATTTTTGGACTATTTACCTTATTTTTGTTGCTTCTTTTTTTTTGGTCTATTTTGTTTGTATACCTGCAATCCTCAGTGAGCATCTGTTGTGTTGTAAAATGTCAATTCTTATTTTGAACAATCACTTACCTTCCCTTCTACACCCCCACTGTACATCCTGGAAGGTTTGGTGCATTAGCCAGCAGGTAACAATTCCAAAACCATGCAAGCACAGGTAATAGAGATGATGATGGGTGGGGAGGAGAGGAAGCACATATTGCCTCAGAGCAAGATTGGATATTTCAGAATACAACAGATGCCCCAAGAATGCCAGCAGGTGATACATTGTAATTAATCAAAACAAAGATATATCTGGACTAAAAGTATTATAATTCTATTTCTCTTCCTCCATTAGTAAGTTAACACATGCTTTTTCCCTTTCATTGCTTCAGATAAATAATGGACCATTTTGATTGTAAGGAAAGATGGAAGAAAAAGTTATATCAGAGGTGCTGTTTGGTTTTTAACAAAGAAAGGAAAGAGGCAGCAATAATGCCCTCATGCATTTAATGTCTGCTTCAGTGAAATGAAAAGCCTTGTCAATCTTGTAATCTTTTCATTAAACAAAGAACAGGAGAAAACAATATCAGCAGTCAGGCCTTTTGCCCTTCACACTCGAATTGCAGAGCTGAGAGAAATTGCACTCAAATAATACCAATTTATAGCTTTTAGCATTCCACATGCTCAAACCTGCCCCATAAACATCAACTCTCAAAGTCTAATTGCCTGTGTGACTTTCTGCATTATTTGTGATGATGTCATCATATATTATGGCAACGGTGGATTGAACACTGACGGCTGATATTCACAAGGCTGGTTTGGACATGTTAAATGCTAAGGGGGGTTAAGTTTTTGTTTTGTCCCAGCCGCAGATTAGCTGTGATTGGCCAATGAGCAAGCATTACTATTTCCATGGAAATCTGCACCACAATTCTTGACAGATCTTGTCAACAGTACCCCCTGCATTGTCTCCCTACCCTCTCTGAAGAGCCAAATTACATAAGAGGACAACTCATGTTGGAGAAGGTGTCAACTGGTCAACAAACACTTCAAGGAAGAAACTCATTGTTTGTGCCGCATCCAAACCAGAGTCTCTTCTCCCACTTGTCTGGATTCATTTCTTCACCCTAATCTTTCAATAATGACCTGAATTCATATTTATGATTGTTATAACAATTTTTATTAACCCTTTGACCCCTGCGTTCCTGAACAATTTTAACCTTTTTGCCTGAGCTCCTGAGTCAAAATTTGTAAATAATTGGTATGTAATGTTTCACAGTAGATATAAAAATAGTTACAAGTGTTTACCCACCATCCAACTGGTGATTAGGCATTAAGTTATTTTTCTCTACCACTATTCAATTGGTGGCTGGGCATTACGTTAATTTTTGTTACCACTGTTCAACCAGTGGCTGGGCATTACGTTAATTTTTGTTACCACTGTTCAACCAGTGGCTGGGCATTACGTTAATTTTTGTTACCACTGTTCAACCAGTGGCTGGGCATTACGTTAATTTTTGTTACCACTGTTCAACCAGTGGCTGGGCATTACGTTAATTTTTGTTACCACTGTTCAACCAGTGGCTGGGCATTACGTTAATTTTTGTTACCACTGTTCAACCAGTGGCTGGGCATTACGTTAATTTTTGTTACCACTGTTCAACCAGTGGCTGGGCATTACGTTAATTTTTGTTACCACTGTTCAACCAGTGGCTGGGCATTACGTTAATTTTTGTTACCACTGTTCAACCAGTGGCTGGGCATTACATTAATTTTTGTTACCACTGTTCAACCAGTGGCTGGGCATTACATTAATTTTTGTTACCACTGTTCAACCAGTGGCTGGGCATTACATTAATTTTTGTTACCACTGTTCAACCGGTGGCTGAGCATTATGTCATTTTTCTCTACCACCGGTAAAGTGATGGTCAGGGCTAAAAGGGTTAAAATTGCTAAGTTCTAATACTTTAACACTGCAACAGGAGAATTTCCAGAAGTGTGTTATTGTTGTGGAACTCGCAAGAAGCTTACTCAATCATTCACTTAAGTATTATGATTTATCAGAACATTCAAATAGTAAAACCTTGAAATTTTCATGGGTATTGCAAATTTGAATAAATCTGTATTCAAAAGTAAAACTTCTAGAAGCAAGTAAATTACCTTGGATGTCATGGTTACTGCAAGAATAGAAGGAAGAATGTCCAACATCATATTCTTGGGTCCTAGGGGACAGCTTCTTGATAAAATTACCCATAAGTTTATGTGGGAAGCACCCTGAAAATATGAGGAAACATCGGAAAAGATTAACAGAAAAAAGCAATTTCTACTATTAAGTGAATAGAATGTTAATGGTAATATTAGCCACATTTCCCTAAGGAAAATTCAGATGTTCATTGACCAAGCAGACAGTACTGCTTTCAGTTGTAATTTATAAAATCTTTCTCTGAAGACAATTTTACAAGAAAACAGGTTTTTCAAGTTTGGTAGCTGTTATTGCTCTTTCCAGTATTGAAGTGGGGAAGGGCTTTCTTTCCTAACTATTTATTTAAAGTAATGTGGAATGTCAGCATCTTGATTATGTCAATATTTTCTCTTTGATTTACACGTGCTATCCATTTTAGTTGTTGCTGCAGTTGGTAGTCCTCAAGTGATGTGGTTTCTGTTATTTGGTAACATGATTCTTTATAAACAGACCCACAATGTTCAAAGAAGAATGATCTTTGCCAAGATTCTTTGGCTTTAATTGCTCAAAGTCTTTTTTAACCATTGATCACAGGAATTGGTTGCATACAGCTGACAGTTTAGATATTTCTGAAGGAGTTTGGTGCCATGCATGACATGACAAAGAAATTCTCAAATATCTGTCTATATTTCTGAGATGAGGCATTATGTATGTTATTTACAATATTTGGACCATAGCACAGTGGATAAAAGGCGTTAGTTAGATCTAGTGACAGGACCCAAAAAGTGTGAGTTCAATACCCGGTTAAGGCAGTGGAGAACTTTCAGAGGGAAATTAACAGGAGATAACTGATAACTGACATCCATTAAACATGGTACGTGCAACTAGAACAGTCTACCCCAGTGAGCGAAATAAAGAGTTCAGTTTGACATTCCAGCCACCTGAAGAAGGCCGAAGCGTAAATTGGCCGAAATACGGTGACAAAGATTAGGACAATAGTCCGAATAATGTAAATTCTCAAATATTTGAAAAATTTCAAGAATGTTGGGAGTAAATGCAAAGCGTTAAAAGTCTCATAAATTTTGTAATTTCTACTTGTTTGTTTTTATTTTTTTCCCCTCAAAGTTGTTTGATGAATTGGCACTACTTAAGTAATTTGGTCCATCATAAAAAAAAAAGAAATAGGGAAAAAATTAAGTCTCTTTATACTCATAATTCTCAGGAGCTTGGAGCCTTAACATTTTCTTTGCTTTCGTCTTTGACTGGCAGTGAAATCGGTTTTTGTCTCCCCCCACCCCAGAAACTTCAGGTTGACTTAGCCACTCCTGACACCATGTTTTCACACTGGAGTAATGGATAGTGTCTCAGATTGAGGAATCGGAGAGCCGAGTTTGAATTCCAGTCAAATCCATTACATTCACTTATGTGCTAATACCCTTGGGAAAAGGTATGAATCCTCTTCTTCTAAAGCTATGGGTAAATAGCAGGACAAACTGGGTTCTATAGCCTTGGATGGCAACTGTACTACTGTAGAAAGAAATGGCAAACTACTGCAGGAAAAAAATCTGCCTTGTCAGTCATGTATTGAAAGATACATGATCGCCTAAGCATGTATCAAATATGGCACGTAACTAACTGGATAAAAACAATGACACAGATTACACACATAGGCCTCATTTCAAACCATTTTTCCTTCTTTTTTGAACACTGTAAAAAAATAAAAAATACAAAATGAGAAACAGCAGTAACAACAAAAGAAGGGACATAACCTGACATTCTTATATACCCAATGTCAGTCATTCTAATCGGGGGTAAATAATCCTTGTAGATTTGCATAGACCTTCTTGTCAGCATTGGAAAATATTAATTAGTTATCGATTTAGAAGTGGGGGGTCCTATTCATAATAGAGATACAGTGTAAAATCGATCCCTGAATTTTGCAGAGTTATGGAAAATGAGTAGTTATATTTGAAAATGTGCTTACATCACTGATATCTGCATACTGCTTTTCTTTCTTTTTTTAATTTTTAAAATCTTTAAAAGTTCTTTTTTTTAAAACTTTGGTGCATATTACTGTGTATATATATATATATATATATATATATATATATATATCTATCTTGTGCGACCTCTGAATTCTTTCCATAAATTTCCCCTTTAACTAGTCACCAAAAATTTGTGATTTTAACCTCTTCAAAAAACAAAACAAAAAAAACAAAAAAAACTATGTATAGTGCAACAAACGTATCTTTTTCGTAAAAGTGCATCATAAAAACTCACTATAATCGTGTATATATGTTAATCAATGCATCAGTGCCCCCCACCAATCTTTTCATAAGATGGTATTCATATAACATACAAATTTTCTTGTAACCTAATTATGTACAGTAATGGATCATATGCAATATAGGTGAACAATTCAAGTAGAAAAATTAAAAGTAAATACAATATATCTAAATACAAATTAGAGACATGTCAGAATTCATCTTAAATAAATCAATAATGTTTTGCGGCAATTTTTAGCATCAACTTCAGAATATTCGTGTTAAAAACTTGAATAATTTTAACACATTTAACATTATGGATAAAAAATAGTTCATTTTAAATACAATTTTTTTTTTTTAGATTTAGTATGATCAAAACAAATTCACGGATTTGGACAAAAAATACCCAGAGTGATGACAATACCTCATCTCAGAAATATAGATAGATCCGGAAGAAGGTCTGAGCATACAATAGCTGAAATGTTGATCATATGACAATAAAGATGAGGGCAACATTCCAAACAACATAAATAGTGCAAATTCTTACAATACCTCATCTCAGAAATATAGACAGATCCGGAAGAAGGCCTGAGCATACAATAGCTGAAATGTTGATCATATGACAATAAAGATGAGGGCAACATTCCAAACAACGTAAACAGCGCGAATAGTTACAATACCTCATCTCAGAAATATAGACCATGCAGTAGTATGTAAATATCAAAGACAAAAGGACAGTTTTAAATCATCCCAATAACTCTGGTAAAGTCAATGGATCAATTTTACACTGTATCCTTATTATAAAGATGACCCTTCCCTTTTAAACTTATAACTAATCAATATTTTCCAATTCTGACAAGTGTTGAAGCCCATACAGAATTCTCATAAAAAAAAAGAAAAGTTTTTTTTAATTTTTCCCTATTTTTCATGAGTGGACCAATATATTTAAGTAGTGCCAACAGATTTAAAATTAAAATGTATTTGGAATAAATTCAGTGCTACCCAATGAAGGATTACCAGGGACGGTGTCATTTTCTTTGAGGAATGATTGGGATTAGAGACATCAGAGGAAAATTTCAGCTTTACAATATTATAAGACAATAATATTATAATATTATAAGAGAATAATGATATAAAAGAATAATATTATAAGAGAATAATATTATAACATTATAAGAGAATAATATTATAATATTATTAAGAATAATATTATTTGAGAATAATATTATAAGATAATAATGTTATAAGAGAATAATAATACTATAAAAGAATAATATTATAACAGAATAATATTATAAAAGAATAATATTGTAAGATAATAATATTATAACATTATTAAGAATAATATTATAAGATAATAATGTTATAAGAGAATAATAACATTATAAAAGAATAATATTATAAGAGAATAATATTATAACATTATAAAAGAATAATATAAGAATAATATTATAATATTATTAAGAATAATATTATAAGATAATAATGTTATAAGAGAATAATAATATTATAAAAGAATAATATTATAAGAGAATAATATTATAACATTATAAAAGAATAATATAAGAGAATAATATTATAATATTATTAAGAATAATATTATAAGATAATAATGTTATAAGAGAAAAGAGAATGGGAGAAAAACAAAGAAAAATATGATAAAATAAATAATAAAGCAATGAAGAAATAATAATTAAATTTAAAAAAATAAGACAAGTTCTTTTATTGTCCTTTCTCCTCACTAAAGTCTTCTCATTCTCTTTCATTCCCAGTAACCCTTTGCATCTTAGTGGCATTAACGCCTTACTTTAGGCGAAATGATTAAAAAAAAAAAATTTGAACAATAAAAATAAAAACATATTAATAAATAAATAAATAATAAAAAAAAATATTATTATTAAATATAAAAATAATATTAACATTAAAAATATTAAATTGCAAAATAATAAAAAAAAAAAAATAGTAAAAATTAAAAAAAAACAAACTAAATACAATATTGGCCTTGCTTGTTCAATAAAATAAACTTACCTGCCAACTTGTTGATAATGGCATATGTAAACCAAAGGTAGTTATTCCAAAATGGTTATCATGACGTCATTGTCCGCTGAAAGGAACAAAAATCAAAACTTGAAAAGAAAAGAAAAAAATTTTGAAAGAGAGGAAAAATAAGCAAGTTTTTTTTGCTTTCTTTGTTTACATGTTACCTCGTAACAGAGTTCAGTGATAGTGACTGTCGAGGAATTAAAGTCCAAATTTTATCTGTGCCAACATGCATAGAACTCGAAGTGCATCATGAGTACATGCGCTGCACATATCCATGTGAGACATAAAAACGTAAATTGCTTGGAAACAAACTAAACTAAAAGAAAATGCACAAATATCAATGAATGCCAAAAGGCAATGCAACTGTAGCGATGTATGTATATGTATGTCGCGGCATTCACCCTAGGATCGGTCAAGTCGGCTCCTTCCAAGGAATTCACCGCGTCCGGAACGAAGGCCGACCAAGCACGGCGATCCGTCGCCAATGCTGAAACGAGCGACAGCCATTCCCGATTCCAACAGTGGTGAATTCTTGAAACAGAGTAACAAGGGAGTTTAAACTTCACACGCGGCCCCCACATCTCGCGTGCTATCCCAGTGGAGGGAGGAATACGCTCTTACTTGCCGCAGAATTTCCACAGACGCAGAGGCAGGAGTAACCAAGAGGCCGCCAGATGCTGGTGCAGACGCCGAATGGTTTGGAATTCAGAGTTGACCTTCTCCTAGACCAGTTGCCATCCAAGGCTATAGAACCCAGTCTGTCCTGCTATTTACCCATAGTTGGAGGGAGAAGAAGAGGATTCACACCTTTCCCAAGGGTGTTAGCATGTAAGTGAATGTAACGGATTCGACTGGGATTCGAACTCGGCCCTACGATTCCTCAATCCGAGCCGTTATCCATTACTCCACCGTGCCTCCTCTCACGATGGACAATACACAGGAAAACTGGAAGACCTCATTAGAAATGATAGCTATAGTAAATTAAAGAAAGATCCAACAATGAAAATGTAAAAAAAATAAACTGTCGCAAATCCTAATCAAGAACAAGGACCACTTCCCACCTAAAACACACAGGCAGTTGTCATAACATTAAAGCAAGCTATCTCACATATACGGTCTCCCCAAAATTCACAAGATGGAGCATACTAGCTCCACGTGCCATACCTCTTCCTGGATACCTCAGTTTCAGTTATTTTTTTTTTTAGTTCACCTCTGCTGTGGCCAGGTATTGAACTCACAACTCTTTGTGTCAAGTCACTGGATCACTTCAACCAGCACTGTTTATCCACTGGACCATGTGTCCTTGAGGACGTACTGCCAGCTGACAAAGGCAATGCAACTGTAGTGATCGACAAGACAGAATATACAGGAAGACTGGAAGACGTCATTAGAAATGGTAGCTACAGTAAAGAAAGACTCCACAATGAAAACAGAAAGAAAACTGTCGCAGATCCTAATCAAGACCAAGGACCACTTCCCACCTAAGACCTACAGGCAGTTGTCAACACTACAGCAAGCTACCTGATATATAATCTCCGCAAAATTCACAAAGACAGCATTCCTTTCAGGCCATTTGTTAGCTGCCAAAGCTCTGTGTGTCACCCTCTGAGCCACTTCCTTGTGGATATAATCGACCCATTAAAGTCACCATCATATGTCCGAAACTCTGCGTGCTTTGCGGAAATAATAAAAACTGCTCCCTTCAAATGCAACGAAATGGTGAGCTTTGATATGGTGAGTTTGTTCACCAAGGTACCCATAGAGGAGGTACTGTCAGCATTCAGGGACAAACTGGCCTTGCACTCATCTCTATGATAATGTAGCCGTATGCCAAGAGATAACCTGATGGAGATGCTGACTTTCTGTACACAAACAACATACTTCAGAAAGGAATCAGAGATATGTCGACAGGAAGAAATGACTAACATATACATGAAATAATTTGAGGAAATGGCATTAGAATCAAAATCACTAAAGGAAAGCTACATTAAAGCAATGGGAAAGTGACTAAAGCCGAGATGCCAGGTGAGGACCAATAACATTGCAGATTCTTCTTTGGATTTAAAAAAAAAATTTTTTTTAAGCTTATCACCCCAAGCAAGGCTGGAAGCCACTAGCACGCAAGGGGTTACAGAAGGTTTGGAGGAAGAGCAGATAGGAGTGGTAAAGGAGAGGATGTGGAGAAAGATAGTGGATCGATCAAGGCAAGGGGGTTACAGAAGATTAGAAGCGAGAGCAGATAGGAACGAAAGGTGAAAGGATGTGGAGAAGGGAAGTGGATAGATCAAGGCAACTGGAGATGTCGATTGATGTTACACTTAAATAGTTGGAGATCGTATTTGTCAGGGAAACAGGAATAAGGAAGGGAGTTCCACAGGCGAGATGTGCGAGACATGAAGCTATTGGAGTAGAAGAAATGTCTACATCTAACAGTTTCAACGGTGAAGGGGTGGGAACGGGATGCCAGCCTCGTAGGACGTTTAAATTCATGAGGCCTAGGAACCAGCGAAAGCAGCTCCTCGGAGCAATTAAGAATCTCTAAATATATAACAGGAGCACCAGACTAGATGTAGCAGAAATATTCAAAGCAAGGACAAATGGTAGACTTATAAATATGTAAGATAGATTCTGGTGAGGAAAATTCATAGTGACATAGTCAACCAACTTTCTTAGCTGTACACTCAGCAATTTGATTCAATATAATCTTTTCACTTCATGTCAGCTGAAAATGTAGCCTGAGAAGGTGCAGTAAATAGCTTTGTATACGAATCACTTATAAGAAATTTGGTATAAGAGATAAAAGGGTTGAACACAGGATAGGTCATGCTTGGTTAGTGTTGACCCACAATACAAGTTACTACACAACCAAATGACTAATCTAAAAACTTAAGTCATGTTCTTAAATAGGTTTGTCAAATCTAGACTCTCGTGTGGGTGTCATACAAAATGAAAAAATTCTGTTAAGGTGAGAGGACAATAAAAGAACAGCAATTAAGAAGACAGAAGATAATCATTGACATCGCATTTAAATCTTTGAAGAACAATGTTGACTGGGAAGCAAGAAGCTGGAATAGAGTTCCACAAGCGAGAAGTGCGATAGAAGAAATTGCATAGAACTTACGGTTACCTCTAGCAATTTCAACTGTAAAATTATGAGACCTTGCCACCAATCTAGTACTGCACTTAAATTCATAAAGTCTACGTACAATAGAGGAAAGTTTCCACAGAACAATTACCATGAAAGTATTTATAGAAAAGGCACAGGGAAGCTACGTTACAGTGATGGGAAAGGGACTGAAGTTGAGATGCCATGTCAGGACCAATAACATTGCAGATTCTTCTTTGGATTTCATCAAGAATCTCTAAATATATAACAGGAGCACCAGACTAGATGTAGCAGAAATATTCAAAGCAAGGACAAATGGTAGACTTATAAATATGTAAGATAGATTCTGGTGAGAAAAACTGTCTAGCATGACATAGTGAACCACTTTCTTAGCTGCAGACATAGTAATTAATTTAATATAATCTTTTCACTTCATGTCAGTGGAAGATATCAGCTGAAGAAAGCGCAACAAGTTATTCTCCTCAAGGGTCAGCATCAGCTATGCTGGTTGAAGCTGGTTAATAGAGAGAAGTTTTGTTTTGGAGGTGTTAATTGTAGGTCATTTTTTAAATCAGCGGCCAATTTGACCGTATCGAACCAATCAGACTTACTATTAAGACAGGATTAAATTTCCGAACATGGTCAGTATGTTGTGGCTGTGTTCATAAATGATTGTATTGTGAGTTGGCTCCTTTTCTTATTATTGATGCTTCCATTATTTTTAACCGTTTTTGCATCTGGATGGGTCTATTATATTTGTATTTTCCACATGTTGTGGACAGAAGCTGGTGGGTCACTGTGTGTGTTTAAATGGCTGCTAATGAAGCTGTGGGCCAAGAGATGCAAAGTAAGTTTTCTTCATAAGTATGTCTGATGTAATTATGAACATGGCCACAACATACTGACTGTTTTCAGAAATTAAAAAAACATTCCCATCCTTATATAAAAATATAAAACAAATTTGCATGTTCAGTTAAACAAAAAAAGAAACATCCTTGATAATGGCTACCAAATTAGTTGAAGGCACTCAGACTAATGGATCATTTTGACAGCTTTTATCCACTATGTCCAGAAAAGAAATCACTTGGACGAATACAAGAAAAATTTAATAAAATGCTTAATTGCAGTGTCTTATCAATCATCTTCAATGAAATTTGTGTTTGTGTGTGTGTGTGTGTGTGTATATATATATATATATATATATAAGATATTTTTATGTTTATACATTCTTTTTATAGATACAAATATTTAAGTAAATGTTCTGTTTATAATAAACAGTATTAAACAACATTTGCCGGCCTGAATGTCCGAGAAATTTTCATAGAAAATATTCGTCCTCTGACAGGAATCGAACCTGTATCCTATACAGAACCATCATATAGCCTGACGTGCCTTAACCGTTTTGGCCACAGAGGAGCGTTCAGTTAGCAAGGTCAAATTTACTGCCTTTAAACTACAATCTTCCATGATTCGCTCATGTACATTCATATCTGCTCATGCTGCATCCAAATGTAAACAATTGACGTCACACATTATGAAATGGAGAAAGTCCGACAATTATTTTAAGACATTTTTATGTTTCTATATTCTTTTTATAGATACAAATATTTAAGTAAATACTCTGTTTATAATAAACAGTAGTAAACAACATTTACTAGCCTGAATGTCCGAGAAATTTTCATAGAAAATATTCATCCTCAGAATGTATAAACATAAATATATATATATATATATATATATATATATATATATATATATATATATACATATATATATATATATATATATATATATGAACAAAGACTTGATGCTGCAGATCATATATACTGTCTTGAAAAGGCACATAGACATTTTGATTGTTTTTCCTTTAGGCTCCTTACAACCAAAGCTTCTCCAGAAGGAAACTGTTGGGATAAGATGAGATATGAAATGATGTTCACAGAAAACAAAAAATAGTGAAACCGGAGGGGGGACATATATATATATATATATATATATATATATATATATATATATAATAGCTGGCCACTCATATTCGAGGATACCCGTCAACTAGGGTGGCCAGTAAATCCCTATTGCAGATGCTCCCTCAGGCACACTTGTGTTTGCTCAACATCCACCTGTAGTTTATACTGCAATTATGCCTAGCAGACCTTAGTTACAGTTTCAGGGAGAGAGCGTGTTATCTAGCATAGTCAACAATTTGAACAAGGCCAGCATGTTCAAGCCCTCGGTCACAATGACTCTTGGCTTTGTGCTAGGACAGCTATCGACGGCCCTCAAGATTTGCGTCTACCCAATTTCACTCACAAGGCTTGAGTCAACCCATGCTATAGTTTTCGGGCACTTTCCAAAGATGACACACTGGGGGATTGATCTCAAACAATTCCAATAATATCGAGGGATCTCGGCCATACAGAAGCCTTTGTTAATCCAACCCATCCGACGGCTGACTTTGAATTAAATGAACCAAGCTGGAAAGAGATTAGGGAGGTAGTGAAGGCAGCTAGATTAGCCCCAGCTTCTGGACAGAGTGGAGTTCCATACAGCATCTATAAACGCTGTCTGAATCTTCTCCAGCTCATTTGGAAGATACTAAAAGTAATATGGCGTAGAGATAGAGTTGCAGACCAATGGAGATTTGCAGAGGGTGTGTGGATCCCTAAGGAAGAAAACTCCAGAGATTTAGACCAATTCAGGAGAATCTCTTTATTGTGCACCGAAAGTAAGATCTTTTTCAGTAATTTATTGTGGTGCCTGATGAGATTTCTTTTGGTTAACAATTACATCGACACTTCAGTACAAAAGTGGGGAATTCCAGGATGCCTCAAACATACTGGAGTAGTCACGCAGATATTAAGAGAAGCTAAAGAGAATAAGGGCAACCTCGCCGCATTGTGGTTGGACCTTGCCAATGCATATGGATCCATTCCACATAAATTATTAGAAATGGCCCTAAGGAAATATCATATACCCGAGAAGATCAGCCTATTAATCCTGGACTATTATAACAATTTTCAAATGAGAACCACTTCCAGGTTTATAGTTTCCGATTGGCACAGACTCGAAAGGGGTATTATTACATGCTGTACGATCTCAGCTACCCTATTTACCCTCACTATAAATATGGTGGTCAGGAGTGTGTCAGCCACCAATCAGAGCGTACATGGACGATCTGACCATTACAACGTCTTTGGTCACCGGGAGTAGGTGGATCCTTTGTAGACTTGAAAAACTTATTGCTTGGGCGAGAATGAGTTTCATGCCTGCAAAGTCGAGATTGTTAGTGATAAAGAAGGGGAAACTAGCAGATAATTTCAGGTTTTCGATATCGGGGACTACTATCCCAACGTTGACAGAGAGACGTGTGAAGAGCCTAGGTAAAACTTTTAACAGCTCTTTAACGGACACTTTATCTATCCGAATGACGATCTCCGAACTGGAAGTATGGCTAGCCAAGGTGGACAAGTCAGGATTTTGGGGCCGTTTCAAGGCATGGATTTACCAGCATGCGGTGCTCCCAAGAATTCTCTGGTCTTTGTTTATTTACGATTTCCCAATGACATCAGTGGAGGCCATGGAAAGGAGAATTAACGGCTACCTTCGCAGATGGCTAGGGCTGCCGAGAGGTCTGAGCAGTGCCACACTATATGGCAAATCAAATGCACTTCAATTCCCCTCTAAAGGGTTGGTGGAGGAATTTGTAGTCTCTCAGACAAGAGGATTCCTACAGTATAGAGACTCTAAGGACCCAAAAGTGGTAGCAGCAGGCACAGAAGTCCGCAATGGAAGGAAATGTAGTGCAGAGGGCGAACTGGGTATTGCGGGGGGAGCGTTTAAGGCAGAAGGCTCTCATGGGGACAGTGGCATCAGGTCATGCGGGTTTGGGCTTCTTTCCTGGTACCCAAATCGAGAAGGCTAGAGGTAAAGAGAGACGACAACTAATTCAAGATGAAGTACGTGCTAACGTTGAGGAAAAAAGATTATGCAAGATGGTGGGGCTAAGCCAGCAGGGTGCATGATGGGAAAAATTTTTACGCCGGAAGATAAGTTGGTCAGAGTACTGGCACTCCGATGCTAGTTGCATTAAATTTCTTGTACAATCTGTGTACGATGTACTACTGAGTCCTGCAAACTTGCATACTTGGAGCATGAGCGAGTCACCATCATGCCCACTCTGTGCCAGGAAAAGTACGCTGAAACATATTCTAAGCACTTGCCCGAAGGCACTTGATGAAGGGAGGTACCGGTGGAGACATGATCAGGTACTTAGGAAATTAGCCGAAGTAGTGGCCACAGCAATTAGCGATTGCAGTTGTAAGCCCGAAATGAAGGCGATCTGTTTCATGAAGGCCAGTGGAAACTCCTCCACAGTGCGTAAATCGTCAACCTGCATGCTCTCCTCTGCTAGAGATTGGCAGCTAAGAGTAGACCTGGGGAACCAGTTGAATATCCCAGAGCAGATAATGACATCGTCCCTGCGCCCGGATTTATTGGTCTGGTCGACTGTCTCCAGGCAGGTCATAATGCTCGAACTTATGGTACCTTGGGAGGAGAATTTGGAAGAAACCTTTGAAAGAAAGCTGGAAAAATACCAGGAGCTAGTTGAGAGATGCAGAGCTAACAAATGGCGGACTACTTGTCTCCCGGTTGAAGTCGGTTGCCATGGTTTTGCAGGAAGATCTGCATGCAGTGCTCTAAGTCGGCTTGGAGCCAGAGGAGTAAAAAAGAGAAAGACCATCAGGGCTCTATCAGAAGCTGCAGAAAAAGCCTCAAAATGGCTATGGATTAAAAGATCTGTTCCATGGAGCTCTACAACGGAGATTGGTGGGCGTTGAGGGGCAGTTGGGAAGGAAGGAAGGAAGGAATGTAGAGGGATGACCTAAGTTGCTGTTTGGGGGGAGGGTCTTTTATTTTTATTTATTTTTTTTTTTTCACCTTTTTCAACAACGCCATCTTGGCGTTTCTGTTTTTTTTCTGCATTCCTAGTCAGGAGGGGAGAGAGGGGGAGTGTAAAAGGAAAGAAATGGAAAGAAGAAATGGTGGTGGTGGTGGGAAAAGAAAGCGAGAAATGTTTCTGATCATAATTCCTATGACCAACGAATGTGTTCGCTATTTCTTTTTTTCTTCTTTTTTGCTTAAAATAACACTTCATATGAAAGGAAACTTTTCTTGTCATTACTTATCTGTTATGTCAAACTGTTCGTTGAGAATGGGGATCGTTCCGCATGGTCAACCTAAGATGGAAAAAAGACGAGCACGCTGTCTATTCTTTTTTTGTATTGTCTTGGCTGAGGAGGAAGTGACATGAGTCGTTAGTGATTCGTCAGCAGTGGCATTTATTTAATGAGTCCATTGGTTGTGTGCTTGACGTACTTTTTTTTTGCTTCTGGATCGCCTGCCGGAATAGTACTGTTTCGGTAGGGTCTCTTGGGCGAACAAGTATGATGTTGCAAGACCCGAAAATTGTCAAAACACCAAGTCATAACATCACTGACGAGGCAATCCTGAGCACTCATTGGAGTGTTTTCATGACATATATATATATGTATGTATGTTGGGTTGATTTTGTTTAGTTCTATGGGTTATTTAATACTAAGATCTAAATATTTTGAATGCTTTTGTATGACTAACTATAGTTAAAATTTATTTTTGATAATTTTACTATCAATAGGTGTTCTTAGTAAATTTTTTAACATAAAAATGTAATTTTATCTTTTCATAGTATTTTTTGTTTTGGGGTTTCACTATTTGCCCATAGCTGGGACCCTAACAGGTGCTACCACTCTGGGTAACGGTAATTAAGAGATATGTATGTATATTTGTATATGTGTAGGAAGAATGGTGGAGTTATGGATAGCAGCTCAGATTGAGGAACCGGAGAGCTGAGTTTAAATTCCAGTTCAGTTCACTGTATTCACTTATATACTAACACCCATGGAAAAGGTATGAATCTATTTCTTCTCCCCCCAGCTATGGGTAAATAGCAGGACAGACTGGGTCCTATAGCCTTGGGTGGCGAACGGTGAACCGATTCTCTGTATTCAGCTCTTCTAAAAGATGCAGTTGGTTTTGCACAAGACTTCACTACTATAATCAAAATGATATGCACGCAGAGTCTGGCTGCTGGTTCTAAGAACTGAGTTGCGTGACCCTTATACATCGAAAATGACAGGACAGTTCAGTAGGGTATATATATATGTCATTCGCAGACAGTACTGTTTTGCTGTATCACAGCTCCTCATTATGACGAGACAACCGAATGCCTCAAACCCGGATCGAAACCCAACCGATTTGGTGTCAGTCAGAGCTTCTACCACTGAGCCATCTTCACTCTACAGAATGAATCAGCCAAATCTAGCGTATTGTTTTTACAAACATAAACAAACACCAAGCAGCCAAAGTGCTCCATTCATTTTACTGAAGAGCTTCGCATTTACGCAGTTGACTGTTGTTTTTAGAATTAGCTTGTCGTTCAACAGTGCTCAATTGAAAATATATTTTCAAGAGCTAAATTATGTCATTCGCACACATACATATATATATATATATATATATGTGAAAAAACATAAGTAATTAATTGGAAGATCTAATTTAGCTTTAATGAACTTAGTTAAATGGCAATTTTCGAAAAATCCCGTGTACAAAGGTCATAATTCTCGGGGTCAAAAATCAGTCTCACATGTCCAACATCAGAAAATACTGGGGGTGAGGATTAAGTCAAAAAGGTAAAAAAAATCAACATCAGAACTTGTAATGTACATCTACTGTCTTTCCCTTGAAGAGTCAAGAAATCCACCCATTGTCCAAAATAGCGTTCCTTTACTAGAGTAAGAACGGTTGTGATTAGTCGAGACTGGTAGGCAAGTGCAAACAAATATATTTCAAGGCCTACTAAAGTCAATCCAATCTTTATTTGGATTTTCTTTCTCGACAGAAGACACAGAGAACACTAATTCTTTTCTGAGGTAAAGATTGGTTTTCTCTTTCATTGCCACATAAACAAAACAAGAAAATTTCTATATTTTTCTTCTCAATTTTTGGTTAAAAAATCTAAATGAACAAACAATATTTATATATGTTATGTTTTCTACTTATCATAAACTAAACTGAAAGGCTCAAGTATCCCTGCAAATCCCCATTCATGGCCTGTCTGCTCAGAAATATGACCCAAGGGAAGCAATGTCTAAATAATGGAGTAGTGGCTGCTGGGTACAGAAACTACAGTTTGAAGATTGAATCAATCAAAATAAATATTGATTTCCTAAACATTTTAACAGTATTTGTATTATGCCACGATAAATTAAAAAATCATTTTGATTTTGAAATGGTTCCAAAATCATTTTGAAACGGTTCCAAAATCATTTTGAAACGGTCCAAAAATAATTTTTAAATGGTTCAAAAATCATTTCGAAACGGTGCAAAAATCATTTCGAAATGGTTAAAAAATCATGTTGATTTTGAAATGGTACAAAAATAATTTTTAAACGGTTCAAAAATCAGTTTTGATTTTGAAATGGTTCAAAAGTTTTTCAGGACAATTCCAAGACAACAATGGAAAAAGTTAGTTTGGAGCTTTGGTTAGGTGGATGCTGGAAAACATCCCAAGCTAACAGGTTAATCTTCATTTCATTAAGTTTGGAGGTTGAAACTTTCAACTAATTGGTGGTTCCAATCTAATAGGGAATGACTACAAAAATATCCCTCACCCCAAATTTATAGGCAAAACACAGATGCATGCTGGAATGTCTTCTGAACTAATAAAATGGACAATTTCTTGGTCTCATCTGCCATATTCCCGTTCTTTCTTGTCTTGATATCAGAATGCTGTAATCGCTTGTCCGCATCCCTTTCTATATGTTAACACCATTCTTAATTTTAATGAACTTTTTTACTGTTACTTTGCCTTGCAATTGTTGGCTCAATATTATTTTTACTATTTTCTTTCTTTTGTTATTATTTATTGCAAACTTTGTCAATTCTGTATGTCAGGCATTTCTACCAATCACATTTAACCATTGCTAATTCCTCTACAGTATTGCCATTTGAAAGAGTGACACCTTTTGTTAACCAAAGCTGGAGAATTTTTTTCCCTTCACTCACACAAATTGAAAATAAAGGTCTAGTTTGATTGTCATATCTTATTCTAAGATTACATCCAAAATAAAATATTCAGCCAACCCCTCAACAAGACCTTTGGAAGAGTTGGAGTTCAGATGTTCACAGTTTTTTTCATCTTGTTATATAGGAATAAAGTGTCACTGCCGACACTTGGGTTTGAACATAGATCGCCAGTGAACAAACATAGGTGATCTCATTATTGAACTAAGTAGATCATGTGTCCATCGAGGAAATACATATATAGAGAAGTTGTGTGTTGTCTAAAGGATCACCCTTTCTCTGTACTATGTGGATCACCATTTCTTCTCTATCTTCTATTATTATTGATACTGCTATTCTCTACTCTATTCACTATATGAAGTATTATTAGTACAAATACTATTCGAAGGTGTCTGACACCAGTATTGTTCAACAGCATACTATATCGTATTTTCAATTACAAAGTCTCTACTACCTACGTCCTGGGTATGACGATAAACTACATTCGCGTCCTGGGTAAGACGATAAACTACATTCGCGTCCTGGGTAAGACGATAAACTACATCCGCGTCCTGGGTATGACGATAAACTACGTCCAACCAAAAGGCCGTCGATCCGATCAATCGGTTGGTCATGTCATGCCCCATCACATCTAACCCATCCCAAAACAACTACAACTTACAATTAACTTTCCCTCCCAAACCCTACACTAAATATACTAACACCTTACCCCTAAAATGTGATGGGAAATGATGATGTTGCCAGGGATACATTTTTTTTGAAACAATGATGTTGCCAGTTATACGTTTTTGAAACAATGATGTTGCCAACTATACGTTTTTGAAACAATGATGTTGCCAGGGATACATTTTTTTGAAACAATGATGTTGCCAGGGATACATTTTTTTGAAACAATGATGTTGCCAGCTATGCGTTTTTGAAACAATAATGTTGCCAGCTATACGTTTTTGAAACAATGATGTTGCCAGCTATACGTTTTTGATATATCTAATAAATACTGGATCTGGCATTAAATAACCCATAGTGGTTGATATGCCATAAAACCCCAAACAAACAAACAAACAAACAAAGTCTCTACCACAACGAGCATTATAAGTGTGACAATGAGTATATGTTAGCATTACAAAAGTGACAACAAGTATATGTTTGAGATTACAAAACATCTAGAATCCAACATTTTTTCCATAAGAAATAAAAGAATTTCATGTTCTTGACAAATAAATTCAATGTTTCTTACATTTTAAGGGATTTTTAGCATTACATTACATACAGTTCAACCCACATAGGTTTTATTATTGAATTTTGACTAGTATTTCTTTCATTTTCTGTTGATATTTATATCTTCTTAAACCAGCATTCCATGGTCGTTGGAATGACAATCAAACTGTCATAAGAAAAAGTAATTTAAGATGAAAGAAATCCTTATCAAAAATGAATAATGGCTGACAATGCTTCATCTAATAATAATAAAATTCAAGATAATATTACTACTAATACTACTAATGTAATAAAAAGCAAGTGAAATTAAGATGAAAGAAATCCTAGTCAAAAATGAATAATGGCTGACAATGCTTCATCTAATAATAATAAAATTCAAGATAATATTACTACTAATACTACTAATGTAATAAAAAGCAGGTGAAATTAAGATGAAAGAAATCCTAGTCAAAAATGAATAATGGCTGACAATGCTTCATCTAATAATAATAAAATTCAAGATAATATTACTACTAATATTAATAATATAATAAAATGCAAATGAAATTAAGATGAAAGAAATCCTAGTCAAAATACGAATTATAGCTGACAATGCTTCATCTAATAGCATTTTCAATAATTTTGCTGTATTCTTCAAAAGAATTGAATTGAAAATAATATTTACTTATTACTTACCTGATGTGTGTGTTTTAACTTAATGTTATTTATAAAATTTTTGTTTTTACATTTCCCATGATAATGTTGTCCCTGACTTTGGCAAAGTGTTTTTACTCTGACCAACATTTTTCATCCATAAGTCAGTCTTTTACCCTAAAAAGAAAAAAAAAGAAATTTAAGAAAAGGACAAATATTCCAAAACTGTCGATAGCAAAAATACCATTAAATATGAGATTTGAATATGTGAGTGTTTGTCTGGCTAAAATTTATGCTTTCATTAAATGGAGCTTGTAATTTACAGTGGACAGCACAACCTGCAAACAGTCTTCCAGGTTATCTCCCTTTTTAAGAAAACTGTATAATTTGTGCCGAGGACAAGCAACAAACCAGAGTCTCAAGATACATACACCCTCATCCTATTTCTCAAACTTTTTCTTACAGCTATGGTGACAGAACAAGCCTGTCCCTTACTCCCCTCATTTATCAGCTTGCATCAGAAGTGGAATGACTTAGATTAAATACCAATAAGAAAAAACAAGTACTGCTGTGTCAAGAGACAGTAAAATGACAAATGACAGGTTTATAATTGTCATATTCAGTGAGAATAGCTTACATTTTAAATGGAAGACCTTGTCTATTAAGTTATATTGTACATGGTATTATATATACATTATATATATAGAGGGTGTCCATAAAGTTTGTGTGCACTTTAAAAAATCTATAACTTTACTTGTATTTGCGTTAGAAATAATTTGTAAAAAGGATTAGAAAGAAGTAAATCTATATTTTTTAAGGTTTTATTGAAATTTTATTTAAGTTTCCACATGTCCTCCATCATTAGCAATACAAAGGGTAATACGATTTTGCAGTTCACAGAATACATTTGCCAACTGATTTAAAGTAATGCCTGAAATCACATTAGTTATTTTAGCAACACTTAAAAATAGGTACATTAAACTTTATAACATTTTTTCTATCGCAAATACAAATAAAGTTATAAATTTTTTAAAGTGCACACAAACTTTATGGACACCCTGTGTGTGTATATATATATATATATATATATATATATATATATATATATATATATATATTTTGAACAATAAAAAATATTAAAAAATTTAAATCTTCAGACACACTGGGTTGTATATTAATATTCCTTTGTTTTTATTATTATTTCATTCAGATTCCTCAACTAGTTTCAGCCAACATGGCCATCATCAGGAGAAAAATATTAAAAAATTTAAATCTTCAGACACACTGGGTTGTATATTAATATTCCTTTGTTTTTATTATTATTTCATTCAGATTCCTCAACTAGTTTCAGCCAACATGGCCATCATCAGGAGAAAAATGATTTTCTACTTGTTGGTAGCAGTGAACTATATATATATATATATATATATATATATATATATATATGCACATACACATGCACCGAGTGCAATGAATAAATTGTCAACTAAATTATGCAAAAATGAAAATAACTCTGACATCTCATTTTAAGAGATTTACTAAAATGACACAAAAATATCTCGAAATACTAAAGAGTAAATTTATTCAATAAAATTGCCATTGGCTTCAACCACATCTCCCAGATGATTTTGGAATCTTCTGCAAATCTTCTGGATGGTCTCCTTGTTTAAGTTGGTGAATGATGCCATAATCATTGCCTTCAGTTCTTTGGCGATACGAGGAGTTTTGTTGGTCTCTCGCTCAACTGCGCCCCACATGTAATAATCAAGGGGGTTGCAGTTTGGAGAGTTAGGTGGCCAGATGTAAGGGGTGATGTGGTCGCAGAAATTGTCTCACACTCATGACTGGGTTCTCCTGCTTATGTGGCATGGTGCAGAGTCCTGTTGTCAGACATAGGGTCTTTCAGCAGCTACCCTCAACCCAGGGCAGCACCGACCTCCTCAAGGCACTTGATGTAGGCCACCGTTTTGAGTCTGAGGCCCTGTGGGAAAATGAGGGAGGCATAACATTGTCATTGCTAATGATCGCTCCAAACACCATGCTGTTGACTGGATATATCATCCAACTCCTCCTGGATTCTCTGCACTGTCTTCAGATTGACACCCAAACCCTCCAAAATGTGTTTCCAGCATGAATGCCAAACAGTACAGCATTCCGTTTCCAAATTTCTGGTGGAGTGAATTGTGTCATGGTGCTCTTTTTCTCACAGACAGTGACCAACTGACCCTACTATACTGTGCAGTCAACAAAATCAAACAAATAATGCACAGGCACAAAATTAAAAAATATAAAATGGTGACAATTTACCCATCACACCGTGTGTGTGTGTGTGTGCGTGTGTATATATATATATATATAAATAAAAATAAAGGGTGTAATAGCAAATTTGTCTAAATTGTGTAACAGCATGGGATAAATGTCTATCCTACAAAATGTTTAATATCTAAAATGCCTAATTGAGTTTCTTTTTACCAGGTTTTCAGATAAGATGTCAAAGAGAACAAGTTAAATCGTTTTGTGTCAGCCCCACTATGTCTTCCCACTGAGCAATGGTGAGAGGAAAAAGATCATTCAGGCCTTCAGTAATGGTACCAGCATTCATACTCTGGCTTCCATCTTCAAAGTCCATTCAAGAACCATCAAGAGAATGGTGAATAAGTTTAGAAAAGAGGGAACAGTAGAGAGGAAAACTGGATTAGGAGATCACAACAGGAAGAGGGATCATCATTTCAACTTAGAGCTAAATGCATTCTCATGGCTCAAAGTAGAGTCCAATAGTTTTATAAAAATCTTTGGAGCATTCCAGTAAGATATCTTTAATCATTTCTCAACGGTTCAAAGCTTTGTTTAAGAATGGGACAATTTTGCTGCTACACACCTGGTATATATATATATATATATATATATATATATATATATATATATATGTATGTATGTATGTATATGTAGTTTTAAGGTATGCTATATTTATGGGTAAAAATGCCCAGTATCAGGGATAGAGCCTATGTAACTATAAGAGTGGCAAAATCTGTTTCATGCAATCTTCAGGCCATGTGTTTTAAATAATTTTATATATAACTGTTGCTGCTAACCCAAGAAACATTAGGATAATACAATAAATCAGAAATACCTGACCTTGCTACCTATAATGCCTCATTAGTTAATGATTGAATAAGCTCTTTGCATGTTCTATGGCTGTAAAACAACTTTAACAAGTGTTGCAATAACAATGCTAGGTATGAATACAGGTCATTATTTCAAGAAGTAAGAGGGTACAAATGAAAAATTAAAAATTGATAAGGTTTTCAATTTCACTGAAGCAGATGTTAAATGCATGAAAGTGTCACCTCTCTACCTTCCTTTTCTTTGTATCTTTCTTATTATATATTTTTATATATATTATAGAGGAGGCACGGTGGAGTAATGGATAGCAGCTTGGACTGAGGAATCAGAGAGCTGAGCTCGAATTCCAGTCAAATCCATTACATTCACTTACATGCTAATACCCTTGGGAAAGGTATTAATCCTCCTCTTCTCCCCCCCCCCTAACCAGCTATGGGTAAATAGCAGGACAGACTGGGTTCTATAGCCTTGGATGGCAACTGGTCTACAGCAGAAAGAAATAAGAACCTACTGTGGGGGGAAAAAAAAAAAATCTGCCTTGTCAGTCATGTATCAAAACATAAAGGATTGCTTAAGCGTGTATCACGCATGACACATAATTGACTGTTGTTCTTGTTGTTGTAATTATCACACTTCCACTGGTTCATCAAGTGCATGCTGATCTCTGTAACCTAGAAGAGTGCTTCTCAAACTATCTGATATGGCAGACCGCCATTTTTTTTCTCAATCTGTCACGTACCTATAATATTTTGTGGTAATATTAATTTATACCAGAAATTATATATATAATGAATATAATAAAAGTTGACTATCTTTTATCTTCCATTTATTTTGCAAAAAATAATTCAATATCAAAACATATAAAAAGTAATAAAAAAGAATATCAGAGATAGAGCATATGTAAATATAAAAGTGAACATTGAAGTCAACACTCAGAGGCGACAGGCTGTTTCATGCTAGACACAATCGTTAGGCCTGACGTGTGTGTGTGTGTGTGTGTGTGTATATATTATATATGCATGGTACTTATTGGAAAACACTCAATATCAGTGATAGAGCTAACATATTTACTTGGATTGATGTGAATTTGTGACGATCGCAGAGAGCGTGAACCCCAGGGTCACAAACTCACATCAATCCAACTAAATATATATAATATTTATTCAGAAATAATAACATATTCATGTTATAACAGCACTACAAAAATAGTCCTTTTGTTTCAACACTTCTGGTGTCTTGTCAAGTGATTGTGTTGATTGCAAAAGAGTATTATTTGTTCAATTCTGTATTGAGCACTCTTTTAAGAATAATGTTTTTGGTTATTGGAATTTTATTCCATCTGTACCAACCCTGTAATTATCAGGTCATCCCATAAGTTCTGTCTGAATTTTGAAATTTAAAACAAGTGACCAAATGTTACATTTAATTACAGATTCAATCAACAATGTATTTTCCCTGATTATCTATGACTTCCTTCCATCTATTAACAAGCTTACTAATTCCATTACTGTAAAATTCTTTTGGCTTTGATTCGAAGAACTCACAAATGTCAGTTTTAACCTCTTCCTGTGTTACAAAAGCTGTTTCTTCCAAATGATTCTGTAAGCTATGAAACAAATGGTAGTCTGAAGGAGCAAGGTCGAGAGAATAAGGTGGATGAGGAATTTTCTCCCAACCAAGTTCTTCAATCTTTTGTGACGTGATTCTTGCTGTGTGTGGTTGTGCATTGTCCTGATGAAACATCACTTGTTTTCAATTCACTAGAGCAGGTCTTTTTTTCCTCAAAGCTTGGTTCAAACGCTCTAATTGCTGACAATATACTTGAGCATTAATTGTTGCATTAGGTGGGAAGAATTCAAAGTGGATTATTCCTTGGTGATCCCACCAGATTGAAAGAACTTTTTGCCCATGAAGTTCCCTTCTCGGCTGTGGCTGGGGTCTTTCCCCTTTATCAAGCCACTGTCTACGATGCTTAACATTTCGATAAAAGATCCATTTTTCGTCGCCAGTCACAAGTCTATCCAAAAAAGGTGAAACAAGTTGGCGAGAATGGAGAGAAGAGCAGATGTCAACTCGGGATTTGAGGTTGTTTTCAGACAATTCATGAGGCACCCATTTTCCAAGTTTAGGAACTTTTCCAAGTTGTTGAAGATGACGATGAACAGTTGTATGGTTTGAACTGAGAACCACTGTCAATTCCTCAACTGATAAAGCAGGATTTTCTTCAAGGGCTGCTTCAAGAAGCCTTTCATCAAACTCAACTGGACATCCGGTTCGATCTACATCTTCAAGGGTGAAATCTCCACCTCTGAATTTTGCAAACCATCTTCTGCAAGTTCTTTCATTCAAACATTCCTCTCCATAAACTGAGTGAATGTTTCTAGCCACTTCAGCTGCTGAGTTTCCTTTCTTGAACTCATAAAGCATTATGTGCCTCAAATGATTCTTGGGTACTTCCATGTTAGCAGGGTTTTAATCAAACAAAATTTAATTTTATTGTTCTCTGAAATAAAATTTGATCAGTTTAAATGCATCTAAACATAAAAAATAATGTTCAGCTCCATTAGACATTATAAAATACTCTTTAAATTTCGTTCATTTTAACAAAAAGTTAAAATTTGGACAGAACTTATGGGATGACCTAATATATACCAAGGAGAAAAATTGCCCAGCCCCAATGACCACTGTTGTCCATATTCACCGACCCCCACCTCTCTCAGTGTAATGAGGAAGGTTTTCTACATTGAAAGTAAAAAGAGAACAGATACTATACTTTGATCCCAGCTAAAAGGCCAAAATGAATGCAGGAAGGATGTGATAAAAGGTCTTTATGCAGCGGGGGACATGCACATGCCAAGACTTAAAACTGCCCAATCTCTGTGACCAGTATTATGCTGGCGTCTATGTCACACTGACCCCTCCTCTTTTAGTGCAATGAGGAAGGTTTTTATGCAGGGTTGGAATCCCCAAGACAGGCCTTCGAAAATGAGAGAACAGGTACTACATTTTGATCCAGTCAAACGGTCGAGAAAAAAGCTTAGATGTGGCACAAGGCCCAAAGTATGTGGCACCTTGGTTAAGATCGAACTTACTATTCAGTCATAATTGATCTCTAGCGAGACAAGCTTGCTAACCATTTACACCACGTCGAAGTGCCCAAGAAGATTATTTATTTTGTAAAAATGCAAAATTGTGGCACAAGGCCGAAGGAATAATGGGGAGAGGTTGGTCTTCATTAGCTATCCTAGTCAATCACAATCACGACCCATTCATTCATTATAATTTGTCCATTCACCACAACGACTCATTCGTCACCACTTAATCCAGATACCAAAATACCGCATATTCACAGGGGACCTACAAAACATCCCATGATGTAAAAAATGAAAGATTGTGATGTAACACTGTGTAACAGTCGTGTTTCACTACTACAACATTTATTATTGTCACAAAAAAAAGATTTGAATTTGATAACTATTGGGAAGGTGGTAGGAGAAAATTCGTCAAAAGAACCAAATAATTCTTCATTCAAGAATACTGTAGTCAGTGTAGTGTAGTGTAATGTACATGATATGGGATATTAACAAATATGATGTTTTTTAAATTAATAATAATGTTTATTGTTTAGAAAGTCAACAGGTAAAAGTCGTAACACCAAAAAAAAAAAAAAATCATTATTAAAGAAACAGAAACTGAACAGCTTGGTTACCATGACGACAAAGTCTTTTTAAAAAGACATTTGAAACAGAGGACTAGAATTCTTCTAATTCTAAAATAAAATTAAATTAAATTAGAAATAAAGAAATATGATAAAAAAAGCAAAATACAATAAAATAAAAAATGATGTTTAATTTTCGTATCCGAGTATTAAAGAAATTGAAAACAAAAAAAAATTTACAATGTGGACGTCATTTGTTCAAAATTCTTCGTTTTTTTTGTTTTAAATTGTCAGTATAACTGTGAAGAAAAGTTAAATTCCAAACTATGGTTTTATAATTGAACTCTTATGTTTTTTTTATCTTAATATTTCTGCAAATTCATTCTACAGATTTTTTTTAAGAATATTACAACCGTCTTCGTTTAAAAATGAATTATACACCTGAAAGGAAAAGAAATAGAGATTTTTTTAATAAATCTTCAAATTATTGTTTAAGATTTTTAAATGAAGTAATAATGTAATTTTTGTTTAAATATCTAAATTAATAAATAATTTAAGTCATCAAAGTAAGAAAGAGCCGAGAAAACCGGCTGTTTTTATTATGTTGTGATTTAGAAAAATAAAATAAAAAATAACCCTAAAAAATAAAAATAAATTTCCTTTTTACATTTTTTAGATTATTTGTAGAGATTTTTTAGATTTAAAACAAAAATTATAGCAAAAAAAAAATGCAAGCTACTCTCAGAGTTTTTAACAAACCAAATAATGAGTCATTTCATTTGCTACTATAATTAAATAAAAGCAAATTAAATGACTCATTAAATTTTAATTTAATTTTAGTCTCTAAAATAAATTATTTAGGTCTACCTGATGAAAACTGAACATGTGATAAAACATTGAAACCTCTTTTTTTCAACATAAATTTAAAAATAAAATGAGTGTTTTTTGTTGTTTTGACGGCTGATGAAATAATTTATTATTTAAAGAAGTTGTTTCTGTAAGTAACTGGGGAAAGGTGTGTGCTTTCCTTTATTTCTTTCTTTAAAAGCAGTACTTAAGAAAGAATTAGAATTTAAAAGTAAAAAAAAAAAGGTTAATTCTTCGTACAGTTCGGTGCTTATAAAACTCACGATGCCAATAGAAAGACTAACATTAGAACTAATTTTTTTTTAGTTTTCTATATTTTTGGGGGTGAGGGTCCGGTCGAATTTTTTAGCATAAAATTTGAAGTTACTTTAAATTTCATTTTTTCCAGAAGAAACCTTGAAAAATTGCAATTAAAACGTCAAAGATTTATTTTAATCGAAAAATATGTATTTAATTTTAGATGACCCACCAAAACACAAATTTATTTTCTTTTAATTAGTCACAAAAAAAGAACTTAGTGCCAGCCAAATATTTTAATTTTATACAAGTTTGGACAGAACAAAAAAGAAAAAAAATGTCATAAATGTACAAAATATCATTTATTTAATTAGTAAAAAGTGAGCGAATATCTGCAAAAGTGGGGGATTAGCTTGGAAAGGGTAAGCACTATAAAATAAGCCCTTCATTTTGTGTCCACTTTTGAATTTCCTTTTGATACAAGTTCTTCTTCCTCTCTATTTTGCTTCTTTTTGTTTTCGCTTAAATATCAAAATTATCGAATAAAACAGCATATCTGAGATGTAAAACTAGTAAAAAAAATCGTCTAAGATCATCCTGCAATTGTATACACTTTATAAATAAAGAACACAAGAAGAAATTTGACATTGTTCTTAGTCTTCTTCTTGGAGATCGTTAAAAAAAAAAAACGTACATGTATTGTAAAGTAAAATAATAAGGGAAAATGAAATAATGTAACGTACAATGAACACAACAGAAATAAAAGAAAATTAGACAAATGAAAAGAAAGTTACCCCCACCCCAGGAAAAAATAAACTAAAAAGACAAATAAATACCATTTTAAATAATAAATTTCCCGAAGATGGTAAAAAAAACACAAGAAGAATAAAGAAAGGGATAATTCATTAACTACCTTTTTCTCTCCTTTTTTGGTCTCTTCCAGTAACTTTGGGCTTCTTTTTACGTTTCCTGCGAGACAGATTTATCCTGAAAATTCCCAACAAGCTGCCAAATAATAATAATAACAATACAAGACTACAAATTTTCTTCCCTTTTTTTCTTTTAGGGGCAAGAGGGGGGAACCATACACACCCTCGCGCACTAGACACCCCCGTAGAATGCAAATAATGCAGTCTCCCTACATCTCTTTTGTGCGTGGGGTGTGTTTTTTGGGGAGTTTTTTTTAAGGAGAGAGGGAAGAGAGAAAAAGATTTGGTTTATTGTAAAAACTAAAAAGAAAGAAAGAAAATGGTTCTACCAAGGAGGAGGGTGAATGGCGAAAAATATTCTTTATTCTGACTGCTGCCGTTTGCTTTGGCAACTATTAGAACTACTATTACTTAGTTCCTGTGCTTATACATTGGTATTGGTATATTACAGCGTTACTATTCGTTAGGCTAGAGTCCCATGTTTAAAAAAATAGACGATGGAAACACTTTATTAACTTCAGTTTGTTTGTTGTTAGGGAAAAAATGGTAACAGAGAAAGTAATATTTTCGTTTAAAATAAAAATAAAAACATTTTTTTTCTTTTCCTAAGTTAATTTTCTACTAAATTAAAATTAAAGTTAAATTAAATTTATAAACCAGAAATTGTCGACTATTCCGAGAATGCCTTCTGGTGAGTCCCAAACTAGCGAAGAAGAATGTTTCTCAGGAAGAAGCACTTTTCTTAGTTGTTGACCAATTTTTTATCCCATGATGAAAGCCTCAGCAGCTCAGCTGGTCTTGATTTTGAAATATAGTCTTTGAATTATGCATTTATTTTTTCTTCTTTTTACACAGTAACAAAAATATATATTCCGTCGGAGAGGATTCTAAATTAAGAAGACACATTTACTACGAAATTATTTTTATTTTCCTCTTCATCAAACTGAGGGCTTCGCTTCCCGGACAACGCCAGGGATCTTGCTAGTTGTCAATTGAGAAGACTTACTTTTTTAATTAAAAAGTGACATAATGTTCTTCTTACTGTTCTTTCTCTTGTTGTTCTTTTTTAAATATTACAATAAGAATTTATGGTCATACGATGTTATTCTTTGTTATGGAAATGTACAATTCTTTTAAGTTTTATGGTAATTAAAATTTTAAACTTTAGTTACTTAATAAAATTAAATTAATTCTTAAAATTAAATACTAGTTACATTCATTACAATTATTATCTCTTGTGCTTTGAATGTTTCGTTTCTTGATTTGAAAAAAAAATGCCAAATGTTTTTTTTTCCATAATTAGTGACTAAAATTTTATTTTTATTTTCTAACGACAAAAAGTTGTAAACTTTTATTTCATGAAATATTAAATTTAATTTTAATTCATAATTTTCTGACACTTCACAATTTTTTTTTCTTAAATCAGATGAATTTTTTAAAAGTAATTTTAGTTTTGTTTTTTTTTTAGTTTTTTATATCGCCTTTTTTTATTCGGCAAAAAATTTTAACTTTTTTTCGTTAAATTTTGATGTTAACTTTTGTTAAATTAAAAAAAATATATTTTATAATTTCTTTAAAAATTAAAATCATTTTAAAACTTCCTTGTTAATATTTTTTTATTAAATATTTTTATGACAATTTTTTGTTAAGATTCGTTTAAACTTTAAAAAGTGTATTTTTCTGCGAAAATTTATTTTTCTGTTCACTGCTTTTGTTATTTTCTTTTAGAAACTGTTCAATGTTCATTTTCGATAAAAAGTTTTATAAAAATCAGTGACAGAAAGAGCCCTAAAGTGTGGCCTCAATTTAATGTCAAAAAGATTCAAAACTTTATCCAATATTAACATCAGATGTTCAATTTCACAATGATTGTAAAAAAAAGAAACGTACTGCTAAAAATGGACCATGATTTTTTTCACTCATTAAACTACGAAAGCCTAAAAGGGGAAAAATGTTTATTTTATCGAGTAAATAACCTAGTGTTTAAGATGATTCAGGTTTGGGAGGTTGAGGTTTTCGTAACACTACCTTGATGCAGAGAAAAACAATTTTTATATTTTTTTATTTTTATTATTATTTTAGGCTTTCGTACTTTAGAATACGTTTTACAGACTCACGATAAAGCACCGCTATTTACATAAAAGAAATGTAAAACCGACCCAAAATAAGCTCTAGAAAATTTTCAAGTTAATTTTTCTGAAAAATGAAGTTCATAATTCATTCAACGAACAAAGATACATGGATTTACTTTCAAACGTTATAGTGGACACTTTATTTGAAATTGACGTCCAATAACTATTTAAAAACTGTGTAATTTAATTATTACTGTGTAATATGTACGTCAATCGGCCTGTAGTCTTGAGAAATCTAAGTAAACTTTTAAAGAAAAAGCGCCCACTAGCAAGGATCGAACCCGCGTCCCCTAAAAAGTGTTCACTGTTCACTAGTAACATTTTTATTTTGTTGAAGTAATAAAAATATCGGATTAAAAAATAAATCTAATTGATAATTCTTTAGACTAGAGATTTTATCTTTCTTCAAAAAATACAATAAGAACTTAAGTTTCTGTTTTGTTTTTTAACCAAACCTATGCAATTTTTTATGTAGTCAATATTTTGAATGTACCACATAACGCAACTCTCGCAAGTAATAATTTTTAAATAAAATTGTATTTTGAATTTTTTTCCCCCAAAAAAATGCTCCTGCATTCATTCAGGCATAAGAAATGATGTCTGATATTGTTCTAGTTGAGAACAAATTAAATTTTAAAAGTTTATTTTACAACCAACAAAAAATTACTCCCAAAATATTACCATAACTACTAAAGTACTATTATTGCAAATTTTATACTAAATTTCACTCAATACATTGCCTAAGAGCCATTCATGGTAGAGGGTTACTGAATGTAAGAGGAGGTAGAAGAAAGCAAAGATTCGGAGGATAGTGATTCACTTAAGTTAAAGAGGTTAAGAGTGTAGTATTCAGGAAAGCATCCACACGGGAGTTTCTTCAACAAAGTAGCAGTTTTCTAAAAACAAAAATAAAAAATGCGTTTGAGTGGAACTTCCACCTTACAAATGGAATACGGAAAATATAAGAATTTGAAAAGGATAGTAAAGGGAGCTAACCCATTACAATTCAAAGTTAAACCGAGAACTTGAAATCCTTACTAATCCGGGACTCTGCAAATCAAAGTCCCGTATTCTTAATCCTCCAACTTATCACTTTATTCTTTTTATTTGTATGTTGTATGATATAAAAAATATTTTGTACACACTGGGAATAATTCATGCTATGTAGCAGTGTTTTGGTGGTTTTTAAAGCATAGCTTAGATGTGGCGCAAGACCAAAATTATGCGACACCCGGTAAATATCGTACTCAGTTGTAATTAATCTTCTAATGGGACAAGCTTGCCACTGTGTGGTGTTGTATGAGCGTAAGAAAAGGTTAGAAGTGTGGGGATTGTATATTGATAAAACAAAAATACAAAAAAATAAATTAAATAAAATAAAAAGAAGAATCTCCCAGGATGCCCCCGAAAGGAAGAGCAAATGGTGCATGCGCAAAATAAAGAGGGGCTTCCTGGCGCCAAAGACAAACGAGAAGAATCGCTTTATTTTCCTTTAAACATTCAACGAGTAAACACGTATCTTTTGATCGGGAAGGCATTTACCTTCAACAGGCCGTTGTTACTGTAATAAAGTTTCTGAATTCATTTTCAGTGTCTCCGCCTCCTTCTTCCCTTTGCACCTTTTATTTCAGGAACAACAAGAATTCAACGTGGTTTTGAAGTTTGAACAGAATAACCCAAGAATTATAATCTCTCTTTTTGTTCCTCTTTAAAACTCCAAAGAAGTTCATAGGGTTATGCAAGAAAGACAACAGTTAACCCTCGACTTGAAGAGGTCAATATTGTAGTGTTCATGAAAACATCCAGCCGGGAATCTGTTCTGCAAAGCAACAGTTCTTAGGAAAAAACTAGCCAAGTGTAACTTATTTCCTACTAACAGAATACGAAGAGAATTGGGCCTGTCGGAGTTACTTCCTCCTTAATTCCCTAATTGTTCACTACACTATAAATACTGGGTGACTTTTCTCTTTTTCACTTTGCTTTTCAGCGAACATATCTACAATGTAAGCTCTCTTAGAAGTTAGTATAGAAAAGAAACGGGTTACAGAAAAGAAAATAATTGACGTAAAATCGCATACACTGGATTCTATACACAGAGAGAGAGAGAGTGGGTTGTGATTAGCTTGTGAAATCGTCTCAGAACGATATGCGACTCTTGATTATTGTAGCTTGTTGGACGTTTCCATTTCCAGTGGTAGTAATAATAGTAGCAGTAGCAGTCTTAGATTTTTGGAGGAGTAATTCGCTTCTTCGTACGTATATCAACAAAATATGTGCCTGGCTCCAACATCTGACGTCACTCCCAATCTCCGACCTCTCTCTCCAGCTAGACTGCACTCAACGACAGACCAGCCAACCACTCCCTCAACAGATTTCTGTGCGCGTTTATATAGATAAACCTGGTTGATCACAAATCGACCCTTGGTCCGCACCCGATAATCATGAGTGTCGCTGTCAACCCAAAACCATGAGAGTTTCAAAGCTCTTCATAGCTGAGGAAGCCCTATTTCAAATTTTAACCGATAAAAATTATTTCGATCATCTCTATTCTTCTTGTAATGACCCAATTCAAAATGGGCTAGATCAGATTTCCATCAGTAAACAAAATTGTTCTGATCTAATTTCGCTGTTCAAACCTACTCCGATTTCAATAAAAAAAATATGTGTGTGTGTGTTTCTGTTATGGGAACTTACCTATAGCGATAATGGACTCTTCCTGACTTTATAAATACTGCGCCTCTCTGAGAGAGAGGGAAGAGGAATGAGTTGAGACTTAACGAGTCAAGACATAGTAGTTCACTCTAAAGCAGACTGACAGTTAATACTAACACCTTCAACTTCTTGTATTATATTGCTGTTGTAATATATCTTTGTTATTTACTACTCTTGTGTCCGTGTTGTTCTTCCTTGGTTCTACCTTGGACCATAACCGTGGTGCGAGGATATTGGACCATAACCATAGCAACGAGGACTGAAGAAACAAACTCTACGCGGAGAAATTCTAAAAAAGTATACTCAAGAAACAAGTTCTACGTGGAGAATCTACAAAAAATCTTTTACTATTGGTCGTCCGTACAGAGGCGATGTAGGTAGTGAGAAAAAAAAACAAAAAAAAAACAAGTTATACGCGAACATAAAAAAGAAAAAAAGAGAAAATTTTCTTTTTGGACATCAACTTTACAGTAGTAACAAAGACCTGAAGTATAAACTAAAAGAAAAATACTTACACATAATTACGGTAAATATGGAAGCCTTTAAGGCAACCATATTGGAACTTATGAAAATACAATTTGAGCAGTAACAGAAAAAACGAACAGAAGTATCTTGAACTACAAGAATTATTGCTACGTGTAATAACAAATAAAGGGCAAAATTCCGAGAATGAAACCGTTCTCTCGCAAAATGCTATATGGAGCTCTATCGAAGACTTCACGTATGCACCGGACGAAGACAAAACCTTCGCAGCTTACTTCAGAAGGTACGAAGATTTATATGAGTTTGATTGCGGGAATTGGTCAGACGCGAGAAAAGTACGTCTACTAGTAAGAATATTAGGGTCATGCGAATACTCTAAATTCGTAGACTACATCCTACCGAGGAAAACAAACGAATTAAATTTCAAGGAAGCCATAAAACTGTTAACAGAACTTTGTAGCCCAAATACCTCATTATTCCACAAAAGATGGAAATGTCTGAATCTAACAAAAACGGACAGCGAAGACTAACATTCGCTTCCATTGTGAACAAACACTGTGATGACTTTAAGTTATCTGAACTCAGCCCGGACAGTTTTAAATGTTTAATATTCGTTCAAGGCCTGGTTTCGACAAAAGACGCGGAGATCAGATGCAGAATTCTTACAAAACTGGAGAATGAACCAGAATTGACGCTACAAAAATTGGCTGAAGACTGTCAGAGATGTATAAGCGTAAAGAAGGACTCGAAAGATATAGAAGAGTCTGGCATCGCGTACATACGTAAAGTACAACGACAAATACGTTTTTGTCCCTCCTCAAAAACAAACCAAACCAATTTTCCCTCCTCAAAAACAGTTCAAACAAATTTTTCTACTTCAAAAAGTCAATATCAGAAAAAACTACCACCCAGTCCATCCTATCGCTGTGGGACTTTGCATTGGTATAAAGATTGTCGATACCACTTTAAGACTTGTCTTTCATGCAAAAAAAGTGGATCATAAAAGTTCTCATTATTGGACTAGGAAAGAAAGCAGAGTAAGAGTCACTAGGACTGACCAAGCGGATGAGACAAACATACGTAAATACGTGCAAGTAGAAATTTTAAAAAGAAAAGTCAGACTACAATTGGATTCCGGTTCGGGTTTAACTATTATTAACGTACAAACATGGAGAAAATTGAACAAACCGACCATGTTGAGAACCGATAAAATTGCTAGGTCGGTAACTGGGAAAATATAAAATTTGAAGGAAAAGTTATTACAAATGTGACATTCAATGGAATGACCAAAAAATTAAAAATGTATATGCTAAGAAACAGAAAATTTATTTGGAACGGACTGGATGCAGAAATTCGATCTCTGGGATTTACTAATAAGTACGTACTGCCAAAAAGTGAAAAGTTTATCGACCGAGGCAGATAAATTAAAGAAGAAACTAAAAGAGAGTTTCCCCGTAGTATTTTCAGCCGGCCTCGGGAGGTGTAAAAAATGGTAGCAAATATAGAAATAAAAGAAAATGTACAATCTATCTTCAAGAAGAAAAGGAACGCACCTTTTGCTTCAACAGAGAAAATAGATCAAGAGTTGGAGAGACTCTAAAAAATCGGTATATTGACAAAAGTAGAATATAGTCAATGGGCCGCACCTACGGTTTACGTCAAAAAGAAATCGGGGGAGATACGAGTATGCGCTGATTTCTCAACGGGATTGAACGCAGCGATAAAGGATTACCACTATCCTCTACCCAGTCCAGAAGAAGTGTTCACAAAATTAAACGGAGGAAAATTTTTCTCAAAAATAGACTTGAGCGAAGCGTACCTACAAATACCAGTAGACGAGGAAAGCTCGAGATTATTGTGCATAAATACACACAAAGGATTATACAAGTTCCAAAGATTACCATTTGGAATTAAAGTCGTGCCGGCAATATTTCAACAAATAATGGATACTATGCTAGGCGGACTTGATTTCACGATTGCATATCTGGATGACATACTGATAAATAGTAAAAACATTGAACAACACTGGGAGCACGTTCAAGAGGTTTTCAGGAGAATACAAAACTATGGTTTCAAGGTAAAAGAAAACAAATGCGATTTCTTCACGAAGGAAATAAAATATCTGGGCCATATCATCGATGAAGAAGGAAGGCGACCAAACCCAGAAAGGGCAACGACAATAAAAAAAATGCCAGCTCAAAAAAACGTGGCCGAATTACAAAGCTTCTGAGGCTTAGTGAGTTATTACCAAGAAGTCATTGCAAACATGCATAAATTACGCGCACCCCTAAACAAACTGTTGAAGAAGGAAAAAGTTTGGGAGTGGACAGATGAATGCCAGAAAACGTTTGACAAAATAATTAAGACGCTAACCGCGGACCTATTTTTAGCGCACGATGACCCAAAATTAGAAATAATAGTCCCAAGTGACGCGAATGCCTATGGAGTCGGGGCATGCATACTGCATAAAATGCCGGATCGCGCATGCTTCAAAAAAACCCATCGCGCATGCTTCAAGAACTTTGATACCAGCAGAAAAAAAGTTATTCACAAATCGAAAAGGAAGCGCTGGGGATTATTTTTGCAGTTACAAGATTTCATAGATATGTTTACGGGAGATTTTTTACTTTACAGACGGACCACAAGCCCTTATTAACAATATTTGGATCGAAGAAAGGTCTATCCGTTTACACAGCAAATAGGTTGTTTTAAGAATTTTACTGAACTACAATTTCAAATCGGAATATCTGCCAACGAATAAAATTGGGCATGCAGATGGTCTCTCGAGACTAATACCTAAGAAAACCGGAGCCATTGGAATATTCCGTAATTGCAGCCCTACGACATGAAGAAGATATCAGGACATCACTATGTAGTACAGTTCGAAACCTCCCCGTCACACTACAAGAGATAAGATATGAAGCAATAAATGATGAATTCATAAAAGAGACAAAAACAAAAATTGCAGAAAAAAATGAAAAGGTATCAGACAGTTTTTCGTCATGTGACAACGTTCTATTATATAACGAAAGGGTAGTAGTTCCAAAAACACTACAAAAGCGAATCCTAAAGGATTTCCACATGGGCCATCCAGGAAAGAACAGAATGAAATCGTTAATGTGTAGTTACGTATATTGGCAAAACATGGATCAGGACATTACACAGATGGTGGAAAATGCAAGGGTTGTCCCTTAGCAGCAAAAGCACCGCCGATTATCCATAAGCCTTGGCCAGAGACAGATCGACCATGGTCAAGAACACATGTAGAGTTCGCAGGTCCAATTGCCTCTCTCTGCCTTTTTTACAAGTACTTTCACGGTAATTGCTCCGAGGAGCTGCTTTCGCTTGTCCCTAGGCCTCGTGAAGTTAAACGCCCCACGAGGCTGGCATCCCGCTCCCACCCCTACACCATGGAAACTGTTAGATGCAGACGTCTCTTCTACTCCAATAGCTTCATGTCTCGCTCATCTCGCCTATGGAACTCCCTTCCCTATTACTGTTTCCCTGACAATTACAATCTCCAACGGTTTAAGTGTAGCGTCAATCGACATCTCAAGTTGCCTTGATCTATCCACTTCCCTTCTCCACATCCTTTCATTTTTCATTCCTATCTGCTCTCGCTCCAAATCTTCTGTAACCCCCTTGCCTTGATCGATCCACTGTCTTTCTCTTTCTCCACATCCTGTCCTTTACCACTCCTATCTGCTCTTCCTCCAACCCTTCTTTAACCCCTTGCGCGATAGTGACTTCCAGCCTTGCTTGGGGTGATACGCTTAAAAAAAATGATTTCTACTATTTGATCATAGTAAACAGTTATAGTAAATGGCCAGAAGTGCTTCGTTGCAGAAAACCTACTTCTGAAACTACCATAAATTGCCTCGACGAGTTGTTTGCTCGTTTCGGAGTGGTTGATTGTCTAGTCACTGATAATGAGACACAATTCACATCTGTGGATTTTCAAGAATTTTGCGAAACTTTCCAAGTTAAACATATCAAATCCCCGCCATATCACCCAAGGTCAAATGGGCAAGCGGAGAGATTTGTAGACACACTCAAAAGAGCGTTAAGGAAAGCATATGACGTGCCTATAGAAAAGGCGTTGCAACAATTTTTACAAGTATATCGAATTACTCCAAACAGTGCTACGCCATCGGCATTATCACTCGCAGAAGTGATGTTCGCCCGAAAAATCAGATCAGTATTTGACAAATTGCTATCAAAACAAACAAAACAAATACCAATGTCGTACGCACCTAAAAGAAAATTCTACCCAGGAGAGAAAGATTTTCAAAACGTATAAAAACAATACATCCTACTGGGAGCAGGGTACAATTGAAAAAAGAATCGGGAACATGGTTTACACAATACAGGGCCCGAAATTCTCACATAAAAGACATGTAAATCAAATAAGAAAAAGGCTGTTAGATGATTCTAACGGTCCACCTCAGGAAGAAGAAGTGATGGATACCATATTCGATACATTCGATATGCAAAGGCCGCAAATAATATCTGAACCACGAAAATCGACCAGGAAAAGAAAAGTCACAGAGACTTTAATAATAAATCCAAAGAGAAAAAAATACTAAAGACCCCTGCGACGCAAAAGCTTTGAAAGGGGGGTGTTATGGGAACTTACCTATAACGATAATGGACTCTTCCTGACTTTATAAATACTGCGCCTCTCTGAGAGAGAGGGAAGAGAAATGAGTTGAGACCTAACGAGTCAAGACATATTAGTTCACTCTAAACCAGACTGACAGTTAATACTAACACCTTCAACTTCTTGTATTATATTTCTGTTGTAATATATCTTTGTTATTTACTACTCTTGTGTTCGTGTTGTTCTTCCTTGGTTCTGCTTTGGACCATAACCGTGGTACGAGGATATCGGACCATAACAGTTTCCCAACTCTCTCTCTCTCTCTCTCTCTCTCTCTCTCTCTCTCTCAATGACCAAAGTTAGCAATGAAACATGAAACGTCTTTCATCTTCAACAGTAAGCCGATCAAAATCCTTTGAACTCGTCACACAGTTCCAGGCTTTACGTTAACATGATTCCAGCCTGAAAGAACACTCACTCACGCAGCAATATTTTATCAGGGACAATCAACTCAAGTTTTCCACATTCAACTTGATACAAGAATCTTTTTCATACGCTTTCAAGCTAAACGTTATTGTAATTAACATAAACACAGCTTGTTAAGAACCACTTATTCCAGCTACAGAATATTCTCTTCGAACAAGTGAAAACAAGTCAAAGAGCCACAATTCTGTAATCCTTAAAGTTGTCGTAAAATATATTTCTTTACTTTAAGTACAAACTTGAACTGTTTTTTCTTCTTAAATTACAATAATACCCAAACTAACACACTTTCTCATTACTATACAGACAACAACTTACAATCTATCAAACCAGATAACATTGCAATCCAAACAACAATTTGACAACATTTCAATCTAAACATAAAAGGACGTTTGAACTTTTTAAGACCACATTTTACTCCAGTTGTTTGTATCTCTTGTTTATATAAATATTTTATTCATTGTTGTGTAAAAACTGTTGTTTCTAATGTTTGTCCTTCTTCTATGTTTGTTTAACACTAAAATTTTATGTGAGAGGAAATTGTTAATTTCATCACGCAGCCTAATTTACTCAACAATTTTTCACCCATATAATTTAATCTATTAACACAACCTCTACAACTTGAACTTAAAAAATCTCTCTAAATTAGGTATGTCCAATTTTGACCTTTTTAGCGTTTTTTTTTTAGTTGTTTTTTTGTCAGTTGAAAGACACATTAATTTCGAAATTCTTGTAAAAATTAACTACTTGTTGGATTTTAATGAAAACTTCAGAACTTATTCAGAAATGAATGAACTTATTTTAGAAGTGTTTGTCTCTTTGAAAGTCATGGTATAATTTCTTTTTTTTATATCTGTTACCCCCCTCGAACTTAATTTTATGAAAACACAAAAAAAATTTATTTGCAACCTGAATTTTTTTTTTTAATTAAATGCACAAAACTCTGAAAAATCTAAATCAGCGATTTTTTTGTTAAAAAAATGTCCGAAATTGTCCAAACTTTTACCTCAATTGTAAAAATACAAAACCCAATAAAACTAAGACAATATTTAATTAAGAAAGTTTTTAATGGCTTTTCTGAATAATATATACGAAGGTAATTATTATCTGAAAGAAAAAGATTTTTTTGATGAACAATGAATTTTTACATTAATTTTCTTTTTTTTTTCAATTTTAAGTACACAATATGACAAAAGGTTGTTATATATTTATACATTAAGTTCTTTCTGCAACCTTATGGAAATGATATATTATGTTCTCTACTTTTTAAAGATCCTAAATTTGAAAGCTTATTAAAATCTGACAACCATAATTATTTTAAAAATAATTTTTAATATTCCAAAATTGTATTTAAAATCGTCTACAACGAAAGTACGGATGCACATTGTTGAAATAATATCACATGAGTAGTTTCCTTTGATAGAAGCAAGTTTTTTTTTACTTCAGAAATGGCTTTGATTCGTTCAGTAACAAGAAAACAACGCTTGTCAAGTTTTCTGAATATCGTCGTATTATTTTCAATTTTTTTCTTTTTCTATTCAAATATAATCGAATAGTGGGATAAAAGAAAATATCGACTATTTACAATTACAAAAAAAAAAAAAAAACGCCCTTGGAAGTCCACCCAAATTTTCAAGTTTGAAATCGAATGCATAAATTCATTGTACATTACTTTGGAATTATTATCCACACGACAAATTATCAATTAAAACGATTTTTGGAGTTTAAATTTTCTGGAGTTAGCTCGCTACTACTCAAACTAAAAAATACTTTTTGAGTCAAAACAAAACCAACATAGCATGTTAATTTTATTAATAAATAAAATAAAACTCATATTAAAATTACTGCCATATAATTATTAATAAATAGAAAAAAATCTGCCTTAATAAAAAAGAAATAAAATCTCATTTCATTAAGTTAACCAGTTTCAATTAATGGTGTTTCATGTAATTTTTATATTCCCAGAAAAATATTTCATGACTGAAATAATAAACCTCAATTTAAAAAAATGAATTTTTTTTACTGTTTTATTTTTACTTGTAAAATTTGATTTTCTTTCATAATTTAAATGTTATTTTCAGTGCAGAATTCTTCCTCAAACGTAAGGTAAAAAAAAAAAAAAAAATTTGAAAGTGAATTTTTTTTAAAACAATCTACTAACCAGATTTACTTAAAATTAGAACGAATTATATCACTTCTGTGCTACCATCCAATAAATTTCCGTACCGTAAGTTGTGAATATATTGACGTACATCAATCAACGCCTGTGAAAATAGACCACCCTGGTTGGAAATATAGCTCTTAAAAAATTTTCTGCTAAAAATGTAAGTAATGTTTCTTTCAAATTACATTAAGTATACTTTAATCATTCTAAATTTCCTAAGATAACAAAAGAAAAAGGTGTAATTGATTTTTCATGATTTTTTAACTAACAAACTATGATCTTTCCGACAGAAATGTCGATAAGTTCCATTTTACGAAATTTTTTGACTCGAAAAAAAACAAGATTTTTTAATAAAATTTTTAACATTTATAGGAAGGATTAAAAAATCTGAAAAAATATTCAGAAAATACTTTGGTCTTTCCTCTTTAATAACAACATAAATATTTAAACATTAAAAAATTGTTTTATCAATTTGGGGACCTTTTGTCGTCAAGGTATACCACTTTTTAGCGAAATATTGGACATACCTACTCTAAATTGACTCATCCAGGAGTAACCATTTTGTATCACTTTTCAAACCGTCAATTCTCTCTTCATATTCATACTATATCAAGTATGAATGCGTATAAAAAATATAATTACAGTGTAACCCGGATATAAGAGAGTTGTCGGCACCGGATAAGAAGTATCTTATATCCGGGTTTCTCTTATATCAGGGTTTGGTCTATTTTGTTTAGGTAAGTATGGCTCTAATTTGGGACCAGAGAAAATATATCTTATATCCGGGTTTCTCTTATATCAGGGTCTCTTATATCCGGGTTACACTGTACTTTCAATATTATCAGTAAACTTTATCATTAGCCGTTTTTATAATTGCTTAAATTTATAATTATGCAGATAACAACTTTTTAATTTTAATTTTAGGTGTATGTGTGGGGGTGCGTTTCACGACATTCCGCCAAAAATAATAACAGGGAACATGTGTCTTCTACATAAACACAATTATTCCCACAACAAAGAATGCTCAAACTCTGTGATACTCAGAAGGCAAGTTGGAGAAATATTGGATGGCGGGGACTGGGACATTGTATATTTGCACAATGTACCCATTGAGGTGATATATGTATATATATACACATATGTATATATGTATATATATACACATATGTATATATATGTATATATCTATACATATATGTATATATGTATATATATACACATATGTATATATATGTATATATCTATACATATATATATATATGTATATATCTATACATATGTATATATATACAGATGTATATATATGTATATATCTATACATATATATATGTATATATATATACACATATGTATATATATACACATATGTATATATGTGAAAATTTCTCAAATTTAACTTTTAGAGAAGACAATATTTGTAAATAAATGACAATAAGAAAACAGTAATTGCTGACGCGTTTCGTCCAATGCGGACTTTTTCAAAGCAATTAACGAAATGAAATGAATTTAATCAAACAAAGAAAATTAATAAAAACAAAAAACAGAGTGTTCTTAGCAACGGGAATGTAGGAAACGCTATTTTCGTATTGTTAACTGAAAATGACGTTAGTTAATGTCACGTGTGGAGAATATTTCATTAATCTTTGTTGATGGATTCAACCATTTTCTTTTGATTTTAATATGTTTTTGTGTACATTTGTTTGTGAGAGCAGTAATTTTGTTAGAAAAGGTGAAATAGGGAAAAAACCTGGGCGTAGATTAATATTTGGGTATTGCTCGATTGCGGCACTCTCTAGGATTTTCCTTCTGAGTGAGTTATTTTCTTTTTTTATAAGTATAGAGTTTTTAAAATCAAAATTATGGTTGAATTTATTCCTATGTATTACTAAGGCATTATTTAAGTTGTTTATTCTAAGGTCTCTTTTGTGTTCATTGATACGTTTTTTTATGTTTCTGCTTGTTTCTCCAATATATTGGGAGGAACAGTTTTGGCAATTTATTGTATAAATGCCTGCTTCAGAAATGTTATTGCTATTGTTGTTTGGAGATCTTATTATATCTATAATTGTTTTCGAGGTGTTTGTGACTATTTTAAGATTATTTAGATGGGATAGGTTATTCTGGATATTAGACATAACAGAGTTGGTTGGTAGTATTATGTATCTGTTTTCATGTAATTTACTATTGCGGATGATGTTATTAGTTTTGTTTCGATTGTGTATTTTGTATGCCTTTCTTCTTGCGTTATGGATGAAATGATATGGGTATTGTAGGTTTTTGAATGTATTTTCTATGTATGTTTCTTCTTTAAGTAAATATTGGGGACTACAGATTCTTAATGCTCTTAGATAGAAACCTATAATGATTCCAGATTTAATTTTTGAAGAGTGATCTGAGTAGAAACTGATCAGATCATTTTTGTTTGTGGCTTTTCTGTAAACGTCAAAATTAAGTTCGTTATTATTTCTATGTAACAAAACGTCCAGGAAAGGAAGAGTGTAATTGGTTTCAGTTTCGAAAGTGAAGTTTATAGTAGGTTCAACGTTGTTAAGTTTGGAGAGAAGATCGGTTAAGTTGGTGTTTTGGGGAAATATTAATAATGAGTCGTCTATGTATCTGAAATATGAAGAGTTTGTAGGGAGAATATTTTTGAATGAGTCACTTTCCAGAAATTCTAAAAATAAACAAGCAAGAACGCCGCTGAGAGGAGATCTCATTGCTAAACTTTCGAAATATATATATATATATATATATATATATATATATATATATATATATATATATATATATATATATATATATATATATATATGTATATATTTGTGTATTTAGGCAGCATTCATGAACATGAACATTTTATTCAAATCGACATACAAAATTTAATAAAAGTACCTTGTCTGTCGTTTTTAATGAAATGTGCATATATATATATATATATATATATATATATATATATATATATATATATATATGTACAATTGTACATATATATATATATATATGAATATATATGTATATATATATATGTGTGTGTGGGTGTGTGTCTATGTATATATATACGACCGACCAACTCTGTCACGCCCAATATCCCGAACAACCTATCCCATATAAATAATCTTAAAATAGTCACAAACACTTCCAAAACCATTATGGGTATTCTCAGATCCTCAAACACTAATAGCAATAATATTTCTGAAGCAGCAATTTATGAAATAAATTGCCAAGACTGTTCCTCACAATATATTGGAGAAACAAGTAGAAATTTAAAAAAAAAACGCATTTATGAGCACAAAAGAGACCTCAGAAAAAACAACTTATCTAATGCACTAGTGATACATAGAAAAAAATTCAACCACAATTTTGATTTTAAAAATGCTACACTCATAAAAAAGAAAATAATTCACTCAGAAGGAAAATCCCTAAGAGTGTCGCCATTGAATATTACCCAAATATTAATCTACGCCCACGCTTTTTCCCTATTTCACCTTTCTTAACAGAATTACTACTCTCCCAAACAAACGTACAGAACAGTAAAAAGAAATCAAAAGAAAATAGTTGAATCCGTCAACACAGCAATAATAACAATATATCCACACGTGACAGCAATTGACGTAATTTTCAGTTAGCAGTATGAAAATAGCGTTCTCTAAATTCTTCCAGGTGCTAAGGACATTGTATTTTGTTATTATTAGCTATTTTGTTTAATAAATTCATTTTGTTTTGCCTTGAAAAAGTCCACATTTGATGAAACGCATCGGCTACCATTACAATTTTCCTATTGTCTTTTACATTTATAAATATTGTTTTTTTTCCTACAAGTTAACTCTGAGAAATTTCACATATGTATATATATGTGTATATATAGATATGTATATGCATATATATATGTATGTATATATATATATATGAATATGCATATGTATGTATATATATATATGAATATGTAAATGAATGTATATATATATATATGTATGTATATATATATATGTATATATATATATATATATATGAATATATTTATGTATGTATGTATATATATTTTAAGCGTATCACCCCAAGCAAGGCCGGTGGCCACTATCACACATGGGGTTACAGAAGGGTTGGAGGAAGAGCAGATAGGAGTGGTAAAGGAAGGGATGTGGAGAAAGAGAAGGACGGAGGGTCGATCAAGGCAGGGGTGTTACGGAAGATATAGAGCGAGAGCAGATAGGAATGAAAGATGTCAGGAAGTGGAGAAGGGAAGTGGATAGATCAAGGCAATTGGAGATGACGATTGACGCTACACTTAAACCGTTGGAGATTGTATTTGTCAGGGAAACAGTAATAGGGAAGGGAGTTCCATAAGCGAGACGTGCGAGACATGAAGCTATTGGAGTAGAAGAGACGTCTACATCTAACAGTTTCAATGGTGAAGGGGTGGGAACGGGATGCCAGCCTCGTAGGACGCTTAAATTCACGAGGCTTAGGGACAAGCGAAAGCAACTCCTCGGAGCAATTACCGTGGAAGTACTTGTAGAAAAGGCAGAGCGAGGCAACATCGCGTCTGTGAGAGAGCGACTGCAGACGAGATGACAGATCAGGGCCAATCACATTGCATATATGTATGTATATATATATATGTATGTATATATATATGTATGTATATATATATATATATATGTATACATATGTATGTATACATATGTATGTATACATATGTATGTATATATATGTATATATATATGTATATATATATATGTATGTATATATATATGTATATATATATGTATGTATATATATGTATATATATATGTATGTATATATATATGTATATATATATGTATGTATATATATATGTATGTATATATATATGTATATATATATGTATGTATATATATGTATATATATATGTATGTATATATATATGTATATATATATGTATGTATATATATATGTATATATATATGTATGTATATATATATGTATATATATATGTATGTATATATATGTATGTATATGTATGTATATATATATGTATACACATATATGTATATATATGTATGTATATATATATGTATACACATATATGTATATATATGTATGTATATATATATGTATACACATATATGTATATATATGTATGTATATACATATATATGTATGCATATATATGTATGTATATATATTTATACGTATATATATATTAGTATATTGTATATATATGTAAATGTGTATACATATATGTATATATGTTTACCTATATACATATATGTATATATATGTGTACATATATATACATATATTTATGTATATATATATATATATATATATATATATATATATATGCATGTGTGTTTAGCCTAACATATACAGTTTTGTTCACGAGACTATTATTCATTATGAAATTCTCAGAAATCATTTGGTTTCATTTTAACCATTTTTCTTTTGAAATTATTGCAAAAATCAAATAATTGTCTAATTTAAATGAAACTTTCAGGACTTATTCATAAATGAATGAATTTATTTTTGAAATTTTTATTTTTAGAAAATCTTAGTAAAAATAAATTTTTTTACATCTGTTACCCCCCATGAAATTTTATAGAATTTCAGAGTGCGCAAACTTTTTTTTTATAAGCAGGTCTCCTTGGAGAAGTTAATCAATTTTTTCCAATTAATGCCAACTTTTTAAAAAATCTGCTCCAAATCGTAAAATAAAAACTGCAATAAACTATCTAATTATGAAATTAGATAGGCTTTTATTTGCTTTTATAAATAATATACATTTAGGACATTATTATCTGAAGAAAAAATTTTTTTTCTATGAACCCAGAATTTTTACAAGAATTGTTTGCATTTGAATTTTTTTCATTTTTTTCTTTAATTTTAAAAAATGTTTTAAAATTCTTTCATGTTGCGCATGGGGTCGGTTATTAAGTTTGTAAGTGAAGACTATATTTACTAAGCGAAAATTAAAAGCTTAATACAAATAATGCTACAAAAACTTTTTACAATAATTAAAAAGATTTTTCTTGTACGTCAAAATGTTATATTTTTTTTTGTATGATATCTCATAAGTGACATAATGGTTAAAAAGTCACGTGTTTCAAAGCTTGTCGCCTCCTTCAGCAAAGCCCCTTGACATGTAAAGGTCTTATCTCACTCTCAGTTATTAAATTAAAAATTAAATTGAGATAATAAAATTATCTCATTTATCAATTTAAACGATTAATAACTCAGTGAGATATTTTAATTATTAATATAATAATAATTTCATTAGTTATTATCGCAGTTATTAAATTAAAAATATAATAATTTAATATTAATAATATAACATTACCATGTTTCATGTAATTCTTACTATTATATCTTTCTCTTACTAGAGGATTACACCTGTCTAACAGAGTTCCACGTGGGCAACTGATTGAAACAAGACAAATGACGTATATTACACCCTAGTCAGATAAACTATTCTTGAGTAGGGAAGCCTGCGTAGATCTTGGCATTATAACAAATGACTTCCCTACCCTGCATGCCACGTACAATTATAGAGCCGCCAGCATAGATGGGACAGATAAAGCATCATGTGGATGCCTAGTACACCGACCGCCGCCACCAGCGCCAACCACACTGCCATTTGCAGCAACAGACGAGAACCGTGAAAAGCTGCAGCAGTTCCTCCTCGATTTTTATGGTGCCAGCACATTCAACACGTGTGAACACCAAACACTACCCATGATGGACTGTCCACCTCTGAAGCTGATGGTGAACTCAGACGCCGAACCTGTAGCGCATCACACACCTGTGCCGGTTCCAATACATTGGCGGGATGACGTCAAAAAGGGACTTGATCGGGATGTGAAACTGGGTGTCATCGAGCCTGTGCCCATTGGCGAACCCGTCACCTGGTGTCACAGGATGATGATCTGCGCAAAGAAAAACGGCCAACCCAGACGCATCGTCGATCTCCACGCGACTCGTGAAACACACCACACACCATCGCCATTCCTCCAGGCACGGTCAGTACCCCCCTGGTAAAAAGAAAACTGCCCTCGATGCTTGGAATGGTTATCATAGCGTACCTCTATGTAAGGAGGATCGCCATCTCACTACATTTATTATCCCTTGGGGTCGGTATCGCTACAGGACGGCACCACAAGGCTATATTGCGTCCGGCGACGGATACACGCGGCGATACGATGAGATTGTCGCAGACATACCAAACAAGACGAAGTGTGTTGATGATGCCCTATTGTGGGCCGACAATCTAGAAGATAGTTTCTTTCAGACCGTAAATTGGCTGGATATCTGTGGGAGAAATGGCATTACGCTGAACCCAGATAAGTTTATATTCGGAGCGGATATAGTTGAATTCGTTGGATTCGAAATTACAAATAACGATGTCCGTCCATGTAGGAAGTACTTACAGGCAATTTTAGACTTCCCGACACCGAAAAACACCACGGATGTGCGTTCATGGTTTGGCCTGGTTAATCAAGTCTCCTACGCATTCAGCATGGCGGACCGGATGCTACCCTTCCGGGAGCTACTCAAACCTGGCATCCAATTCAAGTGGAACGAGGATCTAGAGACTCTCTTTCAGGAGTCCAAAGCGGCAATCACTGCTGAAATTGAACATAGTGTCTGCAACTTTGATCCAGATAAACCAACCTGCCTGGCGACTGACTGGTCAAAGTCCGGCATTGGATTCTGGCTCATACAGAAACATTGTTGCTGCACTAAAAACGAGCATTTCTATTGTCGCTTTGGTTGGAAGGTCACACTAGTTGGTAGCCGGTTCACGCACGCAGCAGAATCACGGTACCCGCCAATAGAAGGTGAAGCCCTTGCTGTCGCTGATGCCTTAGACAAGGCTAGATACTTCGTCCTCGGATGCTCAGACCTCATAATTGCGGTCGACCATAAGCCACTACTAAGAGTATTCCTCGACCGATCAATTGAGGATATCTCAAACACGTGCTGACGAAATCTCAACGAGAAGACATTACGCTACAAGTTTAAAATGGTACATATCCCCGGAGTGAAACATCGTGCCACTGACCGCCTGTCACGCCATCCGACAGGCGAACCTGTGAAACTCATTTTGACGGATGACCCGGCATCGATTGCCTCGAACTATGACGTTTTCCGTCACCCGACCCAATCATTGCGTGACCTTAGGGTGTACGAC
>OZ038507.1:8009371-8089371 GCA_964036315.1 Acanthosepion esculentum | reverse complement strand
AAAAATGAAAAGTTTTTTTTGAAGCTTTCATTTTAGCTTTAGTTGAAAGCTAAAGGATTTAAAATTTACTATTCCCAATAAGCATAATACTCTGTGGTGTATTTCAAACAAATTATATTGATAGAAATCGATTTGTTTTACACATTCGGTGTTTTTTGGTAAATCGATGACTGGTTCTACACAAACTTTAGCTCTGAATTGTAAAATACAAAACCCAATAGAACTAAGACATTATTATTTAATTAAAAAACCTTTTAATGAATTTTTTGAATAAGGGCATTTTCATCAGAAGCCGAAATATTTTTTTCAATGAAAAAGGAATTTTTACAAGAATTTTCTTTTTTTAATTTTAAATGCAAAATGGGATAAAGTTGTTAAATATTTTAAAATTAAGTTTGAAGATGTGACTCTCAGGAAATGCGCTTATTAAAAGATATATTTTCCAGATCTTAAATTTGAAAGCTTCTTACAATCTGTGAAGCGTTTCTCTTTTTACAATAATTTTTTAATCTACCAAAAAATGTATTAAAATCGTCTCCGACAAAACTACGGAAGCACAATTCACGTGTCACGTGCTAGAGTTGTTTCTCCTGATAGCGAGGATCCGGCCTCATAAATTGCGCTGATTTCTGACTGACCGACCATCATCGTCGCATTTTCAAAATTTAATATATATATATATATATATATATATATATATATATATATATATTTACATGAATATTTTCATTTTTTAAATATTTTTTTTCTTTTTTAGATTCAATTTTAGGTATGGAATCAGTTCAGGCTTTGGAAATATCTTCGTTAAAATAGTACCTAAAAATCAATAAAATACTAGACTTTTGAAAGTATTTAATTTTTAAGAATTACTTTATAGTTAAATAAGCCGGTTCACTTAAAAATATTGTCACTTCTGCCCTTCCGTCTGATAAATTGCTCTAACGTTAGTTGTCGATAGATTGACGTAAACGTCACACCTCCAAAACCAATCACCACTGTTAGACATGCTTATTTCTAACTAAGTTTTTTCTACTAAAAAATTAAGTAATGTTTGTTTCAAATTATATTAAGTATACTTCAAATGTTCTAATTTTCCTAAAATAACTTTTGAAAAAAGTATAATTGAATTTTACAAAATTTTTAAACGGAGAATTTCACTTTTGTTTACAAAACTGTCAATAATGGCAGATGTGTTTGATTTTACGTCAATTTTGATGACTAAAAAAATAAGTTTTTTAGCTAAAATTTCGGACGTGCTAGAAAGGATTATAAAATTTTAAAAAATGTATTTTGGTCTTTCCTCTCAATAATAAAGATTTAGACGATAAAAAAATTGTGTAATCAATTTTGGGGCCTTTTTTCATCATGCTATGCTGTTTTTTGGCGAAGTATTGACCATATCTAAATGAAGCTTTGTTAGGCATTACTAATTTTTGACTAATTTCTTTTGCGTAAAATTTCAGTTGTCATGGCGACTGTGAATGTCATTCTATGGCCATAAGTAAGCAAATGTACAGGGTGGCTCGAAAGTCTTGTCACCCCCTACCAAAAACCGAGAGAACAATAATAGAACAAGTAATACAAAGTACATACACTGAATTCAGTTTTTATTCACTTTCATTGACACTGTCACACACCAAGAAGGTCTGGATAAACACCATTTTCGTATCAGCCATCTGAAATAGAAAATTGTAGAAGTGACAATTTTCGGACCACCGTGTAGATTGAAGAAAGTCAGCAATAAGCTCTCGGCAAAACCTTTATTACTGTGACAATTAGAATATTATTTTTAATAATTTAGGGAAAAAAGCTTACAATTTGAAAATATCAGAAGCAAGGCTGACATCACGCCAATTGGTTTTTCAATTTATCAAAAAGAAACAATGCTTGATAGCAGACGATAAATTTGAATTTACATGGTGATCCGAAAGTCTTGTCACTCCCTTACCTCTCTTCCAAACTGTAGGAGCTCGTGTCAGCCATCTGAAACAGAAAACTATATCATGTAGGGGTGACAATACTTTCGAGCCACCCTAAATATATAATGCTTTATGTACAAAGCATCTATTTTATTTTATAATATTTTTTTAAAAACAAGATGTTTCTTGTAATGTTTTTGATACATTCCATTATTAATTGTGAATTACCTCCCTTTGTTTTCCCCCACTTCTTTTCTGGTAATAAAACTGTTTCCTTGGATCTTTTTCTTGGATATTTGTTAATCTTTTTTAACAGAATTTCAGTAAGCTCCCCATGGTCTTGAAGATGTAGATAAAAATTACATAGTTTGTATGATTCACCGATATGCATAATATTAATAATATATGTCATTAATAATATATATCATTCAAGATTTCAAGAGTTGCTGAAAAAAAGTTTTAAAATCCAACGAAGAATTCTGGTGCTACTATATGTTCCATCTATTTTTTTCCTACTATATTTACAATTTAATTGAAATATGTTTAGTTTAAGGTTAGGGTTTAAAGGCAGTGAACTGGTTAAAAGTCATTAACAATTATTATACCAAAAAAAAAAAAATCATCAACTAGTGATTTTAAATGCTTGTATTGTAAACTGATATGATGTCATTAAAACAAAAATATAAAAACAAACAGGAAAAAGTCATAGTTTTTTTCCTGAGTATTTTTCAGTAATAATGAGTGAGTGCCTCGTTATTTATGGTAGATCGCAAATGACTCGATAGGTTGGTGCAAAAATAATGTCGTTTTCTCACATGAAGTTGAACGTCAAAAAACAACATTATTTTTGCACCAACCTAATAACACCAGAATTCCTTTGAAAAAAAAGTGTTTTTTTTTTTAGGATCTGGGAAGTGGATTGGAGTGAGAATTATTTTCACCCCTATGAAAAAAACCATAGGTTCTCTCTCTGTCTTTCACCCACCGGACAAATCAATCCCCATGTTGTGTTTCACTTCTCGTTCGCGCTGATGTGTACAAGGACTGGGAAAGATTCGTGGTATGTTTACAAGAAACGGAAGATCACATCAACAGCGAGAAAAATGGAGACGCGAATCCGGTTTTTCTCACCATAATTTGGTGTTTATTTCAAAAATATTCTTCTCTTGCTGACAGATTTTTGTTTTACTCCTGTGGCAGTGGAGACTTCAGGGGTTATTGGCCCTCGTTCGTGGCGACGGTTCGAGGTAATGCTCTCTCCATCATAGTGGCTGGCAGAGGATAGAAAAAAAAAATCTTTATAGTTACGTTGTCCTGGAATTGTCATCATTGGTCGACTGAACTTACTTTGTTTCAATTATTGTTTCCCTTAGATTGAACTTACCATTTCTTTTTACACTAATAGTACACTTGCTAAGAGAGACATTTTCTTGGAAATTGTTTCTTAACAATATTTGTATTTTTTAACAAACAGTTAAAGGTAAATAACTCCGGCTATATTTAAACATTGAACTTTCAACTATAACTTTCAACTTAACATTGTGACTTGTGAGTAACAAACTGTTTAATTCTCTTACAAGTAACAATACATCTTACTAAAGTTCTCCAAACTCACACACTTTTTAATACACATCACAGTTTATCAACAAGAACATTTTCCTAACTTAAACCTTGTAAGGATAAATCGATTTCAGCATTTCAAACACAACTGAATTACAGTCTGTACAATTGTTGTTATTGCAATATTATTAGGTTCCCTGGTTGGACCTGCTTTATAGACAAGCGTATGGTTGCAAGACAGAAATACGACGACAGCAGAAATAGATTTACGTGATTTATTTCAATAGGAACATGTGGTTTTGGGACAGCTACCTTGTGGTATAGTTCATAAGCCGGCTGCCGATCCGGGTTGATCTCTCATAGTAGTTCTCAGTGGTTGGCGTGGCGTTCCTCCTGCTGACTGACCGTGACAGATTTCTACCCCGGCCTCCCGTTGACTGCCTTGTACCCCATGTGACCCTTTTTATGGCTTAACGGATTCGAAAAACGACGCGAGTATAATTAGGAGGGGAGCATTTTTATTGGTCGAAAAATAGAAGCACTTTGAAATATTATTTTATTTTTCGACCGGAACTCGTGCGTCGGGCATATGTGTAAACGACGATAATGGTCATTTTGTGACGGGGCCTTGTCCTGTTCACATCCGACTCTGGTTCTTGCGTATGTTAGTTTATTTGCCTGCAAATCAGCCGAGATGTGTCTTCTTATTTTATTTCATAACAGACCTAGAATTCTCTCTCTCTGGTAAAAGGTAGGTGACACACAGCTCCCTTCGACTCCCCTTGAAGGGGAGTCGAAGGGAGCTGTGTGTCACCTAAGGCTTAATCCACCACTGCTGCTCAGAACCCGAACTACCGTCAGTCACGATGAAACGATGTTACCTCGAGGAGGCACCGTGCCGTGAGAGAATATTGGGGCCTCAAACTCACACCCTACCTCAAGTGGAACTCTTACGATTCATCGCTAAGGATGCAGGCAAAATTATTGGCTGCCTGTCTCCGCATGCCATTCTCTACCTTTAAGGACCAGATCAAGCCTAGTAAAATGGAGTAATAATCAGTAATGTTGTCAAATTTGAGTGGGATGTCCGGTCTTCACTTTCCACTCCAGTCTTGATAGAGTTTAAAAGCGTCTCAGAGTCCCTTTTGAAGAAGAATTATTTTCCATCATCTAACCTCTCTCTCACTGCTTTATGCCTACTTCCAAGAAAAATGCACAGACGAACTACATTCCTTGGTTTCGGCAAGTCTAACCTTCACGGCAAGGACCTGCCATGCCACTACATTGTTGATATATTGATGTGTGCGTACGTTGGTGTGTTTGTAGTTTACTGCTAAGAAATAAAACGATAGCAGCAGCAGCCAGCCGTATGCGCCGCCCAGTTTTTGTTGCAGCGTTTTCGCACATATTTTGATTGTATTTTTATTTAAAACTCAATAAGTACACACGTGTTTTTATGTTACCCTGCATTTAATTTAATATTTCATATTGCTTTCAATCATTATGAATGTATCTGTGGGTTTTAAACCCAATAACTCAAGATACATAAAAGCAAACTACCCACATTCGGTCCGTGTTCCATCAGCTAAGTTCCATCCATTCAAACAACTTCTCCCAGCGAACCACTGCCCTGTGAAACAGACTCCCACGAAAATCTTAACCTGTTCAAGTCTAGAGTTAACTGTTATCTTCCCCTCCTATCTGTACATAAACTACCCCTTAACCCTCTCGAGTGTCCTCCCAGGCTTGTACAAGGTGAACCTCACAGTAAAAAATAAAAATGTTAGGCAAGCAGCTCTCGATTGCTCTCTCTATCCCATCACTGTGACTCTACTTATATAGGACTGCAACTGGAAATGTAGTTTCTGACGAAGTGCCACTTGATCCCCTTTTTCATTTTCTTTTAGTCGATTTTGCCCCAAGCAAGGCACTAAAAAAGCCATTAAGGTGTGGAAAAATTAGAAAACAGAAACTTTACAAAAAAGCAAAAACAAAAGGAGATTAAGATAGAGATGGACATTGCACTTGAGTTTGGAAAGCATAGAGCCAGAAAAGAGTTCCACAATCGAGAAGTGAGAGAAAAAAAAACTGTTAGCAAACAACTTACGGTTACATCTAGCCAACTTAACTGTAAATTGGTGAGACATTATTGTCAATCTAGTACAGTGTTTAAATTCATAAAATCAAGGTACCCTGAGAAAAAGATCATTTGAACAGTTTCCATGGAAGTATTTATAGAAAAAGCACAGGGAGCCAACTTTATGACCGCAGGAAAGTGACTGAAGCCGAGATGCTGATTCTTCGGATTTTATCAAGGATTGCTAGATACAGGGTGCGATGGATAAATTGTGGCCATTTTTTATTTTTAATCTCGCTCATACACGTTGTTGGCTTTTGAATTTGTTGACTGCACAATACAGTAGGGTCAGTTGGGCACCATCTGTGAGAAAAAGAGCATGACACAATTCCACCTGAAATTTGAAAATGGCATGCTGTACTCCTTGGCATTCCTGCAAGAAACTCCAATACAAACATTTCATAGTGTTTGGGTGTCAATCTGAGGACAGTGCAGAAGATTCGGGAAGATTTGGATGAGTCTAATGGTGATTACGAAGGTACAGTAACTCAGAAAACTCAATCTGATTGTTCTGATAAGAAAAGAACCCCCGAATTTGTAGGTGATGGCTCCAGATTTAACACAGAAGCCTACCTCAAGAGCTTTGAGGAGGCAGTGCTGCCCTGGGTCAAGAGGGTGGGTGCTGGAAGACCCCATGTCTGGCAACAAGACTGCTACACAAGCAGGAGAACACAGTTATTGCTGTTAAACAATTTCTGCGACCACATCACCCTTACATGAGTTCACCTAACTCCCCAGACTGCAACCCCCTTGATTATTATGTGTGGGGTGCAGTTGAGCAAGAGACCAACAAAACTCCTTGTAACACCAAAGATGCACTGAAGGCAAGGATTATAGCAGAATTTACCAACTTAAACAAAAAGTCTGTCCAGAAGAGATGCAGGAGATTCCAAAGTCGTATGGAGACTGTGGTTGAAGCCAATATATTTTTTAAGAAGTATTTCTGTCATTAAAACCTATTTTTATACTTTCATAGTGTTTTAACCCTAGTTTGTCGGTTAACTATTTATCCATAGCTGGACCCTAACAGGTGCTACCACCCTGGGTCAGGGTGGACCTGGAAACACCAGAAATTGAGAGGTGGTTCCATGTTTCTCAAAATCACCTGATCAGAGGCCTTGCTGTTAGACGTAGTTTATCGTCTTACCCAGGATGTGGATGTAGTTTATCGTTATACCCAGGATGGGTCTTATCTTGAGCTTGATATACAAATTCAGTGATGGCCATTAACACATCAGCAGTAAGAGACTAATAGGATGATAATTTCAGGGGTCAGTGGGTTCTCGAGAGTTCTTAAAAATAAGAACTACAGAGGAGGACTTCTAACAAGCTGGAAGCAGTGAGGTGATAGTTGTAGAGTTTGAAAAAAAAAAAACGGATCTAGCTCAGGAGCACGTTTCTTTAGGATGAGAACTGGGATTCTGTCACATCTGCTTGTCGTGTGAGAGTCTAGTTTGAAAATGATGTTTCAAAGCAGTAATAGAGTTATGCACATATCACTCATAGAGCCTCTGTTCTACAGAGGAAATCAGGTATATGTACTCCAGATATGAGATGAGTGTGGAGTTGGAAGAGAACTTCCAAGCAATGCCTCAATGTTATCAGCTGTAGATATCTGAACTTCAAATTGATTGAAGAATGGTGGGATGGAGGATTTACTGTTGTTCAGCAAACTTTTGTAGAGCTGCCAGTAATCTCTAGAACTTGTGGGAGGCTATATGCTGTTTCGCTTTATCAGCAAACAGCAACTTTGCTTCTTTAAGAACACATTTGCACTCATTATGAGCAGTGACAAAGAGATATCTGTTACAATCAGACCTGTCACTCTGATACAGCCATGAGGACTAAGGATAGTGCCCTGGGGGATACCGGCATTTGTGCAGAATGATCTAGAAGAGTGGCCATTCAAAATGACTTTCATTTCGTAATTTGATAAGAAAGGCTGAATTATTTCAGAAATTCATCATAAGAGACAAGAAATTCAGGAAGTGGATGCTTATTGACATAGCAGTATCATCTGAGAGAAACATCTCCATAAAAATTATCGAGAAATTGTCCAAATACAAGGACCTGAAGATCGAGATTAACAGGATGTGGGGAATGAAGACTGCGACTGTACCAATAGTAATCGAAGCTCTGGGCCTTGTGAGAAAAGGAATGGACAATTTTATTAACAGTGTCGCAGGTAACATCAACATACAAATTTCCTAGAAGACTGCCCTGCTAGGAACATACCATATGCTAAGAAAAGAGCTATCAATTAAGTGACAATTCTTCTATAGGAGACCATAGTTTGGAACCGTTTCTACAGGATACAAAGCAGGAAACATAACATACACAAATAATAACTTTTTAATGGAAGTTGAAACTACACTTATGACATCATACAATTAAGAAAAAATGATGTTGACAGTGTCAATGACATTTCAACTCATTGGACCAACAAACATGATCTGTTGACTTACAGTCTCTTGAGGTTAAAGGATAAAACATAGAGGCAACTTGTAAAACAAACGAGCAGACTAAAAACATGATAATAATAATAAACAAAATGGTTAATGTAATTCTTCCAATATTTTTCAACACTTAACAGAAGAGCGTCCATTTCATAATTAGATAAGAAAGACCAGATGAGTTTGAAAATTTGTTCAGAGACACCATAACTTTTCAATTTGTGAAGATGACCTGCATGGCAAACCGTGTTGAAAGCTTTTGGGATGTCCAAAGCAACAGCCTTCACTTCACCATTCTTATCTAGAACTTGATAGACTTTTTTACATAATTATCATCAGTACATCAGCAGTTGACTTAGAGAAACGAAAGCTATATTACTTGTCTGAAAGAAGGCCCTGCAGTGTAAGCATTGATTAAGGCCACTACTAATTTTACAAAAAACAGTACTAGTTTACCAAAGAGAGGTAGAAGACTAATAGGCTGATAGTTGGAAAGGTCGGACGGTTCACCTGAGTTCTTAAAGTCTGGAACAACAACAACAGATGAGTATTTCCAACAAGATATATCGAGACATTTATTATACTGTTTAGAGAGAACAGGAGCCGATTTGAGATCACACTTCTATGACAGATATTCTGTTATTTAGGACTATTACAGGGATACCATCGAGTCCACATGCTTTATGGGGATCCAGATCAGAAGTAATAGCAGAAACCAGAGAAGGGGTTATATGCACATCACTCAACAGAGAATCAGTTCTAAGTGGGAAGTTAGGCAAGGATACTCCAGTCGAGTCTAGTGTAGAGTTAAAGGAGAATTTAGGGGTGAAACATTCAGCTTTTCAGTGTTAACATCTTGAATTGTTTGAACAGAGGAGGAATAGAAAGGTTACTTTTATTGTTCCCCTTTTCTTAAGCGGGTTTCCACTGACTTTTATCTTCCAGCAATTAAAAAAAAAAAAGAATTCTGACATTCCTGACTATAAACATCATATCTACAGCCCACTTGACTTCAATATGTTCAGCTGGCCACACAGGGGACCTGTTGTGCCTTTCATCCCATCAGTGGATCTTTTTTAGATTTTAAGGATATTAAATCTTTTGGTTATCAAATCTAAACTTGGGAAAATTTGTGAAAAGCCAATGATCACTGACCATTTTTCTATGAAGTATCAACTTTCTGTGAACAATTTGTATGAGTATCCTTCTCTTTGTTGTTTAATCCCTTGCTGGTCTAATTATACATTTAGCAATTTTTTGAAAATATAAACTGTGGGATGAATCAGAAAATGGCTGGCAGAACTTAGTACGCCCCCCCCCCCCCCCAAAAAAAAATCAGTGGTCCACTTGTAAAAAAATAAGGAAAAGTGTTTCGGTGAATACTTTTTGCAGATTAGCATTTTTAGACCTTACACTTTTGTTAGACTGACATGATACGTGCCATAATTGAAAAATATTGATATTTTTTTTATCAAATATCTGGTGTGGGTTCTGTTTATAATGATGATACAGTGTTAATTTGATTACTGAGTTATTGAACTTAGTTGCTTCCAAAAAAAAATCCCAAACAAAAAAAAAAAAAAAAAAAAAAAATTAAAAAAGGTTAAAAAATTCAGAAAATGTAAAAACTATGCACAGGGATGTTACCATGTTACAGGACATTTGTAAATAACAGGTAAGTTTCTTAATTCTGTAAAATTCAGGGTCTAATTTTACACTTTATTGATATTATTAACAGGACCTCTTTCTAAGATGAGGAAAAAAAAAAATCAGCATTTTTCAATTCTGATAAATTTCACGCTCTTAGGAATTTCTAAAGTTAATGCCAAAAAAAAAAAACAAACCTATTATTTATGTGTGGACCATTCTATTTTAGTAGTGCCAAAGTTTGTTGGCAAGATTCTCTTGTGGTACTACTAAATACTGGATCCATCTATGGACGGTCAGAGAATGAACTAGAAAAAAAGACAGTGATCAAAACAATAGAAATGAGGATCCTCATCAAACTCTAAATAAATAAAAACAAGTGACAGTAAGTGTTCAACTGCAGCTGGTATCTTGACAAAAGATGAGATGAACAAACACAGAGGCGGCTGGAAAGCTTGTTGTTGAACATGAAAATTTGACTAATTTCTGTTTTTAATGCATGCAGATAGATTCTCAGCTGGCTGAGGGCAAATTTTGGTCATGTCTGGTTTGACTTTCTTTTAAGACAAGGGGAAATTATATTGCAATGAATACCAACTGCCTTAGTTGCGACTTGAACCTTGTGTTCTAGTTAACTATTCTCCAGCTTCAACTTGGTAGATTCCAACAGGCAGAAGGTTTGTCAAACCTGCTAATGAAAATGAACTGAACCATATGGCTCAATATAGAGGGTGATTGAAAAGTAACTCCCTATTTTATGTATTATGGACTCTCCTGTCTAACTATAATTTTTACAATATGGGAGAGTCCATCATACATAAAATAGGGAGTTACTTTTCAATCACCATCTATATCTAAACAATTTCTACTTCATCAGCAAAAGGTGGGTGAAGGTCACAAGCCTGGTCCATGTGTCAGCCTAGATTGTTTTTTTTTTTTTTTTTTTTTACTCTCCTTTCAACACAATGGGGTGGATTCCTGATTAACCTCTCTCCTGGTTAAGCTAGAGTTCTTTTGTTCACCTAGTTAATGCTATTGCCAGAATTCTTTTGTTATGATCCTTGTCATAATTCCCATCTTCCCCAGTTTGTTTTTGGCCCCTATTTATTTTGAGTGGTCAGCCTTAGATTTTCCCATTTTGTAATTTATTTTGTCCCACCCTAGCCTCTAGTGAAAAAGCTGATTCATTTTACTTATTGGTAGAATATAGTGGCCAATCTTTTTTTTTCTGAGATATGGGTTCATATTTTATTTTATTTTGAAGGTTATGTTGCACTTTATTTTTCTGATTGGGTTTGTCTCCTTCCCACACATTTCATGCCATATTTTTATATAGAGGATGTCCATAAAGTTTGTGTGCTCTTTAAAAACTTTTTGTATTTGCGATAGAAATAATTTGTAAAAAAGTAAATCTATATTTTTTAAGGTTTTATTGAAGTTTTATTTAACTTTCCACATGTCCTCCATCATTAGCAATACAAAGGGTAATACGATTTTGCAGTTCACGGAAAACATTTGCCAACTGATTTAAAGTAATGCCTGAAATCACATTAGTTATTTTAGCTATACTTAAAACTAGGTACATTAAACTTTATAACATTTTTTACAGATTATTTCTATCGCAAATACAAATGAAGTTATAAATTTTTTAAAGTGCACCCCAACTTTACGGACACTCTGTATATATTTGTTAAAAAGAAAAATCTAAAGACATTCTGTACATATGAAATTTTCATGTCATCGTTTTCTTTTACTAGATCCCTGTGAATATGTTGTATTGGGGTATATGTTGGATTGAATGGTGATGAATGAGTTCTTGTGGTAATTGATCAATTGTAAGAATGAATGCTTCATGAATCAGATTAGCTAGATGTAGGATAGTTAGTGATGACAAACCTCTTCTCCCTTTGGCCTTGTACTACAAATTAATGTAAGTATTAATTAAATAAACAGTTCTTATGTGCCTATACAATCTGATTGTATTCTTTCGGCATCAGCTCAGGATGAATATCAGAACTGAAAAAAAAAGAGACTGGTTTCAGCAGACTTCAGCAAAAGGTGGGTGTGAGTTATGAGCATGGTTTGAGTGTATCAGGCCAATCTTGATTTCCTTTTTTAGTCCTCTTAAGTCACAACAGGGTGAATTCTTAGCAAATCCCACCACTGGTTAAGGTAGTCTCTTTTGTTCTCTTAGTTAATGTGACTGTCGGTCACAGCCCCCTTTATGGTTATGGTCCTTTTCAAGATTCCCTAGCTCCTTGGTTTTTTTTTTCTTTTTATCTTCATTGGACTAGCCTTTTACATTTTGCCCACACCAAAATCATTTTTGGCCTCCCCTGCCCCTAGTAAATGAGTGTCTTGATTCTGTCGGCAGAATATGGCACCCATTCTCATTTTTGGGGGTTGGACAGTTCCTCGTTAATTTCTTTTAAATGTTTAGTTAATCTTTTATTTTGATTCCTCTGTCGTGAAAAAATTTTTTTTTTTTACATATTCAGAAATTTTCATAATCATGGATGTATTATTAGGCCTCCCCCCCTGCAGTATTTTGGTACATGTTTGGATTGAATGGAGAGGAACGAGTTCTTATTGGTGACTGGGTTATTAATCGAATTAGTTAGTAGATAGACAGTGCTGATCAGCCTTTTCCCCCCAATACCCCTACAGCCATGTGCCACATACAAATGTATAAATTTGTAAAGTAAACAGTTCTTCTTATCTGCCTGGGGAGGGTGTACCAATTGTACCAATTATTCCTGTTATACATATCTGGAACAACACATGCAACATTTCTTGCATTACTTACCTGTAGCAAAAGAGAAAAAGCTTCTGTGAATGCAAACAAACATGACGAGCAGCTGCAGCAGCACACATCAGCAGGCAGGTTAGATTTAAGGCTCCAAGTTCTCCACTCAGGATTGTCCCATGAGACAATAACCTAGTGGATTAAAATGTTGGTTTGTGAATTTGGAGACATAGTAATTGTGAGTTCAATCCCTGGGCTGGGCAGTGTGTCCATGGACTCAGTGGAAACAGGGTGGGAAATAACTGAGCTTTACTATAGATAGGCACAAGAAGAGATATCCCTAGACATGGACAGTGAAACAAGAACAGTATACTTAGAATAATAAAAGGTTACCTGGAATGATATACACATTGCTGAAAGCTGAAACATTGTGATAACAACAAAAAAGATCTAAGTCACTGAATGGATGCTGTCCATTTCAGGTAATGTCCTTACAAAATATAAATTCACTGGTTTGGTTTGTTGCCAAAAAAATTGATCAACTTGTACATGCAAGATACATTTATAAATGTTTATTTAGCATAAACAGTTTCTGAAAAGTTTTTATCTACCCAATTTTATTCACTTTGGTCAACCCATGGTAGTTTGGTTTGTTTTGTTTTACGGCAAATCAACCTCAATGGGCCATTTAATGTCGATAACTTTTTTTTTTTTTCCTGCTAATATTTTTGTTTTGTCAAAAAACTATTTTCGTTAATATTTTTTCCTCGAAAAACGTATAGCTGGTAATATTATTGTTTCAAAAACGTATTATCAGAGGCCTTGCTGTTGGATGTAGTTTATTGTCTTACCCAGGACGCGGATGTAGTTTATCGTCATACCCAGGATGCACCCATGGTAGTGTTCTCAGGCACAGGTTTTTCTCCTAATTTATTGTACGACTTTGCTCTGCTTGGACCAGCCCGACACGAAGATATCCATGACGAATTGATTCTGGCTTCCTTATGAGCAACCAATCACAATGTCAGGATCGAAGAGATCACTCCCTTGATCAGTTACGGTACTAGATGTCTTGGATGACCAGGGAGGGTATGGAGTTACAATTGGTTCTCGTGAACCATAAGTCTGACTCAGAAGCCATTACATGCCACCATGTTTAACTTTCAAGATTTTTGTGTTCATGTGAGGTGCCCTCCTTTCTCCACGCTTCATGTGAAATGTATTCACCAAAGAGTTTGATTTTTGCCAAACCATAATATTTTTTCACAGAATGAAGCATGCTCCTTGAGATGATGATGATAATGGATAAACTGCAGGCAAGCCTTCAATGTACCGGGGTTTCTGAAGAGGGGTCTTTCCAAGATGCTGAAAATGAAGTTCTATCTGATAGAGTGTTTCACTAATTGTACCCTTCCACATTTTTGTACAAATTTCTAGCAGATATTTCTAAAATTTTCTTTGTGAAAATTTAAATTTTGAAAAGAAATTTTAAAATTTCTTTAAAATTTTTCAATAGTCACTGGAGGGGAAACAATTCCAAATCATGATATTCATGTCACCATGTTCAACTTTCGAGATTTTTAGAGTTTTGAACTAGAGCGTTTGTCTGAGAATAGGATAATATTTAGTCTTGGAATAAAGCAGGTTTCTTGAGATGATGGATAAACTGCAGAAAAGTCTTAATGTGCTGATTTCAGCAGAGGCCATAAATGCAGCCTAACTACTGTATTTCTCATATAATGATACATTTTTTCCTGAAAATAACCCTGTGTCTTAGTACTGAAAGATCAAATAGTAGAGAGGAGCTTTCCAAACATAATGACCCCCCCAGTCACATGATACAAGCAATTGTGGACCCCAGACATATAAGATTACAATTATCATTCAAATGTAATAAATACTGTATATTCTGTTAGTACCATACTATATATATAGTTTTTTTTTTTCAAATATTCGTGATAACCAGTATATAACAGGGCCTTGGCCCCGGTTTGATATTTAGTTGCATGAGAAAGGAAATGGTGATTTGAAATGATTAAAAATTAGAAATAAATTGTGAAAACTCCGAGGGATATTATAAATAATTATAAGGAAAATGGGAAAAGACATGGAGAATGAAAGTTACATCAAATATATAAAATGAATTTGAGAGAATCAGTGAGTGTTCAACTCTTGAATAAATTTGGTGAAAAGTCATTAACTATGGAATTTTTCTGAGGTGGTCTTCTTTTTCTGATAGGGGAATACGTTTACTTGGATTTCTGAGCTGAAATCTGATCCAAGAGGGATAAATTCTTAATACTACAATGCTAGACCATAAGGTATTTCTCATTCCAAGTTGGAGTAATAGTTTTTTCAAGGAAAAGTAGAAATTTTTATATACATCAATGTTTAAGGGGGATCGCTTATATAAACTGGTGAAACATTTGGCTTCAAGAGTCACCAAGAGGTCTGAAGACAAGGTGCTAAGAAAAACCACATCACTCAAAATCAAGAGCACATACACACATTCTGTGGATAGAATGGACACAGACACAAAGGAATGGGATTTGTTACAGACTTAAATTGTCAGAGCAACAAAGGGGAGAATTAAAGAGAAGAGAAAAACAAAAATAAACCAAAGTCTGAAAAATACTCAAATCACCTACTGTATATACTTGAGGAGAGGTCGCACTTTTTTCTCACCAAAATTTCAATAATAATCAGCTGTGCAACCTATTCAATTGACATCATAGAGAATCTGAAGTAGACTGTGGCGTATCAGTAGTCCCAGTGATTACCCTGGGCTTTGATGATGAACTGAATGACTACTACAATGTGGCCTCTGATGACCACATGTAACTGACGAACAAATGAAAAGAATGTCTGACAGTGATGATGATGATGACGACGAAGAAGAGATTTAGGGGTTTCAGTCCTGATGAAGTTTAACAATTATATTGAAAGGAACAAACACTTTTCTTATATATGTAAGCAAAGTTTTGAAATAAATGTGAATATCTGAAAATATTTAACAAATATTAGTTACATTTATGTTAAAAAAAAAAAAGGGGGCCGCACAACTCCCCACATTATAGTGTGACCTATCTGCGAGTCAACCACAAATACCCATTTTGACAACCCCATCTCAGGGTGTGACCTATCTACTGGTGTGACCTATCCATGAGTATATACAGTAGATGTATATAAAATAATTATTATATATTAGTTATATTTATGTTAAAAAAAAAGGGGCCACATAACTCCCCATATTATAATGTGACCTATCTGTGAGTCAACCACAAATACCCATTTTGACAACCCCATCTCAGGGTGTGACCTATCTACTGGTGTGACCTATCCATGAGTATATACAGTAGATGTATATAAAATAATTATTATATATTAGTTATATTTATGTTAAAAAAAAAGGGGCCACATAACTCCCCATATTATAATGTGACCTATCTGTGAGTCAACCACAAATACCCATTTTGACAACCCCATCTCAGGGTGTGACCTATCTACTGGTGTGACCTATCCATGAGTATATACAGTAGATGTATATAAAATAATTAGTATATATTAGTTATATTTATGTTAAAAAAAAAGGGGCCACATAACTCCCCACATTATAGTGTGACCTATCTGTGAGAACCACAAATACCCATTTTGACAACCCCATCTCAAGGTGTGACCTATCTACTGGTGTGACCTATCCATGAGTACATATGGTAGATGTGTAGACAACACCTGTTTGTGTAATATTCCCTGTCAATAAATTATTGTTAGATTTTCTGAGGTGGCGATTTGTTTTGAAGAGATCTTCTGCTTCGCTTCAACGTTGAGGACCAGATTTTGGATCATACGAGAAACAAGTTACCACCCTCCACAGACGAAGTTAATAACCCATCTGTGGGGGACACGAGGAATCAGTAGGTGCTTGTAGAAAAAAGCGAATTCATTTCAGAAAATGCAAGACTGACTGGAATAACCGACAAAAAGATGTTGCCATATTTGGCTACCTGAGCACACTGGACAAGAAAACAACTTTGTATGCTTGTAAAATCACAGTTTACACCTGGCAATTTGAGAGTGTTTGGTCAGCATCAGTTTAAATTTGGTTTCAGTGGCCAGAAATGACCTGGTCACAATTCTGTGAACAGTCTTTGGGGTTGCTTATAATATTGCTTATAAGTAGTCAGCTTGTAAGTTTGGTAGTGTAAGTCTTTCGCTCATCTAGGCATACTGTACTATCTTTACAGACCACAAACCCCAGCCATGTAATACAGGCTGACAGTTATGTTTCATATGTACACCAAGAGTACAAGCCTGAGTACTGCAATTTGTGTACTATTGAAACAAACCAGTCACCTCAATAGGCCTACTGTTAATTCCCAGTACGTACTATTCACCACATTTGTTTATGGTGACAGTGCCTCACCAATGTCATCTGGAGGCAGACAAGCCAACTACTGTCATCGAAGCAGATGAGGTCACCAATCTTGTTGGCAACGTCATTCACTCAAGGATATCCTTCCCTGAATAAACAGAACATCAAAGCAGAGAAGACAGTCATACATTGGTCATTTCAAGCAACATAATATATTTTATTAGTTATTAGTGTACTTTAGTTTGGTTTATTTTGTTTTATGGCATATCAACACTTCAATGGGTAATTTAACGCTGACAAGATTTTTAGGATAGGTTTGTAATGAATAGAAGATGTACTCTTTGTATGAAATCAATTTGGAGATAAGCTCTCATTGACATATTTTTGTAAAGAGGTTTTGATGTCATTCTGTTCATTCAGAGAAGGGTATCATCAGCTGAATGACTGATTGATGACGTCATCTGCTTTGATGATGGTAGTTGGCTTGTCTGCTTGCAGATGGTGTTGGTGAGGCACCATCACCACAAACAAACATGGTGGATAAACACAATATAAATTTCAAAATATCCAGGAATAACCTTGATTTATTTTCAGCTGTTATAAACATAAAAAATTGACCCCAAACTACAGATACTACCAGAGGCTCTGTTGCAACAGGTTCCTGGGGAATTTATTACAGACCAAGTGAAGAATGAAAATTCTTCAAAACAGCTCTATGGTGTTGGTGTTTCGCAATAATAAACTTTCAGGATGAATTTCTAACATTTTTTGGAGTAAAATTTTATATTCAATCTTGAAAAATAAAAACCAGAAACAAACAAACATTTCTTTTATCACAATGTTTCGGCTTTTGTACTCTTTGGCCTCGATCAGATGTTTTGCGGATCAGGGAATTTTGAAGTGAAACCTTTTACAGTATTTACATTAGTCGGACTATTGTCCTCATCTTTGTCGCCATATTTGTCACAACGTTTCGGCCGTTGTACGCTCCGGCCTTCTTCAGGTGGTCCTCAAGGACACATGGCACAGTGGATAAAGGCGTTGGTTAGATCCAGTGACAGACCCAAAGAGTGTGAGTTCAATACCCGGTTCAGGCAGTGGAGAACTTTCAGATGGAAAATTACCAGGAGATAACTGATAACTGACATCCATCAAACATGGCTCGTGGAACTAGAACAGTCTACCCCAGTGATCGAAATAAAGGGTTCGGTTCGAAATTCCAACCACCTGAAGAAGGCCGGAGCGTACAACGGCCGAAACGTTGTGACAAATATGGCGACAAAGATGAGGACAATAGTCCGACTAATGTAAATACTGTACATAATACCTCATCTCAGAAATATAGACAGACTCTGAAACCTTTTATTTAATTAATGGTTGTCTACAGATATTTTGTTCTCTTTAAAGGGTTCTGTTTGAAATTTCCTGAAAGTTACCCATATCAATAGATATCTGAAAAAGGTCCTAGAGTACAACAGCTGAAATGTGATAACAACAACAAAGATGAGGATATTAGTCAGACTGCAAATAATTAGAACTCCTTATCCCAGAAATTCAGAGCAAGACTTCATTCTTGGTTTTGGTAATAAAAAAACAAACAAACACTGTAGAATTGTTTTTTTTTTGTTGTTTTTTTTCTCTAACATATAACCTGAAGAAAATTACTGTAGCTCTGTTTGTAAGGTGACATGCATAACCTTGGTCCCTGTGCGTAGGTAAGATTGTATAGCACTAATATGACACAGTCTGTAGAATTTTGAGGATTTTTTTTGTACTCTTCAATCACATTAATCACAAAATGTACGTCAGATTTGTTTTTTTGTTCTTGAATTGCTTATTTTGGATCAGTGTAAGTCAATCATTTTAAGTTACAGATTCAACACAAGTAGAAACAAATCATAAGAGGAAGGAGGAGAGAAAGAGGAATGGTGGTGGTGGTGGGAGGAGAGAAATCACTTGTAAGGAGGGGCTGGAAAGGGGAGATTGAGAAAGATGAAAGAGTAGCAAAAGAAGAGTGGTAGGAGAGGAGAAAGATGAGAATGCAAGATAAGAAAGAGGGGGGGCAGAAGAAAGGGGAAGTAAGCTGGAATAATAGAGAAAAGCTTACAAGACAGAGTGGAGGATATGAACAGCAGATGGAGACGAGGAGAGAAATGAGAGGAGAAAGGAAATAAGTGTTTAAGGAAATAGAGAGGAGGAGGAAGAGGAGGAGGGGCGAGTAATAAATGACACGACAACAAGTGTCTAACACAGTGAAGTGATTTGTAATAAGAAAAAAGCGCTAAATATATTTTCTTACAGTTCAAATCTTAAGTGCCCTTTACACCCTCCTGGGAAATGCGTCGCTTTGGCAGATTTTTTAGAAATGAGGCGGCAAGAGGAGGAGGAGGAGGAGGGAGCGGAAAGAGGAGAAGAAAGGAGCAAAAAGAGGAGGAGGAGGAGGAGAAGAAAGAGTGGAAAGAGGAGAAGAAAGAGTGGAAAGAGGAGAAGAAAGAGAGTGGAAAGAGGAGAAGAAAGAGAGTGGAAAGAGGAGAAGAAAGAGAGTGGAAAGAGGAGAAGAAAGAGAGTGGAAAGAGGAGAAGAAAGAGAGTGGAAAGAGGAGAAGAAAGAGAGTGGAAAGAGGAGAAGAAAGAGAGTGGAAAGAGGAGAAGAAAGGGAGTGGAAAGAGGAGAAGAAAGGGAGTGGAAAGAGGAGAAGAAAGGGAGTGGAAAGAGGAGGAAAAAGTAAAAAGGAGAAGAAGAATGGGAAGAGGGAGAGAAGAAACTAAAATAAGAAGTGGGAAGAGGAAGAAAAGATGAAAGTGAAAACTGAGAGGAAGAGATGCAAGGAAAAAGTGATGGGAAGCATTGGAGAAAGAATTAAAAAAAGTAGTGGGAAGAGGAGAATTAAAGAAAAATGTAAAAAGGAGGTGGTGTAGACAGGAGGAAAGTTTCAGAGAATGAGTAAAAGAAGAAAATAAGAAAGTTTAGTGAGAAGGGAATGTAGATGATGGTGGTCGGGTGAGGGAGTGTTAAAGGCAGAGTTTCCAGGGCTGTAGCTGCAAGGGGAGCAAAATTAAGGAGTAGGCTGTGGGATGCAGGAATTTTGAAAGAGGAACTGAAAATTAAAGTTTCTTTTCAGGGGCTAAAAACCCTGGAAATTTGTTTGGCATGGAAGCAAATGCCATTTTCAATTATCACAGTTGCCAGAACCTTATGGCTGTCAGCACCGGACAGAGCAGACAGCAAAGTCTTCAAAGTGTTCTGGATGTCATGGCGCTGAATCCGGGGGATGCCAGGCAGAGGATGATTCACCAAGGTTTGACCTTCTCTGCCCTGGCTTGCATGTCTTGATTGTGCAGATGCTGCCATAGAGAAATGCGGAACTATTTGGGTGTCAAGACTTTTTCAAGCTGAACAGTTTCCCAGTTACAGGACAGACATTTCTATTTTTAGCACAGTGGATATGGGTTATAACTCCATTCGGGTATCGTAAAAAGGTGGAATCATGGAAAGTGCGATTGCATACAGCACACAGTCTGCAACAAAATAGATAGATTAAACAGAAACTTTGCTCAAAAAGATACCAAAAGGTGGATATATATATATATATATATATATATATATATATATAAAACACATTTATGATATGTTTAACGTTCTTTTTATAGATACAAGTATTTAAGCAAATGCTCTGTTTTATAATAAACAGTATTAAATATTGCTTAAATACTTGTATCTATAAAAAGAACGTTAAACATATCATAAATGTCTTTAAAATAAATTGTCGGACATTGTCCAATTAAAAAAAAAAAAAATATATATATATTTTATATAGACACACACACACATACACAAAGGATGAGGCAAAAGTCGCACACTGTAGGGGTTAAATGGTTAGGTTGAAGAGGCTCTGTTGAGTGGCCATGGAGGTAACCAGACCTCACACTCTTGGATTTATATGGGGCCATATGAAATCAGTTGTTAATCAGACAGGCCCAAGAAATATTGAGGAACTTAAAAAAAAGAATTCAATATGAACACAGTAAAATGACAGAGGAAACTCTCCGAAATGAATCAGGCAGGGAAAGAATTGAAATGCATTTTGAAAAAGGAAGAGGAGGACATTTTGAACAGCAAATATAAAAATTAAATAACTAGTAAATAAAATGTTCATCTGTAATTATACTTTTAATAAATTATCCATATGCTGTGTGACTTTTGCCGTACCCTATATATATGTGTGTGTGTGTGTGTGTGTGTGTGTGTGTGTGTGCAATTTGGCAGCAACTTTTCTTTTAAACATGTTGTGTTGAATGTTAAAGACAACATCGTCCTGCATATTTTCTTTTGAATTTTCTCATATTTTCTAATTTTAACGTTTATTTAGTTTGTAAAAAATGTAGCAACATGATTCCGCTACAAGACAATTGGCAAATGTTTTTAAAAAATTTTGACTAAAAAAATTTTGACCCTGAAGATGAACAATGATGTCCGAAAGTACTAGGTTATCATACGGACAATATTTATTTCGATATCATTTTCAAATAAAAAGTCTCATTAGAAAATATGAGAAAATTCAAAAGAAAATATGCAGGACGATGTTGTCTTTAACATTCAACACATGTTTAAAAGAATATATATATATATATATATATATATATACATATATATATATATATATATATATTGGAAAAACAGAACATTATTTAAACAAATTCTGTTAAATATAACAGACAGTGAATGTCTATAATGTCATATGTTATATCATGAGCCATTCTAAGCTTTGTATAGTGGCTTTGGTTTGAATATATATATATATATATATAGATAGATAGATATATAGGGGTGAGGCAAAAGTCATGCACCATAGTGGTTGATAAATGAATCATGTTTTAAATGTCTAATTCGTTTTGATATTTTCTTATTTAGTTGGGTCATTTGAAATTAGTTGTTTATCAGCCGCAAGCAAGAAAGATTGAAGAGCTTAAGAAGAGAATTAAATATGAATAGAGAAATATGACAGAAAAAAACACTCCGACATGTTAATGAATCAGGCAGGGACAGAATTGAAAAGTGTTTTGAAAAAAGGAGATTTTGAACAGCACATATAACAATTAAATAACTAGTAAATAAAATCTTCATCTGTAATTATACTTTTAATAAATTATCCCTATAGTGTGCGACTTTTGCTTCACCCTGTATGTATGTGTGTGTGTATATAATATATATATATATATATATATATATATATATATATATCTTATCGTCCACAATAAGCAAATAAGAAACATTAAAAATAATAACAAAAATACATATCAATCTCATACAGAATCCATTTTAAGTATACAAAACCCAGACGGATAGTAAATATGTGTGCGTGTGTGTGTGTGAGAAAGTATCATCCTGTGAACAAAATAAACAGACAGTTTATAAGTTGACACCAACTTCCCAACCCACTACTTGGGGACAAAATTTGCTAAATAATTCTAACACTGAAAATCAGTGGCCAATTGCGTATGTATACATATCGGCACCAAGTACCACACTGTTCATATATGTATATGTTTCGTATGAACTGCAATACGTGCGTGTGACTGTGTATGTATGAGTGTCATCCTGAGGAGGACACAGAGGAGAATTTTCCCTCCCACTACTGCCATACAATGAAAATACGCAACCATAAATAGATTCATCAGTTTGTCTGACGATCTCAAGAGGCATGAAACACAGGGTTCCAAACTCACATCAACACAATATGTTAGTTCCATCACTGATATTGAGCGCTTTTCTATAAGTACGGTGCATATATAATATATAAATAATATATATAAGAATTGCATATATATATATATATATATATATATATTGTTATATTCCGTGCTAATAGGAATATATACTTGAAAAACAAGGTGGATAAAATAAGTAAAGGTTTATTGTAAAAACCAATACAATAAGAATAAAGGTAACAGTTATGCACAAGGTCGTCACCAGTCAATCCATTAGTGAGTGCTATTACTGGAAAGTCGGTAGTTCTCGTGTAAGTCTGAGTCGTACTCAACAGATTCCAGCTAGTCTCTGTAGTTTGTCGACTTACAGATACTTATAGGTAGTTACTACCTATAGTGTAGTCACTCAGGTTATTCCATTACATCATATATATATATATATATTGTGTGTATTTAGGCAGCATTTTTTCACTGATGCATGTTTCATTAAATAACATAAACAAGTTTTGTCTATTTATTTTAAGTAAATTCCTTTCATATCGTCTGATAAGCTTAACAACATTACCATCGAAAGACGAAAGAAAATCACCATATTGATACGTTTTTTTTAATCCTATCTAAGGTTTCGGCTTACGTAAGCCATTATCAAAGATGACAATTACATTTCAATATATCAAACAATACATGGACAAAACAATAATGATAGCCTGTTTTTGTTGCATGAAAGATTTCCAAGCAACGACAAACTAATGTACACGAGACGTGGAAGCGAAAATCACATCGCAGCTCGTGACGTCACACATGATCATGTGAGAGTAAAAATGAGAAGAATTAAGTAGGGGAAGCCGTTGGAAACTCGTGAGGGAATGTCCCATGGGATTCAAAATCCCATGGGACATTCCCTCACAGGTTTGAATCCTGTTCACAGCGCCATGTAGAGTATTGGTTAGCTTGCCAGTGGTCTGACACACAAGTGATCTCTGTCATTACACTAGATTACTTGTGTGTCAGACCACTGGCAAGCTAACCCATATTCTATATATATATATATATATATATATATATATATATATATATATATATATATATATAATATTCTAATATATATTAATATATACTTAATTATCCTGAGTGTATAAACTTTTAATTTTGTTTATAACTTATTTTTGTTTATATTTCTGAGATGAGGTATTATGTATACTATTTACATTATTCAGACTATTGTCCTCATCTTTGTCACCTCAAGGACACATGGTATAGTGGATAAATGCGTTAGTTAGATCCAGTGACAGGACCTAAAGAGTGTGAGTTCAATACCCGGTTAGGGCAGTGGAGAACTTGAAGAGGGGAATTAACAGGAGATAACTGACAACTGACATCCATTAAACATGGCACGTGAACTAGAACAGTCTACCCCAGTGAGCGAAATAAAGGGTTCAGTTCAACATTCCAACCACCTGAAGGAGGCCGGAGTGTACAACGGCCGAAACGTTGTAATAAATATGGCGACAAGGATGAGGAGAATAGTCCGAATAATCTAAATAGTGTTTATAATTTTTTTTTCTAATTTTATTTTCATTCCCTTTCATGACCCTATTAATAATGAACACACAAGAATGCATCTTTGTTCATTCCCTACCACCCGGATTTTTTGCTTTGGGTTTCATAAAAACAAAGGTTTATCGCTAAAAACTCAATAGTTTAGCTAAGCTTTAAGAACACATTCAGTAAGCAATGAAGGAAGTAACTCCTGGAATGATCCAAAATGTGTTTTCGTAACACTAACGATAGATTTAAAATTTACAGAGATACAGACGAAGCACATGTTGAAAATTTTCAATAAAGTTTTGACGTAAGATTTATAAATCTATTTGTTTTGTATCATAATTAAGTAATGAACATAAAATGATGTCAGTTTTTTTAATTTTTTTAAATTGCTTGATTTCATTGAAATAGTTAATTCTGGGACTCCCTGTAATATTAATAGACACTTTTAAAATGTCCGTTTTTAAAGTCATAATAAAATTCTATACTCCCATGGATTATTTGAAGTTGAAAGGGAAACCAGGGGTTGCAATTAATTTTAACACGAGACCCTGAAGATGAAGTCCTACAAACCCAAAGTACCGTCTGAAATTATGAACATCATAGTGAGTCGGTGAATAAATTCTCTGAAACTGGGCCATCAATGTTGGCACGCCAACTGACCTGTCTTCTGTCATGCAAACAGATTCCTTCTGTAAATCAATGCAATTGTGTTTCATTTGCAATGCCTCCCATCGGGCTAACATTCGTTCGATCTTTTTGGTGCGACAAAGGTTCATGCTTCGACGGACTGAGCGTGACAGGAACTGGGAGAGCAGGCCAACTGACCAATTTTCTGGAAGCAACTGCAGCACCTAGAAAACACGTAAAATAGATAATAATTTTCATATTTACTTTGGATGTGCACTGATCATTACATACACATTATGGATAATTTATGAAAATCTATATAAATGAAAGATATCAACTGAAATTATATTAAAAGCTATTTAAAGACATTTATATGTTTAACGTTCTTTTTATAGATACAAGTATTTAAGCAAATGCTCTGTTTTATAATAAACAGTATTAAATAACATTTACCGGCCTGAATTTTATTATAAAACAGAGCATTTGCTTAAATACTTGTATCTATAAAAAGAATGTTAGACATATTATAAATGTCTTTAAATAAATTGTCGGACTATGTCCAATTCAAAAATATATTAAAAGCTATATAATTTAAATTTGATACACCAAATAAATTCTCTTAAGTTATAACAGAAACATCATTAAAACATTTTTATAAGCAGATCAACCTCAAAGTAAAACTTATAAAACAGTATTTCAACGAAGAAATTGACTAAAGTAGAATTTAGTCAGCTTATAATTTACATAAAAAGATAAAATTTAAACGTTCATTTAAAAATTATATCAAATTATCATGTTGCAAAGTTTCATCTAACATCTATAATAATTAAGTTATTTAAATTTTAATAGCTTTCAAGTAAGACACTTAGAAATTAAAATTATTTTTACACACCAAGTCATGTGTTTACAACTATGTCTGCATGAAGGATATAAATAAAATAGTTAAAAAAAAAAAGAAAGAAGATTAATTTCTTGCCTTTCAAGATATTTTTACCCATACAAGCCAACTCAATAGATTTTTAGTTATTCACCAAAAATATAAGTGACTTTTGTTTCCTGTTCAATCATACTTTATTTTTTCTTATTAAAGAAATATTAAAACAAAGTATTTAAAACAACATAATCGAAGAATAGCGAAAGAATTATTTGAAAAGTCTTTAATATTTATTCAAATACTAACACTGTACCATTATTAATTCCAAACATGCATAGATATGTATGCTATGACAATAATTCATGGCACACTAGTTTATTTATCATGACCCTATGGTTGAGAATCGCTGTGCTAAGCAATCAGAGACGTGTTAAAACAATTAATTGCTTTTTCCTTCTTTTCCATCTTCTGTTTTTCTGAATTCTGTTTTTTTATTGTTCTTTTTCCTCATTAACATTTTCTCAGACTTTTTCTCTTTCAGTAACCCTCTTGTTTGTGTCTTAGTGGCTTTATTGCCTTGTTTGGAGCAACATGCCTTAAAAAAAAGAAACAAAAAAGCATTTTTTGATATCTTGTAATTCCAACAGAAATAATGCATGAGCATCATAACATTTTAGTCCCAGAAGTCTAGAAGTATCACCTTGTCAACAGAGAATTGCAATTTTTTAAAATCATTTCACTCCCAAGCAAAGTGATAAAGTCACCAAGATGCAAGGGGCTACTGCAAGTGAAAGAGAATGAAAAGATTTTAGAAGGAACTGGGAATAAAGGATAAACTGCTACTTATGTTCAAAAGATTGTGTAAGGAATGCGAAACAGGCAATAGGTAAACCAATCAACTCTTATTGAAAATAAATAAGAAATACAATTAAAAAAATAATTTAAAAAATTAAAAAAAAGAAAAAAAAAGAAAGTGATTAAATTAAAAAAATTAAAATTTATTATTGATATATTTTTTGTTCATGGGTGGTGAGTGGGTGGGTGTTGGTAAATGAAGGATCAAGAATTCAATGAAGGGAGGTCAACAGTTTAGAAAATTTGGGAGTCCTACTTTACCAGTCTTATCTGGCTGTAGGCAGAATAATGTAAAGACCATATTGGCCCTGATCTGGCTTCTCGTCTACAGTCTCTCTCTCACAGATGCACTGTCGCCTCTCTCTGTCTCTTTTATAAATACTTCCATGGTAATTGCTCTGATGAGCTGCTATCGCTGGTTCCCAGGCTCCATGAATTCAAGCATCCTACGAGGATGGCATCCCGTTCCCACCCTTTCACTGTTGAAACTGTTAAATGTAGACGTCTCTTCTACTCCAATAGCTTCATATCTCGCACCTCACGCCTATGGAACCCCCTTCCTCATTCCTGTTTCCCTGATGACTATGATCTCCAAATATACAAGTGTAACGTCAATCGACATCTCCAGTTGCCTTGATCTATCCTCTATCCTTCTCCACATCCTTTCCTCTAACGCACATATCTGCTCTTGCTCCAAATCCTCTGTAACCCCTTGCATGCTAGTGGCTTCCAGCCTTGCTTGGGGTGAAAATAAAAATAAAAATAAAAATATATCAATGACATTTTGTTGTCAGATGATATCAAACTAAACCTGTTTCACAATAACTATACAAGTACATTGTTCGGGAGAAAAATGAACAAAGTTTATGATCTGATTGAGGCTATGGAGCATGGGTGTGACAGTATCATGCTGTGGGGATGTTTTTCCTCTACGGAAATGAGGAAGCTTCCAATATTTGGGACAAAGTGATGAAGCCGTGTTTTATCCTGTGTGATTAGTCAGGCAGAAATGTTCTCTTGGAAAAGGAAAAACATTTTTAAGGAACGAGAAGAATAAAAAGAATAGGAATTAAGAAAAGATAAACAATAAGAGATTGCATTTAAATTTTTGAAGGTCAATGTTGACGAGAAAGAAAAAGGCTGGAAGAGAGTTCCACAAGCAAGAAGTGTGAGAAAAGAAACTGTTAACACTATTTACATTGTTCGTATTGAAGTCCTTGTAGGGGGTCACCAGATCGCCCTAATTTATATTACGCAAATTACCACAAAATATGAAACAAGAACAAGAGAAGTTGCACAAGTAAATGGAATTTATATCTGCATAAGAACAATTGTACAAAACAGGAATTCAGTTGTGTTTGAAACGCTGAAATTTACTTCTCCTTGGAATTTTGAGTGAGGCAAATATTCTTGTTGATAAACTGTGAAGCGTATTAAAAGGCTTATGAGTTTGTAGAATTTTAGTAAGATGTAGATGTAAGCGTTCTGAAAGCAAAGGAAATGTTTGTCGCAGATGATTTCCACCACGCAGAGAACAAATCACTGTAAATTCAGACTCGAACATCGGGGGCAGAAAGAAATGCCGAAAACTCGATTTGCAGGTACTATCTCACAAATCTCAATGCACGTCACCTGTCAGAAAAATAACTCACTCTCCGACGCACGCGGTCGCCAAAATACATCAATCCACCCCTTGATTTGAGAACAACTGCTTTTATCGGCTGAGCATTTTTTTCTTCATTCGTCGACAACTGGGAGAGGCCGCCAAATATTTTGCATATCAAAATACTTTTATAGAGACTCCTGCGATGGACTTGTTTTTAATCTAAATATTCCATCTTCAGTATGTCATGCAGAATACGTGTCCTTTTTTTTTGTTATTTTCTTTTCCGTCTTAGGATACACGTGACGCGCTCTCGCTTGGTTTGACGAGGTCAGTCGGCGTTTTCTTCGCTATAGTAGAGTTACTTGTAAGAGAATTAAACCGTTTGAAAATAGTGCAAAAATATGTGGATGTGACCCAAAATGTTACGTTAAGAGTTTCTGTCCTCGTGGTTGTAGGGGTGAATGATTGCACATACGTGCATGTGTGCGTGAGATGGTGTTTGACCCCAAAGGGAAAAACACAAATTCTCCAGAGCTTTACATTGCTTGTAAGTGAGAATAAAAGAGGTCGAGAGAAGATGTTGCCAAGTAATTATAAGTAATGTAAACCACGTGCTAGGCTCAAGAACACATGTCAAGATTTTGGTGGTCTTTTGGCATTAAATTAAGTAAACTGGTCCGCTTATAAAACAGGAAAAAGTTTTTTTAGAATAATTTTTGTAGACTACCCACAATATGTCAAAATCAAAAAATATTAATTTTTCAATCATTTTAGAAGTGGGGGTCTTGTTCATGACATAAATACAGTGTCTAATCAATCCCTGACTTCATAAAGAGTTGTTTATATAGTCAGTTATGTGCCATGTGTGATACACGTTTAGGCGATCATGTATCTTTCGATACATGACTGATTTTTTTCCGCAGTAGGTTGCCATTACCTTTTGGCAGTAGACCAGTTGCCATCCAAGGCTATAGAGCCTGGTCTGTCCTGCTATTTACCTATAGCTGGGGGGAGGAGGAGAAGAGGATTCATACCTTTCCCAGGGGTATTAGCACATAAGTGAATGTAATGGATTTGACTGGAATTTGAACTCGCCTCTCCGATTCCTTAATCCGAGCTGCTATCCATTACTCCACCGTGTTTTCACTTATAAATGTCAAATTTGAAACTGCTTATGTCATTAATTAATGCGTACTACAACGAAAAAAGACAATATTGGTAGTACACAGTTATCAATTATGTAAGTCTAACTTGACATTTGAAAATAAAAACAGAGTAGCGATAACTCTTTAAGAAGTCAGGGATTGATTTAACACTGTATTTATATTATGAACAGGACCCCCACTTCTAAAATGATCAATCAATATTTCTTGCTTTGGACAAATGTTGTGGGTAAAGGAAGGTCGAATAAATGCCAATCTAACAAGGGTCGAGTGAATGCCAATCTATCAAGTGTCGAAGATATGCTAATCTATCGAGGGTTGAAGGAATGCTAATTGAATGTAAGTCTAATCAATGTTAATTTACAAAAATTGACAAATGAACTAGCTAACCTTAATTGTGCCAAAAAATCCTTCATGAGTTGAAAAAAAAGAAAGGAAAAAAGCTTTCACTATTTTGGTCCAGTTTTCCACTTCATATTTGCACTTCTGCCATTTGATACCCTCCTCATTGGTAATAACCTAGTGAGAAGCCTCCTTCTGGTCTGCTGCATCACACCCTCAGCATATAACAGTTCTTTCTTTTTTGCCCATGAAATTAAAACCTCTAAAATATAGGTAGCTTAATAAGCCCATGGCCTTACTGTAGAAAAATAACAAAAATAGAAAGCATTTATTTTATTTGACAAAGATTGAAATCCACTTAATAACTACGTATCAGACGACATATTTATTCATCCGTCTATATTAGGCATTTCCAAAAGTTCCAGCAATGCAATGTTATTGGTCCTGATCTGGCAGCTTGGTCCCAGTTACTTTCCTACCACTGTAAAGTTGCCTCTGTGTTTTTTCTCTAAATACTTACATGGTAACTGTTCGGATGAGCTCTTTGCTATGGTACCTAGACTTTTTGAATTTAAGTGCAGCACTAGACTGTCATCAAGATGTCATTAATTTACAGTTGAGCTGGCTAGATACAGCTGTAAGTTCTATGCTAACAGTTTCTTCTCTTGCACTTCTCGCTTGTGGAACTCCCTTCTTGGCTCCATGCTTTCCAGCCAATTTTAATCTTCAAAAATTTAAATGCAATGTCAATCGCTATCTACTATTTTCCTGATTACTCTTTTCTCTTCCTGCTCATTATTAATGTTTTGGTTCCTAATTCATCCACACCCTGTAACCCCTTGTATCTTAGAGGCTTTACTGCCTTGCATAGAGTGATACTAATAAAAAAATAAATAAATAAAAAAAACAAAAAAACTCCAAAACTAAACTGCTCTTTATTTATTGTCTGAGATAACCCTTTCTGACTTCCAATGGCATGGCTGCTGCTAACCTCCAGGAGAGGGATTTCTTGCACCTTCTTGGGCTAACGTTCCCTGCTGACATGAAGTGGAACCATTATATTGAATGAATTGCTAGGTCTGCTGCTAGGAAAGTTGGTTCACCGTGTCAGACGAGACATGTTTTCTTGACAGAATCTATCTTACATATCTACCATTCATCCATACTTAGAATATTGCTGCCGCATATGGTCTGGTGCCCCTGCTATTTGCCTTGATCTTATTCATAAGATCCAAAGAAGAATCAACAATATTCTTTCTCACCCTGTAAACCCTTGTGTCTTAGTGGCTTTAATGCCATGCATGGGGTGATACCGATTAAAAAAGTTCCCAGCACTCTTTAAAAACTACAGAGTGAATACACAGTTTAAAAGCTATTTATTTTTTGCTGGAAACTTTTGTAATATAGAAACTATAATCAGTAATTATTACAAACTGAATCATTCAAATGATAATGTGTTATATAGAGCCTAACTGAGCACATTACTAAAAGCTTGTCATATAATATGGTTGCCTTGCTAATTACTTATTTCAAAGATCTTCATTTTTCATTGAGAATCATTCATTTATACAAATTGCACATTCTAGAGAGAGAAAAAAAAGAAAAGGAACATCTGTTGCTAGTGTTTGTGACATTGCAGCTCAGGCAAGGCACCAGGTTAATTGACAGTTTCTTCCAGTCAAACACTTGTGGCTTAAAAATTACCCTTTGTTACCAGGTTGTTACCCATAAGTGAAGAACAAAACAATTTCTAGCAGTAAACCAGATTTTATTCTTAGGTACTAACTTACTGCTACAATCAAGCAAAGTAAGCTTGTGAGGGGGGATGTGCACAGTTTAGTGGACATCATCGATGTCCTTCTGCGTGGCCCACTTTGTTCCTTCTGTTTGCCTTTGTGCAGGAAGGTCAGTTTTCTAAACAACAGTTTTCTTTGTCCTGTCATCTTCATCTAAAAAAGTAATTAATCTTCCTTCCGTCACTTTCTGTCAGTCTGAGCTTCTTGCTCTTATACTCTGAAGTTGACTCCAATTACTGACAATCATCGGTTGAAAGTAAATGTTCTTTATCGAGTTTTGTGACAGGTCCCACTGTTTTAAGTTTAACAAGACCTCAGCTTGACATGTTTGTTAACTCAAACTTTTCATGGCGTCAAGCCATACGTACGACTATGGAGCAAATGCCTAATTAACACTGACAAACAACAGATAAAAGAGCTTCTATATTTGAATAGCAGAGAACATATGAGAAGAGAAGCAGAGAAACCTAGCAAGACTAAGCTTTGTCTATACAGGAAAAGAATGATTTAGGGGTCACATATGAATGTATAGCAAACAGGCTTCTTTCACAGTTGTATTTCTGCCTTTGAAAATTAGCCATTGAAGGATTTTCATTATCCTACACTGATTTGCTTGGAATAATAATCTTATTTTGGTCATTACTATCGTTACTATGTTTCAGTCATTGTACTTTCCAGCTATCAACAACTGTTTGTTGTTAGTAACCAGGTGGGAATTTTGAACCAAAATAATGTTACAATAACAACCAAGGTAAGGATACTAGTTCTAAAAAAATCAGTTTATAATAATGATAATTCCTCGTGTCATAAAGAGGCAAAATGTTGGGACTAAAACAATCACAATAAGGATATTAGTACTAATAAGTCAATTTATAATAATAATAATTCCTCATGTCAGAAAGCAGCAAAATGTTAGGACTAAAACAATCCAAGAAAAAGATACTATAGTAAATCAGTGTATAAATTGCAATCTAATGAATAAAAGCAAAAATTGATGGTTTTTTTTTCACCGAGCACAATGTATTTTTTAAAAAAAAAGACCTCTCTCTATAACCATTACTCAAACTGAAGAGCTTGATCATAAGTCATCTCCATCATAACCAGAGAAACAATGTTAAATTCAGGCCATGTTAACATCAAGACGCCTGATGTCACAAAAAGAGACCAACCTTGACTGAATCAAATTCTGCTACATTACTATTCAATAAAGCAATGGCTGGTGCTATCAAAGTGTCCTTTTTCCTGAAAAGGAAGAAAAAAAAAAAATGTTCAAATTAACAACAGAAAAAGTAGATTAAAAAAATATGGTAATCAGGATGTTTATCTTTTAGAATAATAAACAAATAATAATTCACAAAATACTCTTGGGTGATGCATTATTTCAAGTTAATACATTTTTTTTTTTATATAAGCAGATGGAGGGTGATCAATTTATTACTTAATACCAATAGAAAACTGATCCCCCACTTTATGTCCACTAGAATCATAGTAATACTAGTTTACTCAGGCCATCAAAAATGACAACACATTTTGTCAAGCCCTTCCCATTATTTGAAGGTTTCCATGTCTAAGTCTTTAAATCTATTTATTTGCAATTATTAATATATAGTAATTACGGGGGATCAGTTTATTACTTAACACCAATATAAAACCGATCCCCCACTTTATGTCCAGTAGAATCAGATATTAATATTAACCACCTCACCACTCCTATTATACAAACTTTAAAATTAATTTTCCCAATTATTAATATGTTGTAATTCTAAGGGATTACTCTATTACTTTTTCTGCTTCTATTTGCTTCAGGATATGGGTGATCATGGCTCACCACATATATTTCTTAAGGATCAGTTTATTACATAATACCAATAGAAAACAGGTCCCCGATTTTATATCGGGTAGAATCTTATATTAATACGAGTCTGCTCATGCCATCAAAAATGATGGCATATTTTTTTTTTAAGTCCATCTATTATTTGAAGGTTTCCATGTTAAGTCTTTAAACTTATTTATCTGCACATAGTAATAAAGGGGGATCAGTTTATTACTTAGCAACAACTGAAAACGGATCCCCTATTTTATGCCTAGTAGAAACTTTTATTAATACTAGTTTATTCATGCCATCAAAAATGACAACGTATTTTGTTAAACACATATTATTTGAAGATTTCCATGCCTAAGTCTTAAACCATATTTGCAATTACTCACATATAGTAATTAAGGGGGACCCGTTTATTACTTAATAACAATAGGAAATCGACCCCCATTTAATATCCAGCAAAGACTTGTATTAATATGAATTTACCTAGGCTGCCAAAAATCACAGAATATTTTGTTAATCCTTCCTCTTATTTAAATTCGGTTTGGTTGGTTGATTTTATGGCATGCTGACCCTTGTTGGGTTATTTAATACCAAATTTTGGATGGGTCACCCAGTGATGATCGAATTCATTACCATGTAATAATGGTCAACTAGACTAATGTTGTGAATTATTATCCCATGCCAAAGGTACTAATATCAAAATGTGTTAACTTGAAATTACTTCATTAGTTTCCAATGGAAGTAATACCAGAAAGTTTGGCTACAAAGTCTCAAGTGATCAAAATCCCAAAATGTCTGTCTTCAAATCTGGTTTGAAGTTTCTTGTTCTTTTTGGTTTCTAATATTGAAATCTTTGCAACTCACTCATACGAAGGATCCAGGTAGACACTTAGAAGAATATGGAACAGTTTCCGCTTATAGGCACCATCTTTGGCATTCACCAGGCAATATGTTTCAGCAGCTGTATAATCTTTGAGTTTGTGGACAAGAATCTTCAGGGCTTTCTCGTGTTCTTCAAGCTGCAGCAAAAGATAATCCACGTTCATTATAAAAGATAATCCACGATCATTATAAAAAATAATCCACGATCATTATAAAAGATAATCCACAATGGCAAATGCAAGAATTACAGGCAAGTGAACAGTAACATACTTGGAGGTCAATTGCTACGTGGTAATAAATTGGACAGAAAAAGATGATAGTGTTGGTCAGGCAAAGTCATTGGAGGTCACCAAAGGTCAATGTTGGATTATCCTCAATTTTCTTCACCAAAATGAAAAAAAAATTTAAAGAGGTAAAATGAACAAAATTTTTGTGTATAAATTATTGAGCAATCCAGAAAAATGCTTTCGGACAAAGATTCAAATTTTTTTTAGGAGTACTTTGAAAATCAGGAAGAAAGGGATTGTCAGTGGTCAGGAATGAATGCAAGCATTACTGATAGAATAGGGCTATTATATGTATAATGTAAATGAATTGCTAATGATTTTACTATAGGAATGCATTGAAAATCAGGAAGAAAGGGATTGTCAGTGGTCAGGAATGAAGGCAAGCATTACTGATAGAACAGGGCTATTATATGTATAATGTAAATGAATTGCTAATGATTTTACTATAGGAATTCATTGAAAATCAAGAAGAAAGGGATTGTCATTGGTCAGGAATGAAGGCAAGCATTACTGATAGAATAGGGCTATTATATGTATAATCTAAATCCATTGATAATAATTTTACTGTAGGAATACGTAGCAAATTAGGAAGAAAGGGATTGTTAGTGGTCAGGAATTAATTAAATGAGCATCCTGGAAAAATAATGTCTTTATTGAACATTCAGATATTTTTTTCATGATGGTCATTTAATTTATTCTTGAAATGAATATCTTCAATTTTCTCTTTGGAGAACCGATTACGTCTGTGAACACTGCCGTTTCTCTTTACATACATTGCTCTAGATCTTGATTTGTGGCTTCATGTCAACCGCTATTGAAACACTTGCTTTATAGTGGGGGAACAAATTCACTGCCAAGAGTTACAATTGGTAGATATTCTTTGTTAATATCATTGTGCACCATATTATGGCCATAACTCATTACAAGAGGTTGTTCTATGAGTGCTGCTTGTGCCATGTAACCCAGTACTACATGCCACATGAATGGGTCATTGGCAACTAAATTGGTTCCTCCACCAGGCTTTTCTGGTGAAGAAGATGGTTAGACAACTAGCTGGATTAAAAAAAAATGCCAAAGAGCAGATGAACCTGCTTGTAGGGTCAATGGCCTTCAAGCAAAATAGAGCAGATTGGGTTTCATAGTCATGTATGCAGCCAGTGGGGTGATGAGATAGTTTTGCTGGGTGGAGGGCTTCTGAGGCTAAAGTCAATAGATAGCAGGATACAGTCTCTGCTTCTAATGGAATCAACAGCCATATGTCTGTGATGTTGGAGGACATCAGTTGTGGTTTGACCTCAAGAGGGATGGGCTCTGTCAGTTCAGCTTGACCATGGAACATACTATGCATAGAAGAATGAATACCTCTCTGGCTTTCAACCCAGGGAACTGGTCAGGTACTCAGCTATGCAATGACACTATGACCACACCCAATGAGACTGATGATAATGATGAATTGTAATGGTAATATTAACAGTTTCCTTATAAAGAAACAGTCAGTATTCATTGACTGAACAGGTTTTTCAGGAAAATAATTTTCTATTGAATGAGTTATAATAGAAAACTATTTTCCTGAAAAACCTGTTCAGTCAATGAATAGAAACTAGAATTAGTTTTGTTGGAGGTTTCCTTCCTAACCTTTTGTTTATTATAGTGTGGAAAGTCAACATCTTGATTATGTCCTTATTTTCTCTTTGAGTTTGATGTGCTATCCATTCTGGTTGTTGCTGCTTTTAAAAGTTCTCAACTGGTGTGGTTTTGGTTATTTTTCTATGAGATATGATGATGAATTGTCTTCAAGATACACAGGGTTCATTTGCTTGAACCTATTTCTAAGAAAACAGTTGCATATAGCTGAGAGTTTAGACATTTCTGAATGAGTTGATGCTATGCATGACATCTGCATGAGAGTCTAGATCTGATGAAGCTATTTAAGAATATGACTCATGTTCTTAGGTTAATGTTTTGGTTTTGCGGCATCTTGCAGTGCTTGGTGAAACTACCCCTAATGCAGCCTGTGTTCAATTTCCTTATTTCATATACTAAATTGGTTATAACTGATCCATACACAGAGATATTTGTAGTGTTTAGTATTTATTAATTTCATATTTTGAATTATTAGTACATCAGGAGAATTGGTACAGCAAACAATTTAATTAAAAAGAACCAAGAAAAATGTGGGAGATGAAATAACTTACCTTGCCGTAGAGAATTGCACATTCAGCATGCATGTCAGTTTCTCGAGCTTTTCCCAAAATTAGCTGAACGCGATACAAATTGGACATCTGTAGCATGTGTCGCAATTTAGACCTGGGAACAAAAAAATTTATAATGTTGTTACCTCATCATTTTGTATCATGAATTGCTTTTAAAAGAAAATCAATGGGCCTCTGTGTGTGTGTGTGTGTGTGTGTGAATATATATATATATATATATATATATATATATATATATATGAGGGTCATTCAATAAATAAGTTGAATTTTTCGGTATGAGGACTTCTAATACAGATAGAAGCTTACTCTTTTTTATTTTTCTTGTTTTACTTCTTTTTCACATGGATTTAATTTCTTTTGCAGATTAAAAAAAAACTTTGAGAGTTTTGGCGATTAACAAAGATGGCCAACCAAGAAGCATGCTCCAGGATTGAACAGCGGTCAGTTATCAAGTTTTTGGTTGCTGAAGGGTGCAAACCAGTTGAAATTCATAGGAGAATGTCAACTGTGTATGGTGCCACATGTTTCAGCCAAAAAATGTCTACAAGTGGGCTAAATTGTTTAAAGAAGGACGGAGCAGTGTTGAGGATGAAGACAGGCCTGGGAGGCCTACAGAAGTGAGGTCTCCTGAGGTGATCGAATCAGTCAATGACCTCATTCAGTCTGACAGAAGGATGACAGTGGATGACATTGCAAGAACTTTGAGCTTATCTCTTGGGACAAACGCAGGGGTCATCAGTCAGAAGGAGTCATCTTGCATCATGGCAACGCAAGGCTTCACACAGCAGCCCAAACGGTGCAGACCATCAACGAGCTGGGCTGGGAACTGCTCCCTCATCCCCCTTACAGCCCAGACCTTGCCCCTTCAGACTTTCACCTGTTTGGTCCCTTGAAAGTATTCACGAGAGGCACGAAGTTTAAAAGTGACGATGAAGTCAAAAGTGTTGTGAGCGACTGGTTGAGACATCAGTCCAAAGATTTTTACGCTGAGGGAATACGGAAGCTTGTGTACAGATGGGAAAATTGTGTGCTGTGAGTCTACGTTGAAAAAAAAAAGTAAGCTTCTATCTGTATTAGAAGTCCTTATACCGAAAAATTCACCTTATTTATTGAATGACCCTTATATATATATATATATATATATATATATATATATATATTAGGCAGCAATACACCTTTTATAGATGTTTCATTAAAGACGACTAACAAGGTACTGCAATTAAGCTTTTTATTTAATTTTTCTTGTGTTTGTACAAGTGTTTTCTTTTCTGGAGATAAAGTGTGTAAAAACTGTCCAAATATTCTGCATTTCCGAGTGCTTTCGGCTATTATCAAGGATGATTTTATTTTTACTTTTTAACTGGGTGTATGGGTTGTGTGTATGTATCTAGAGTTATAGGGATGTTTTATTTTCTTAACACAGCACATTATGCCCGTGTTTGTAGTTAATGTTATTGAGTGTTGGCTGTGTCTTTTTTATTATAAGGGCTTCCATTATATATAAACAAAAATTTGATGCCACAGGATATATACAAAGATTTAAAAATGCAGAAATGCATTTTACTTTCTTAAAGGATCCCCTTGTGACTAACACATCGTCAGAAGAATATATATTGGTAAATATAAATTGACTAAGAAAACACAACAATTTGCACTGCGAGAAAAAAATAAGGATAAAAAATGAATGACGACTAAAATACAAATTTATTAGTAAAACATATTAATAAAAACGAGGGGAAGAAAGGAAATATATGAGCCAAAAAAAAGAAAGAAAAAAGCTTTTGTAAATGGTTCCAAGTGACTATAAAACAGAAAAATACCCCCCCCCCCTTAATAATTATAAGTTTTATTAATAAATTTGTATTTTATTCATTGTTTTTTTTTTTTTTTTTCTCGCAGTGTGAATCGTATTTTCTTGGTCATATTTACCAACGTATTCTTCTTCTGATGTGTTGGTCCAAAGAATTCTTTTCTGCATGTGTGTATATATATGTGTGTGTGTGTGTGTGTGTGTGTATATATATATATATATATACACACATGCAGAAAAGAATATATGTGTGTGTGTGTGTGTGTGTATATATATATATATACACATGCAGAAAAGAATATATATGTGTGTGTGTGTGTGTGTGTGTGTGTGTGTAACTGGGGGATGTTTTGCATTGAAGTGAAAGATTTTAGGCTCCATGGGTTGTGGCTGCAGGTAAACAGATCTTAGATACTTTAAGTACAGATTGCATCGGCCCTGGCTATGTTTGTCACCATTTTTCAGAAAAAGAAGCTCTGATTGTCTTTATAGCTTCTACACTTGAAAAAAAAAACTCTATATGGACGTTATTATAAGAACAGAAACAGCTCAGAGGACAAGTTTGGTAGTCTGAATAACTGCTGGAAAATACTGTGTTATTTCGACTGAAGATTTTTTACGTCCTGTAGATACAGATTTGAATGACTTACCGAGCCAAGTCCAGGCTTTCTTGGGGAGTATTAGTATCTTTTTTAAGCTGCAAGACATGATCCAGGTACAACACAGCCAAATGGGTGTGGTATTTTTCTCTCTGTAACATACAAAGTTGTTGGCATTTAATGCTTACAGTTTTTTTTTAGTCATTATTTGACAACAATTATGTTTTTTTTTAAAAGTTGAAAAAGAAAAAAAAAATTTTTTTTCTTTATTCATTTCATCCCAAGTAAGGCAATAAAGCCACTAAGATGCAAGGGGTTACTGAAGGGGTATGAAAGGATAGAAGAAACAAAAAAATACTATTAAGGAGCAACAACAAAAAAAGAAGAGGAACAAAGAAGACAGACAATAACGATTGACATTGCATTTAAATTTTTGAAGATCAAAATTGACTGGGAAGCAAGAAGTTGGAACATAATTCCACAAGTGAGAAGTGGAACAATTATGTGAACAATTAGTAAGGAAAAAAAACAAAACAAAATAAAAGCGAGAAATGCAAGAACTTATGATAACATGTAGCAATTTCAAATGTAAAACGATGAGACCTTGCCACCAATCTATTACTGTGCTTAAATTCATAAAGTTAAGGTACCAAAGAGGAAAGTTCATTCAAACAATCACCATGAAAAGATTGATAGAAAAGGCACAGAGAAGTTACATTACAATAGTCGGAAAGTGACTGAAAAAAATAGTGAGATACAAATAATTTAACCTTTACAGTGAAATGGAGAGAGAGGAAATGCCATATGTGATTCATACCAGTAAATATCAGACATCAAATTTAATGTTAATAAGGAGCCTGTGTTCTCAGAGGAGTTGATCTGTGGTGACCCCCATATGTAATGGGCTCACCTTAAGAGATACCAGAGCCAAGTGCATCAGAGAGTCGACATGAATGTAGCCTCATAACCACCAGGTGCAAAATCAGGCCTCAAAGAATGGCAGTGGCTATCCTCACTCCTACATATAAACAGGAGGTTGACCAAGCTCAGCTTGAGATGCGCATATGTGGGACATGTGGATGACAGGAAGTTATATAAGCGTTCTATCTTAGGAAAAAGAGAGTATTACACATCATTGAGAAGAAAATGTTTAAAGAAAGTCCCTGAAACCACACACCCTCCATGATTGACATTAATTGACAAAATCCAGAAATGAATAAATGATAATTTTACATATGAAAGCTCTAGACTTGTATTCTTAATAATTATTTTATGGCCTCATTTTTTTTTTTATTAATAACAGTAATTATTAGCTGGTGAGATGAAACTTGATGGGGGATGGGAGAAAAAAAAGGGAAGGGGAGGAAAAAAAAGAAAAGAAAGGAAAACATAATTACCTTCCGAGTATCTGATGATAGGGTATCCATATAAAAAAAAAAAAGAAATAATCCCCCATAAACAACTTAAATAGAGCTCACACCATTGTGATTGGCTGTTGGTCAACTTCCAATCAAATGCGTGATAGTGGTTTATGGTTTGCCTAATATAAGTCAGTGTCTGCAGGCTGTTAATTTAACAGTGGGTGCATCAGAGACTGATCAGCTCTGATGGGGGTCAACTTGGTGAGGGCAGTATGATGTTTGAAGACCCAAAACTGCCCAATGATCCAAATCAGAACATCACTGACAACGCCCTCTAGTGCTAAAGAGTGTATATTCAAAGTAATATTGCTAAGTTAACATTGCAAGTTCTACTTAACCACAACCGGTGAAGTAATTACCGTACTAGTTTTGCTATTGTGGTTTCTGTAATAAGTTTTTTTAGAGGTGAAGTTACTAGTGCATGTCCAAACAGTTTTGAATTACTCTTCTCCTAGACTGGTTGCCAACCAAGGATAGAGAGCTCAACCTGCACTGATATTAGACCTATAGCGGCAAGGAGAAGAAATGAATTCATACCTTTCTCAAGGCTATTTGTGTAAAAGTGAACACAATGAGCTCAACCAGAATTTGAACACGTCACCACAATAACCACTATGCTATGTGCATATCCGCAGTCAAATGAACAGTGAATAAAATTTGAATTAACTTATTTTCTGCTTTCTGTTATCTACATTTTGTTTGAGATGATGTATTAAATACAGCAGTATTTTTGGTAGATTAAAATTTTTTTTTTTTTTATATTATTTCATGGATTTATTATTATTTTTGATTTGAAAAACTTTTTATTAAGGAAAAAATTTTTTTATTTTAAAAAATTTTTTTTGTAATCATAATCTACAAAATACAATTTAAAAAATGATTTTTAAAAATCATTTCACCCCATGCAAGGAGAGTAAAGCCACTAAGACACAAGGGGTTATTGAGAGTAAAGGAATAAGAAAAAAAGAGAAACATTACTAAGGAGTGAGACCAATAGAAGAAGAGTAATCAAGAAGAAGACAGTAGATAACGATTGACATTGTATTTGGATTTTTGAAGATCAAAATTGGCTGAAAGCATGGAGCCAGAAATGAGAATTCTGTGAGCAGAAGTGCAAGAAAAGAAACATAAGAATAGGAATTTATCATTTTTTTTTCTATGATTTCTTCGTTCGTCTTTCTCTTGCTTTTTATTGCAACTCACCACTAGGGCAGGTCGATTTTGGAATCATGGTATTGCACTCAATTGGAAAGGTGGGGCTTGACATGATAAATAATGACACAAAATGTTTTTTCTCAAATCGTTACAGTTTTTTTGAGAAGATGTGTTTAAAGATTAAGCTTAGGTTCAAAATGGTCTTGTTGGAATTTCATTCCAGTGATCAGTGAAGCTCTTATAGCACAGCCTTAGAAAATTTATAATTGACTTAAACTTTACAAATTGTATATAGCCAAGATGCATGTCACAAGCATATTATTACTAAATCATTGTGCCATCAAATAAGATCTTCATTTACATTAAAAGGAAATTACACTGGACAATTTAGCTATATTATCATCCAATGTACTATTGTATGCAATAGTTTTAGGGTGATTTTCAATAAACAATACAAATTTAAAACATTTTGTCTTAAAATTTGTGTCCAGGAGTATTATTTTGTTATATATACTTATCTATATTTTGTTTTTATTAATTGTGATATAACAAATATTATTCATCGATTAGCCTTTTTATAAAATCTTACAATTGCTTTACAATTTTTAATTATTGAATACAGTAAAAAAAAAAAAAATGGTTTGAATATATTTTCTATTCAATGTATCTAATACAAAAAATATCAACTTTATTTGGATTTATTCTTGAAATAGTAAAATTTTGAAGTCAGTTTTTAAGCAAAAATCTGTGGATGTTATGTATTTCTGTACATTTTTTCAAACAATTTCAAAACTAAATTTTCAAAAATTGAATAAAGCTATGAATCTAATATTCGGTATCAGTACTTATCACATCAAACTAATTTTCAAAACAAGTGCAATGTTGATTTGCTAAAAAAATGGAAAAAAACCCATCTTGCCCTATTCACCATGTCATTCCACAATTGTAAGCAGCATTGACAGGAAAAGAGGAAGAAGATTCTAGCAAGATTTGAACATTCATCCCTTTGCTTCAGGAAATCTGCCTTACCCAATTAGGCCATAGAAACCAAGAGACTCAAAACAGATTTTTTATTTTTTCCTCCAATGTCTGCTATTCTGCCATTTTTGCTTATATACTCAGTTCTTTGGCGACATATTTATTAATAAGTTTTTCTAACTTGTTCTGGTTTCGTTTGATTTACGACATATCAACGTCAATGGGTTTTTTAATGCTGAGAACATTTATTTTGCTGGTAATATTTTGTTCTTGTCAAAAATCTATTTCTGGTAAGATTTTTCCTTCAAAAGTATATTGCTGGTAATAGTTTTTTTTCTACAAAAATTTATTGCTAGTAATAATTTTTTACAAAGTATTTCTGGTATTAAAACCTATTTTTACACTTTCATAGTGTTTTTACCACAGTTTCAATGTTAACTATTTGCCTATAGCTGGGACCCTAACAGGTGCTACCACCCTGGGTCAGTGTGAACCTGGGAACACCAGCAATTAAGAGGTGGTTCCACGCTCCTCAAAACCTCCAGATCAGAGGCCTTGCTGCTGGACGTAGTTTATCGTCATACCCAGGATGGTAACTTGTTCTGATTATCCTTTCTTTGCAGATGAATGATGACAGACATTAGGCTAACTCAGCAAATTAAACGGCCTGCCATAATCATTGCCTTGAAAGCAAAGCATAGGGATTTACAGATGGCTCACTTCCTGAAAGCTGCATGGTCATTTGTTGTCAAAGTTTGCAAAGAGCTTGAAACTGCTGATGGGGATTCTACAGCAGTAGCCAAATATGAAACTCTCTACTAAGGGTCCTAATACTATTAGAACACCAGAGTTTGTATAGAAGATGCAAAAGATTATTGAAAAGAACTCCAGACAGCCAATTAACACCATTGTTAAGGAGCTCAAAGTTTCAAGTCACTCTATCAGAAGACTTGTCGATGAGAACCTTCAATACGTCATGTCTGATACGGAGAGACTAATTCATGTCTGCAAAAACAAAAGATAATTGTCTGATCTGTGCAAAGCACTTATTGAACATCAATACTTCGTTTTTTTCTCTGATGATCAGGACCAAAAGCTCAACCAATGGAATGACAAATGGTTATGCAGAAGCAAGCGAAATTAAGATGACAGAAATCCCAGTCAAAAATGAATAATGCCTGATAATACTTCATCTAATAATAAAATTCAAGATAATATTACTACTAATACTACTAATGTAATAAAAAGCAGGTGAAATTAAGATGAAAGAAATCCTAGTCCAAAATGAATAATGGCTGACAATGCTTCATCTAATAATAATAAAATTCAAGATAATATTACTACTAATACTACTAATGTAATAAAAAGCAGGTGAAATTAAGATGAAAGAAATCCTAGTCCAAAATGAATAATGGCTGACAATGCTTCATCTAATAATAATAAAATTCAAGATAATATTACTACTAATACTACTAATGTAATAAAAAGCAAGTGAAATTAAGATGAAAGAAATCCTAGTCAAAAATGAATAATGGCTGACAATGCTTCATCTAATAATAATAAAATTCAAGATAATATTACTACTAATACTAATGTAATAAAAAGCAAGTGAAATTAAGATGAAAGAAATCCTAGTCCAAAATGAATAATGGCTGACAATGCTTCATCTAATAATAATAAAATTCAAGATAATATTACTACTAATACTACTAATGTAATAAAAAGCAGGTGAAATTAAGATGAAAGAAATCCTAGTCCAAAATGAATAATGGCTGACAATGCTTCATCTAATAATAATAAAATTCAAGATAATATTACTACTAATACTACTAATGTAATAAAAAGCAAGTGAAATTAAGATGAAAGAAATCCTAGTCCAAAATGAATAATGGCTGACAATTCTTTCATCTGATAATAAAATTCAAGATAATATTACTACTAATATAACTTGTGTATGGATAAATACATACTGACAATTTGAATTTTGATATTATTCATATTATTAACAAAAACTGACATGATGAAAACTATTTCACAAGATTTAATAAGAGGTCAAATCTCAGAAGAATGTCAACATATTTTTGTTCAAATTGCCATCAATAAAAAAATATTTTAGCCCAAGTGTCATGAAGATTAAGATTATGATAAAACTCACCTTTAGTTTTTTCTGAAAAACAAGAAATTCAAGGTAAGCCACCACAGCCTTTGGGAAACGGTAGAGGAAATCTATGATTGTATCCGGTGAGAGAGTGTCAGATGCTGGCTCAGACGATGGACGCTCTGTGAATACCTGGGAAGGGTAACATCTATGTTTGAAATGAATTAAGCTTTATTACAAAACATTAAAAAAAAAAAAAAAACATTTATAAATCAAGACATTGACATGGCAAATACTAAAAGCATATATAAAAATTCATTGGAAATGATTTTACTATAGGAATGCATTGCAAATTATTTCAATACTCTTTATGTAACATGATATATGAGGTGTAAGATTTATGAAACAAATCCATCTAAACCTTCAATCTAATCATTACATAGAGAAAATATATATAAAGAAATATAGTCTTAAGGTATGCTATATTTATGGGATAAAGTGCTCAATATCAGAGATAGAGCGAGTGTAAATATAAAAAGTGAACATTGAAGTCAACACTTAGAGGTGACAGTCTGTTTTATGCTAGACACAATCGTGGCCTGACGATTGCGTCTAGCATGAAACAGACTGTTGCCTCTAAGTGTTGACTTCAATGTTCACTGTTTATATATATATATATATATATATATATATATATATATATATATATATATATATATATACACACACACACACACACACACACACACATTTCTATCATGTGCCATATAGCAAGCTAAGAACAAGCCTGGCCACACATAGCATCAGTTTAATAAAGCCTTTAAAATCCTTTCTAGTTTGCAAAGTCATTGCAGGGCCCATGAATGGGGCAGAGGAAGCAGATATAATATATATATATATATATATATATATATTGGTATATAATCCAAGTGTGTTTAAAGTATTTTTAAATATATCTTATTTTCAAGTTAATTTATCTTTGGAAGAGTATTTTTAAGCAGGAACCTAACCTAATATATATAAAAAAAATTTAAAACTCCTTTTCTGTCATCTTTTAATTTCAAATTAGCATTTCATTCTTCATATAAGCCCAGTTTAATGTCATAAGGTTAATATCTGGGTTTCATTTTATAAAACCTCTTCCCTTTAAGGCTAATACCTTCCACCCTCCTCTGACCACCGTCTTGTGCATTTCGTCTGCCTGAAACATCAAAATGGATAAATTCTGTATTAATTTTTCGATGGCTGTAACAGTTAAATTTCTAATTCCAACACAAACTCAGTGTTGAATAAGAGTGATGAAGTTTTCATTGGGTGAAATAGATCTATCCTCAAATGAGGTAATTTTAGATTTTGTGGTGTAATACTAGCTCTTCAGGGAGAAAAGTGAATTTGTAAACAGTGACTATTACTGCTACTGATGCAAGACTCTTCGTTAAGACGAATCAAGTTCTCCAGTCACTGGCATGTTTATTTAAAAATAAATACGTCTAAATCCACTTTGATCCCTGCTGTGTGCCAATGGCTTAGGAGTAAAATCTCTGATTGATACAAAATCAGTCGGGTTTCAATCCCAGCTTGAAGCAATCGGATGTCTAGCTACACTGATGAGCTGTGAAACAACAAAACAGTCAGTGGATGGATGAATATATATATATATACACACACACACAGTTGGTATAATGGTTAGTGGCTTGAAATGCAAAATTGTTCAAATTCCAGTCAAGTTCATTACAGTCACTTTTGTGGAGTAATTGATCATCTTATTGGAGGTACGATATTTTATGATGTAACTAAAACTCTTATTGGGGGGTACAATATTATGTAATTGAATATTATATTGGAGGTACAAAACTTAATGCTATAAATGCAGACATATTAAAAAAATAGGGAATTGGAGAAAAGAAAATACAACCACAATAAATGCCAATTCACTATTAGATTGTCCTCATCTTTATTGCTATATTTATCACGTTATGGTGAATATGGCAACAAAGATGAGGACGATAGTCCGAACAATGTAAATAGTGTACATAATACCTCATCTCAGAAATATAGACAAATGCCAATTCAAATAAAAGAAAAGAAACATTTCATTCCTCTCTCAACAGAAGAATTAAAATACAATGTAGAATGACAAAAAGAAAGGCATGGGGGAAATGCCGATATGAAAAAGACATAAATCAATATTGACACATGTATACTTATGTTATGAACAGATGACATTGAGAATCCAAAAAGAACCATTTCTTTTGTTTACACAAAATAGGCTGTCTCGATTTAATGGAAATTGTTGCAAGAACTTTCAGATGAAAGTCAAAATATCATCGACTTAACACTGAAAACACATCCTCATGGCAGTTTCATGCGCGTTGCTGATTCAAGATGTTCAGAGCTTGCAGACGTAAGATGTAATACAACATTTATGCAAATTCAGAAGCCAACCTTTCCAAAAGCATGCTGGAATGTGTTGGGAAATTCTCTTCACTCATGGCTGGGTGGTCTTGCCTATGTAGTCAGCCTTGGACAGACACTTAAAAATAGAATGAATTTGATAGTCAGGTGGGCCATCTTAATGAACTGATTTTAATACTGGCTGAGAAGAGAAAACAATCGATGAATTGGCTGTGAAATAGCAATTACAAACATTGGCAAAGATTTGTTTAGGAGATCTTATAGTAACCTCCCTAAACCATAGCAATTTTAAATAAGCTGGGCATTTATTGGGACTCATCACTTTTGGTTTAGAGAACTGTGTAATTTTAGCACAAATACTAAATGACTCTCACTTATCTGCCATGTATCATCTTGTTTAAAGAACTATGCAGCGGCCCAAGACGATTGTTCAAGAATCATTTGAAGACATCCATGAGACAAGCCAACATTGACAATGTTATGCTGTTGTAAGTCATAATTCTTGGGATCTGATGAACTTTAGTTTGACCAAGGGGTATGCTTGCACTCAAAAATTTAAGGATAATCTAATGCTGGAGAAAAGTAAAAGTAATCATAACAAGATGATAGGATTATGGTTACGCTGTTGTAGGTCATAATTCTTGGGATCCTATGAACTTCAGATGGATCAATGAGCCTGTTTGCACCCGAGAATTTATGGTTTATCTAAAATTGGAGAAAAAGTTGGTTGGAAACACAGATGGAACTTGGGTCTCGGTTAAAACGTGTCTTGGAGTTTCTTTTTGTTCTTTGATCTAGAAGAATAAAAATCTATCATCTGTAAAGACCTGATCGGAACGTTCAAGTGGCAGAGTTTTGGCTGAGCCATTGACACCTTCATATTGACATGTTTGAGACAAATAGCATGAAAAAACTAGTTTGGAAATTATGGATTAAAATGGATTTCCATTTCTTTCCAGTGATGATCTTCCTTTAGGTAAATAACTGTCGCAGGCCCAAAATGGACAAGCTTTTTTTTTCTATTTTGGAATAAGACAGCTTGATGAACCGCAAACAGATAATCCTGGGTATTTTCTTTTTACCTTGACTCCTTTTTCTTGATCCATTTCCAAAACACATTCAACGTATTTCCACACGAGGTGATGGTCAGTCAAGCTACAAGAAAAACAGAAAACCTGTTATATCATCATATATAAAGATTCATTGATTGAATTGATTAAGTTTTTTATGACTTATCAACCTTTTCAGAATATTTAAATCCAGAAAATATTCTTAGTTTCTAAGAAATCGTTATTGGCGATAATAATGATTTAGTGATAGAAGTTTTACTAATTAACCCATAGCTGGGTGAAGAAGTGGTGGGTTCATACTTTTTCTAAGGGTATTTGAGTGTAAGTGAATATATCAAACTTAACAGGAATTGGAACTCTGCTCTCTGATTAACAATTCCAAGCCATTATCCATTACACCACCCACACATCCATGCTTACAGCACCTGGCATTTCCAATATATAAAGAAATATAATTACAAATATATATATTGATAAACTACATTGGTGTGAGAATGAACACAACCTGGAATTTGAACTTGGCTTGCTGATTTCACTTTCAAAATCTGTTACACTCCCCACACATCCCCATACTGTTTTTTGTGGGGTGGGGGATAATTTTTATTCTTTCTTAGATTCCCAATTTTGCTGACAGTTTTGGAACATCACTAATGATCAATACAATTTCATATCTGATGATGAGATTGTATGTAGCAGGAAAGCAATGAACTTGAATAGAGTTCTTCCACAGGCAAGAAATGCAAAAAAAGAAACTATTACAGTAGAACTTATGGTTACATCTAATTATTTCAACAATAAAACTATGAGACCTAATTGGCAATCTAGTAGTATGCTTAAATTCATGTGGTCAAGATACCAAGGAGGAGAACTCATTAGAACAATTGCCACAAAAATATTTATAGAAAAGGCACAGAGAAACCATGTCATGACAGTGGGAAAGTGCCAGGTCAGGACTGATAACATGGCAGATTCTTCTTTAGATTTTGTCAAGAATCTTGAGATATATATCCAGACCACCAGACCAGATATGGCAGCAATATTCAATGCATTGATGAATGGTAGATGTATAAAAGTCCAAGACAGATTCTGTCAAGAAAACTGTCTGCTATGACACAGAGAACCAATTTTTCTGGCAGCAGACCTACCAATTGATTCTATAATCATTCCATTTCAGATCAGTGGAAAACATGAAACCAAGAAGGTGCAATGAGTTGCTCTCCTTGAGGTTAGCATCAGCCATGCTGTTGGAAGGCAAAAATGCTTCTAAAGATAGCAGTTTCATTCTGAAGGCATTCAAATTTACAAGCCATTTCTTGCTCCACTTAACAATTGATTGGAGGTCATTTTTGAGATCAGTTGTCAGTTTTACTTTATCGGACCAATTGAATTTACTATTGAGACAGGAGTTGTGTCATCAGTATAAATATGGAGTTGGGAATTGATGACATTGGGAAGGTTGTTGATGAAGATAAGAAATAAAGTAGGTCCAAGAATAGATCCATGGGGGGGGACACCAGCATCAATGTGGAAGGATCTAGAAGAGTTGCCATTCAACAGGACTTGCATTACACAATTTGTTAAGAATGATTCGATTGAGTTAAAAATTCAGCCAGAGACACAATATCCCTTCTGTATGTGAAGAAGGTCGACATGCTAAAACCTGTCAAACTCCTTCAAGGTCTTTTTGGAAAACTTTAATTCTACTAATGCCACCCTAACTAAAAAAAAGAACATAATTCTTTAAGAAAGTACTTTGAGAGCTTAGTAATAACAATGTTACCAACTATAAAAACATGTTAAAAACATTATATTGCCATATTGAATCCATTCTTAAAGAATCTAATGTATATTTATCTAAAACAAATGGTATGTATACATAAAAATGTTTCCAAATCAACATGCAAAAAATCAGCAAACATAATGTCTACTAGACATACAATTATGAATATACATTATCATCTGATGCCCACATAGACAAACGAAAATTTTTATAAACTTATATACATCTATATAATAAATGCTAATGTCTGTGTGTCTTTTTCAACTGTACTCTTAGCGACAATAGCCACACATATCATACTATTTTGGAATCAGCCCGACTCTGTGAGCAAATTAAAAACATTCTGGGCTGGATCCAGACAAGTAATCCTGAAATTTTGGATTCCCAAGTTTTCATTACTGCGATTGTTTTCGGATTCCGCCATCTTGGCTTCTACTGTTAAAGGGACACAACTTTCGAACTTGTAATTGCTCATGGACAAATGAAAAAAAAAATTACTATTCTTAAATTACACAGTTTCAAAATAAAATTGTCCATGTTTTCAACTTTACTCATAGAGGTTGTAGCTGAACATATACCATTTTGGAATCGGTCTGACTCTGCAAACAAATTAAAAACATCCCAAGCTGAATCTGAACCAGCAATCCTGAAATTTTGAATTCCCAAGTTTTCATTACTCTGATTGTTTTTGGTAATTTTTTACGTGATTTTTTGTGACAAATTTTTCTGTAGGATAACAATTTTTAGAACTTGGAAATTAATTTGGGTATAATTGAAATTAATTGCGAAATCCAGCGAAACTCACCTATCAAAAAAAAAAAAAATAATTGCTTGTATGGATAGTAAGGACATACGTACATCAAATTGTCTTTAAATTAAGTGGTGGCAGAAGAATTATCATTAAACATTTAAAAGGTAAGCTTAAACATTAATGCATTACTTAAATACAGCGATCAATTTTGAGTTCTGTAATTTATTGTTGACTATCACATCTACTCCTCCCTACGTATGCAATGAAGGCTCAATCAAGAGCCCTCTGCAGGAGCTAGCTTAAATGTCGCCTGATTGGGCAGCTTTTAAGCTAGTATAACAATATTTGTGATCTTTTCAGGTAGGCTTGGAGTCTCTGTTAATTTCCTAAAAATTTGGATCTCTCATTGAATTCAGGATGCTGCAAATTATACTAATGTTGGTTTTAAAAAGTCGAATACATATCATACATGACTGACCAATGAAAATCAAACAACACAAAAGTAAAAATACAAGAATTTCTTTTTTTTTTCTCTCCCTATCTCAGTCTCTCTTCTTTATCTTATCCTACCATTAAATACAGAAAAGAACTTTTTACTTGTAAATTCTCTTTAGGTTGAAATGCAGAAGCCTTTTCTGTATCTAGTCAGGAGTTTCTTCATTTTTAATTCTCGTAATAATAAATCCATTTTTCCACTGCAAAGGTTATTTCCTTTTCAAGTAGATTCTCTTTCAGTTGAGATACTGAAGGTTCCTGGATGTAGCCAAAATTTTGTTCATTTTGAATTCTTGTAACAGATCTATTGTCATGGCTAGTAACTATTTTGTCTTGAAATGACTATTTTACCAAGATGTGAAAGACAAGTGTTTAAACCCTGATAGTTATTATGTAAATTTATACTGAACATATTTTCCTAGCTTCTGAATATTTGTTTAGACAATCTTCTACACTTGATTACACAAGCCATAAAGAACTGAGTGAATGTGAAAGACGCTTCTAAGATTTCCCTAGGTAACTGAGAACAAGCAATATAAATAAAACAAATATAATCAACAGGAAAAAATCAGTAAAGTTTCAAACAAATTCTGCACAAAAGTCCAACTTAGAAAAAGTCCTCAAGCCTTGGAAAAAGTCATCATCAGGTTGAAAATTCTTCTGACTCGTTCCTTCAAACAATCTGTCGGCAGGTCCTCCAGATGGTATCCAGAGTCATCTACAAGATGTAGGTGTGATGAGGTCTTCCAACTGATCATTTGCCATGCAATGGGTTCCATAGGAACTCACAAGTTCTGACTTACTTCTCCAGCAGTGACCAGCGAGCTGAAGCCATCTCTCTCTTAGCAAAACTGAGATAGGAGGAAGGTGTCCATGCAGACATTTCTTTGTTGGGTGTGTCGTACAGCTGATGTCCAGTGCAACTCATAACATCTTTGTGTATGTTCTGTCAAGTGATGCTTCTTGGTGTTACGTCAGTGTCAATGATGTTGAGCCGTAGAGCAAGACAGATTCTACCATGGCCTTAAAGAAGTCCCTCTTAAGATTGTCAGGGAGGGAGGTCTTCTAGATGATGCTCAGGATCATCATGGACACCCCAGGCCTTGTGTTTGCGGATTTTGATGTCTCTCTCCATTGATTGGATGTTGCTGCTGAGGTAAACAAATTCCTGGATGGATTTGATGTTGTTGCCGTTTTGCAACTTAATTTCTTCTTGAAAACAGTAGGCTTGCATAATTAGAGCAATGCGGACATTTGTGGCTTGTGAGACGTCTGAATGATTTCCAGTTCAAGTATGGCACTATATTAATATTATTTGTACATAACATGAAGATTAAAACAAAACTTTATGTTTCTAGTTAAAAAAAAAAAAAAATAGGGGCACAGATTTAGAAATCTTGGTCTGCATTGAAGTGCGACAAGTTTACATTTAACCAATTTAAACTTTGATGATTTTTAGTTCTGATAACTCAAGGAAATGAAAAAATTATCATAAGAAAAAATTTAAAGAGGAAAATTCTTACTTTGCAAGAAGTTTGATAATAAAGTCAAGCCCAAGAAAGTTGTGATCCTGAAGTTGTCCATTTAGAAGCCTAAAAAACAAAAAAAATTGTTTTACATAACAATTTTAGTCAAAGGACATTTTAAAATATTCTAAGAAAATATGATGACTTGTACCAGTGTTATAATGTTATAAAAAGAAAAGACGTAAAAATGAAATAAAGTCAAAATTAAAAATAATTTTATGGATAATTGAGAACATATTGATTTTTGTCTGTAAAATAAAGATGGGTCATGAAGAAGGTCATTAGGATTCTTGGATCTTCTCTTTATATAGATGTTGTTAATAACATATTTTGGCTAATCAATTCTTCAAGCCCTCTCCATTCCATAAGTGAAAGGTTCCATTATTTTCATGGATGACAACTGAAGAAGGCTGGAGAATAGATCAGCTGAAATGTATTAACAATAACATATTTACAAAGACATTTGAGTATCATAATAATGTTGGATATAGATTTCTTTTCAAGAGTAAAATTTACAGAAGAAAATGGAATGCTTGGAAGGAGTAACTGAAAGGAAATTTATTAAAAATAGGTAAATTGAAAGACATTACAAAAAATGGGAAAATCGGGGGTGGGAGCAAGGAGAGTGAGAGGAAATCGGGGGTGGGAGCAAGGAGAGTGAGAGGAAATCGGGGGTGGGAGCAAGGAGAGCGAGAGAGAGGAAATCTGGGGTGGGAGCAAGGAGAGTGAGAGGAAATCAGGGGTGGGAGCAAGGAGAGCAAGAAGAAATCAGAGTGGGCAAGGAGACAGAGAGAGGAAAATAAATGCTAAAAGGAAAGAAATTTTATAAAACCAAAAGTTTTAAAAGATAAGCTGAAGCTAACTTTATAATAACAAATTTGCAAAATGAAATTTCATTAAAATACGGAAAATTATAAAGAAATATAAAAGGAAATTGAAAGGAATTAAAAAAAAAGCATCTATCAAAAATGAAATATTTGACAGAAATCATCTCTGCAAATCCGATTAGTCTTGAACAGCCATACAATGTCGTCAGTGTGCATGCAAATTATTACTTACTGCATCCATATATGTAGTGCTTTGTCATAGTCCTGATTTGAATAATAAAGCATAGCCAGTGGGTGGTAGCACTTGTATTTCTGCAGGCATTCAACACTGTCTGACAGATCAGAGTTATGGTTGCCAGATACCAAACGCAGAAGCTCATCACTGTTGTGGTCAGCATACAGTTTCAATAAGGCAGTGTCTACAACCTTTAAGTTTATAAAAAAAAATTTGTTAAATAATTAATATGCTAATTAGAATCATTCAATTATCTGAATTTGCAATAGGAAACATTTGTCTTATTAATTTTTGATTCATTTTTTTATTCCAAGCTCAGTTTTTACAACTGGAATATGAACAGCAGGAGTTTGATATTAAATAAGCACAAGGTGCCGAAAAAGTCACGGCCCAAACACAAAGTATGACCTCAAACCATGAAACGTATACACTATGCCAGATATTTACCTGAGAGTTTTTGATACAATGTTTCTTAAGTTTAACACTTAGCAAGAAAATGTGATTGAAATATTGATTTTTGGAAGGTCAAGCCAAGGACATTTCAGCACTTCCTTGTGTGCGTGTATATATAAGTAAAAGAGTTGTCATTTAGCTGATTGGTGTTACCTTCAGTATCCAGAGTCCAGATGTTTGTAGGCAGACCCTTCCATCCACTCGTCAGGGGATATCAGCAATTAACTGCTTATACTTCGATTTTTCTTTTTTATATCCATTTATTTATATTTATCATAATTTTTTTGTATTAATCCTATATATATATATATATATATATATATATATATATATACACGTAAAAGTTCTCATAATATATCTGTAGAAAAGACAAATTGAATAAAATAGACAATAGAAAAACTGTACTTATTTTTTACTGACATGTTTCATCAGCTGACAAAAGCGAAATGTTGTATAGTTACTTGAAATTCAATATATATATATATATATATATATATATATATATATATATATGTGAATAATAGTTGGTTACTATGTCCCACCCATCTGCTAGGGCAGGTAGCCAATTCATGCGGCAGATGCCTGCTCAAGTACATTTGTGTTTTTTTCAAATCCCACATAGCTTATACTGCAACTATACCGAGCAGACCTTCGTTATAGTCTCTGGAGGACAGTGCATCATCTGACATGATCAACAGATTGAAAAAAAAAAAACAGTCTACCTGGTCACAATGATTTATGACTTTGTGCCTGACCAGCTTCTGAACATCTACCCAATTTCACATACAAAGCTTTGGTCAATCTGCAATAGGGTTCTCCAGTACTTACCATTGGTGCTGCACACGAGGATTACTGCCTCTGCAAATAACATTGAGAAATCACCTCCATGACAAATTGACAATAGTGAGATTTGAACCCAACTCTCATTGTTGGAAAGCAAATATTCTAACCAGTCAGCCATGTGCCCATATAAATGTTGAATCAATCTCCAGAACTAAGCAGTATTGAGCATGGTCAGTAGTTAGATTGGGGACCATTTGGGAACACCCAGTATTCTAAGTGATGCCAGAGAATATATCATCTTGATATGATTTGGGCATTAATGGCCCTGCCAGTGTTTTACATTAGCCTATTTGACTTGTAGGTGGCACAGACAGTCTCCAATTACCTTGACTCATTTCTTATCATTGGATCAAGGCCGTATGTTGCTGAGAGGCCATATAGTGTTACGCAAGTCATGAATGACTGTTGGTCATATTCATGACTGGTCAATGAATCTCGAACAAAAGACTTATGAGAGATCACCAAGGAATGCATTCATATTCATGAGTACCTAAACATTCTAGATCCTTACTTGGTGCTCCAATGTTACTGCCTTGTGCCAGATCTTTGTAAATATCTTTGAGTGTGGATCAATAAGCCCAAAGTGATTATTGACTGAATTTTTGATCTGGATTTTTCACAGTATAATGTTCTATTTACACAATATTCGCTACTGAATTGAGTGCATTGACAAGGAAGGAGATTATGCTGAAAAATATTTTTGGTGCAAAATAAACGATTCCTTAATTATGAGGCTACAGACATTTTGATGTATTTACATATATAAGGTGCTGAAAATTTCTTGGCCCGAGTCACTTCCCAAAATTTGAACACGTGACCAAACATGAAGATTCTGATTTTTTTTTAGTGGGTCTTCTTGGCTGAATCAACACCATTCCCTCTTACTACATGTCGTCCTCTTGAAGACATGTAGTAATGAAAGTGACTGTAATCTAAATTGAACTCAAAGGATATTGATTCCGGTTACAATTTGGAGAAATTATGCCCTTTAATTTTACATCATCTTTTTTTTTTGTCTTGCAGTATTTGATAATGACAATGAAAAACAAAAACAAAAAACAAATATCATTTACCTTGTTCGAACTGTTGTCCTCATCTTTATTGTCATGTCACAACGTTTTGGCCATTGTATGCTCCGGCCTACTTCAGGTGATGGAAATTTCACCCACCTGTGTTCTAGTTCCACATGCCACGCCTCTACCGTCAACTCTCAAAGTTTTTGTTCATCACTGCCATAGCCAGGTATTGAACTCACAACATTTTGAGTCAAGTCACAGGATCCAGCCAACGCTTTTATCCACTGGAACTTGAAAACATCAGTGTATGAATTTTTGGGACTTATAAACTTAATGTCTCAGTAACCTTTTTAACTGATCTCATATTCCAATTTTTGCTGTTATTATTGCTTTTCTATAGCACTCTGTATTACTGGTTCTCATATTGTATTCATTTCTATGCTTGGTCAGCACAGGAAATTTTTGTAGCCTAGCATACATGCTGATTCCTTAAGTTTTTGTATTTTCCAATGATGTTGAACATGACAATAAAGATGAGGACAACAGTCTAAATAATGTAAATAATTACAATACTTCATCTCAGAAATATAGACACAAAATAAGTATTAATAATGACCAGGCTTGATGTTGCTTAACTTCGGTGATTGTACAGGAACTGCTTCAATGTGATGTGGCCGTAAGCCCATAATTGTTAAGTCAATGATTGAATAAACTCCTTGTGATTTCAACAACTATAAAATAACTGTGGAAATTTCCCTATTGTGTCGTTAAATATTTCAGCATAAAAACTTTAAACAAAATATTACAATAACAAGTATAAGTATGTAAGCAGGTCATTATTTAAAGAAGTAAGGGAGTACAAATGAAAGGATTTGAAATTGATAAGTTTTTTCCATTTCACCAAAGTGGACATAAAAAGGCATGAAAGTGGTGTCAGCTTCTCTATCTTCTTTCTTCCTTTGTCTCACTGAAAACAGCGTCTCTGATATATCTTTTCTGCCTTTCCTTGCAATCAAAGCGGAATAGTCCATTATTTATAAACTTTTGGCAGGGGTAATGGTCGTGCTAACTAAGGAACAAGCAGAATTATAATGTGATGCTGGAAGGAATTGATTAAGAACCTTTTTTTTTCTTTTAAGATGCTGAAAACAATTGTATCAGTCCACAACAGAATTTGAATGTTTTGAGTCTGCTCTCCTAGTTTACTGTAGATTAGGGTACAATATGAAGAACCATAAGAAGCCTCGATGAAAGAATATTATCTTTTTTATAAACTCGTGACATTTGGTGCTTACTTACCTTCTGGTCTTCTTTACTTAATGAAGTTTCTCGAACTTCTTCAAGATAAAACTGCAAAAAGTGTTTGTAGCCAACTAGTTGTTCACTGTTGCTTTTAGTCAGTTGGTTGATGTCTGCAATGTCATGGAGTGGTGGCATTGATCGAGTAAACTGGCAAGTCGGAGTTAACATCCGAGGATATAAACTGACCAACTGTGAAAAGAAAAATAAGATGATGACAAAAGGTTGTTGGTAGCGTGGGTTCTACCAATTGTGCCTTACCTAACATTTGCAAAAGTAGAAAAGTTACACTTATCTGAGCAGTTCAACAGGTGAGGTCCAGGGGACAGAAATTGTAAATATACAACAGGACCCTCTCACTCAGCTTTTTTAACAACTGGCCAGTGACTACACTGTGTCTCTATTCTTGTTCACATTCAGTGCACACGAAAAACTGGGAAAGGGCCATTGTATGTTCACTAAGAAACAAAAGATGAAAATGGATGCCATGGCTTGAAAGGAGAAGTAGAACCTGGTTTCTAATATATTTAAGTGTTTTAGAGCTTTGCTTGTTCAGTCTTGGTGGGTAGGTAGACAAATTCTGCCATGTTAGATGAGCAGCTTAGATTTTCTCTCCTACCAAGTCTCTGCCCATCTACACATCATGACGTGCAGCTGACAACACAAATAGATAGCATTGGAAATACCTGAGTGACAGTCACTCCCCTGCCAAGGCTGGACCAGAATTCACTTTGTCAATCCTATCTGAAAATGTTAATATAGACCAGCAACTGGAAATCCCCAATGTCTAGCTTTGTTGTCACTTGACCCACAAAATCTTTCTTTTATTCTATTCATTTGTTCGTTTGTTTCCTCTTGTTGAAGTGGATACCACTGAGAAGACCTGACACCTGCTGTTCATAAAACCTGAAAAAAAAAAACTCATGACTCAGACTATTGTATGCATCTTTGTCTTTGTTGTCACAATGTTTAGGCCGTTGTGCTCTCCGGCCTTCCTCAGGTGTATATCGATCTGGGTAACCTACAGGGAATTTTAAAAACTGAACCCTTTATTTAATCTACTGTTCTAAAACTAGACAATATCCTGAGACATGGGAAGTGGAACGAAAACAGTCTAACTCCATAGATAAAATAAAGGGTTCAATTCAGAATTCCCTGGCGGTTGCCCATACTGATATACACCTGAGGAAGGCCGGAGGGCACAACGGCCGAAACATTGTGATAACAACACAAAGATGATGACTATAAATAATGATAGTTCCTCACCCCAGAAATTCAGACGAAAGATCCATTTAATCTTTATCCCTTTTATGTTGATGTTTTTTTTTGAAAGGCATGAATCCAACCCTTCCTATGTCTAGTTATCTCGAGGATTTTGTATTGGCAGGCCTAGAGAGAAGCAAAAGTGGTGGTCTAAACTGGGTGGAAATTTTTTTTTTTTTGCTGATGTGTGTGTGTGTGTGTGTGTGTGTGCACCATTTAGGTGTATTAGTATAAATGTAAGATGTTGTAATGAAGTACCTGTCATCCAGTTTTAGAATCCTGCTAGAAAGGTGGGGGATAGCAATTTCTATGATTACTGAGACCGAGAAATTAACTGGAGTAAGTAATGTCTTATGTTAAATGACTCCTTGATGAAATCGGTCTGGAGGAAGCGATCACAGGTATGGCACCTTTGGAAAGGTGTCTGAAAACCATACCACGAGTTGACCCAAGCCTTGTGAGTGAAATTGGGTAGACTGAACCATTGGAAGCTGTTGATGGTTGTGCTAGCACAAAAATCACAAGTCACTGTGACCGAGGGTTTGAGCATGTTGGCCTTGTTCCCAGAAACTGTAACTAAAGTCTGCTCAGCATAGTTGCAGTATAAACCACAGGTGGGCTCTGTGGGTGTTGAACAAACACAAATGTGCCTGAGCAGGCATCCGCAATGGGGATTAGCTAGCTGCCCTAGAAGACTGACATTCTTGGATATAAGTGGCTACACAATGTTTTTTACATGTTAAAGGAATATTACATGTTTAAAATAAATAAAAATTGGTTGTTGTTGGGGGGGGGGGATAAGAATATTTATTTCTTCGTATTTATTCATCAACAATAATAGAATTCCCTAACCCTTTCTAATGTAGTAATGAATTCTAACACAAACTGATTTAATAGTGAACACAATTCAGTTCTCGGCTATGGTTTGGTGCTGAAATGAAGAAAATAATTCTAATGTCCAATGGTATGAACAGCGTTTTATATAACAAAAGGACTATCCCTAGTTGCTGTCATTTGTCATGTTTTTGTCTTACCGACATAATACTTCCACCTCATGTTTAACCATCTTTGTACAGTTTCAGGTGACTGAGTTTTGAATTCAGAGTTGCCCTTGTCCTAGATTGGTTGTCTGTTCTGCTATTTAGCCCATAGCTGAGAGGGGAGAAGAGATAGATATATATTTTTCAAAAGGGTATTTCTGCAAAGTGACTAACAAACTCAACCAATTTCTGGTTCCAAACTACTAACCATTACATGATTTGTGTATCCATAAAAAAATAGTATATAAATAAAAAAAAGTATATAAATGAAAAAAATAGTATATAAATAAAAAAAAGTATATAAATGAAAAAAATAGTATATAAATAAAAAAAAGTATATAAATGAAAAAAATAGTATATAAATAAAAAAAAGTATATAAATGAAAAAAATAGTATATAAATAAAAAAAAGTATATAAATGAAAAAAATAGTATATAAATAAAAAAAAGTATATAAATGAAAAAAATAGTATATAAATAAAAAAAAGTATATAAATGAAAAAAATAGTATATAAATAAAAAAAAGTATATAAATGAAAAAAATAGTATATAAATAAAAAAAAGTATATAAATGAAAAAAATAGTATATAAATAAAAAAAAGTATATAAATGAAAAAAATAGTATATAAATAAAAAATAATATATAAATGAAAAAAATAGTATATAAATAAAAAATAATATATAAATGAAAAAGATATAAATAAAAAAAATAGGATATAAATAAAAAAAATAGTATATAAATGAAAAAAATTGAATATAAATGAAAAAAAAATTTCATAGAATCATCAAAAAACATTCTCAGAACGTGAGGAGAATAAGTTTTATGTATATGGTAATGCCAATATTAACCATTTCATTATAAGGAAACATTTGGCATTCACTGCAGTTGGGAGGGTTAATTACTTTTTTTTTCAGGTGTTATATTACTGAAGAGATCTAGTAATTTTTGGCTGGTTCTTTGCCATGATTACGGTTGTTGAGGGTTTGTAGAATAATTTTTTGTGGAAACCCTATTCATTGAGTATGCCTAAATTCTTATTTGAACCAAGGATGTGTGAATTTAGTTTAAAAATGCATTTAAATACAGTAATATGAGCCGTTTCCCTACAAGGAAACATTTGGCATTCATTGACTGAACAGCCATTACTGTTTCCTGTTGAAATTTTTTCTCTTCAAACATTCTTTTTGAAAAACAGGTTTCTCGAGTCCAGTAGCTGTTATTGCTCTTTCCAGTATTGATGGGGGTTTCCTTCCTAACCTTTTATTTGAAGTGATGCAGAATGTTAACATATGTCATTATTTTCTCTTCTAGTTACATGTGCTATCCATTTTAGTTGTTGCTGCTGCTGATAGTTCTCAAGTGATGTGGTTTCTATTATTTGGCACAGTTCTTTGGGGTTCTGTATTGCCTGTTCACAATGTTCAAAGAAGGATGATCTTTGATCTTTTATTATTTTATTCCAAGCTTTACTTTGTCGCATTAATGTTGTTTTTTAGATGAAACACTTTCAACACCTGCAAAAAAAGTAATTAACCCTCTCCACTGAAAACGATACTGGCTGCTCGCTCAATGAATGCCATTTTCTTTCTTGTATGCTTTTTTGGTGCTTTTCGAACGAATTGCACTACATAATGTTCAAAGAAGGATGATCTTTGCCAAGACCCTCATAAACCACTTTTCACCGCTGACCTTAGAAAGCGGTTGTATATAGGTGGGAGTTTAGATATTTCTGAACGGGTTTGTCGCCATGCATGTCATCCATACGAAAGTCTCAATGGGACATATAACATTCTGTTAATATCAGAAAGAAAGAAAAAAGACAAAGCGACTTACTTCTTTGACATCAACTTCTCCTTTTCGAAACAACTCTCGGGCTTCATCAAAATGTCCAAGAGAGAATTCTATAAATCCTGCTTGCTGCTGAATTCTGCTCAACATCTGAAAACAAAAAAAAAAAAAAACAATTTCTTAGCAAACAACAATTAAATAAAACAGGAATTGTTGATAAAAAAAACCACCAAATATTGGTGGATTAGTTATTCTTGGAAATGGTTTCTGATACAATTTCATGACTGTTTTATTCCTAGTTTTACTTCATCATATTATCTGTCTATATTTCTGAGATGACGTATTATGTACATTATTTACATTATTCGGACTATTGTCCTGATCTTTGTCACCATATTTATTACGTTTAGGCTGTTGTACGCTCCGGCCATCTTCAGGTGGTTGGAATGTCGAACTGAATCCTTTATTTCGCTCACTGGGGTAGACTGTTCTAATTCCACGTGCCATGTTTAATGGATGTCAGTTATCCTGGTAAAAAATGGTTGAAGACATTAGGTTAATAATACCCAGAAATTCATACACAGATGTCCTCAAGGACACATGGCACAGTGGATAAAGGCGTTAGTTAGATCCAGTGAAAGGACCCAAAGAGTGTGAGTTCAATACCCGGTTAAGGCAGTGGAGAACATTCAGAGGGAAATTAACAATATATTATATCAATATATTATATCAAGGTTCAAGATAACTGATAACTGACATCCATTAAACATGGCATGTGGAAAATAAAGGGTTCAGTTCGACATTCCAACCACCTGAAGAAGGCTGGAGCGTACAACGGCTAAAATGTTGTAATAAATATGGCGACAAAGATGAGGACAATAGTCTGAATAATGTAAATAAAGTTCATCATATTAATTTAGCTTTTTAGACGTGTTTTTTGCTTTTCTTTTTACAATGATGTTCACCCTGTACAAGGCCCAAGAGCCAATCAAGGTAGAGGGTTACAGTAAGAAGCACAGTTTATGAGAATGCGTGTGGAAGATAACTGTTAATCCTAGACTTGAATAGGTTTATTGTAGTGAGTGGGGAAGCATCTTCTAGGGAGTCAGTCCACAAAGTAGCAGTTCATGGGAAGAAGGGAACGAGGGTGGTCTGCTACATTGTAGATAGGACTGGTGGAACTGAGGAATGTAGTTTGTCTGACCAATTTCCATGGAAATAGCAAGAGAGGCTTGCAACATCTCGTCTGAGAGAAAGGGGTTGTAAGGTGGAAAATAATTTGTCACCCCCAAGGACGTGGAGATGCTTTTGGACTCTATTAAGACTGAAAAGTGAAGACTGGTCAGCTCCTGCCCATATATGGCAGCATGACATTTGGGGTATTTCAAACTAAAACTTTTATTTAATCTACGGGAAATAGGGACATAGCAGTGAGAGAATTGCAATGTTTCAACTATGAGAAAGGGAGTAGAGGGGGGGGATAATTTGTCACCCCCCCAAGGACATGGCGATGCGTTTGGACTCTACTGAGACTGGAAAGTGAACCCAGGACAGCTCCTGCCCATTACTCATTATTGACATTCGAATAAATGTCCACATCTTTGTTGCCATTATCACAACATATTCACTGTTATACGTTCCAACCACCTTCAAGTATATCTTGATCTGCATAATATTCAGAGAATTTCAAACTGAAAACTTCATTTAATCTATGGGAAATGGTGATAAAGCAGCAAGAGACTTGCAACATTTCAAGTATGAGAAAGGGGTTGCAGGGTGGAAAATAATTTGTCACCCTCAAGGATGTGGAGATGCTTTTATACTCTATTTAGACTGGAAAGTGAACCCTGGGCAGTAGTACTCTATTTTCGTCCTGATCTGGCTTTTCTAAAGAGAGAGGATAAGAGGAAGAATCAGGCGCTTACTGGAGAGGTACAGGGAAGTGACCATATTTTTCAGTATCTTTAGCAATGGATTTCAATACGATTGTTTATATTCCAAGTTTTACTTTGTTGCATTAATGTTGCTTTTTAGATGGAACATTTTCAACATTATCATGAAACATTTTCAACATTATCATTTTCTTCCTTGGACATCATATTTCTGGTGCTTTTTGGATGAATTGCCTTACACAATGTTCAAAGAAGGATGATCTCTTATTATTTTATTCCAAGCTTTACTTTGTCGCATTAATGTTGCTTTTTAGATGAAACATTTTCAACATTATCATGAAACATTTTCAACATTATCATGAAACATTTTCAACATTATCATGAAACATTTTCAACATTATCGTTTTCTTTCTTGTACGCCATATTTCTGGTGCTTTTTGGATGAATTGCCCTACATTTTTAGCAAAGATAGTGGAAGTGTTTCCTCTTCTTGTCACAGTTTGGAATTTTCTTCTCTTAAAATAGTTTCCCACTCAAGGCTAGAGAATTCAGTCTACCCTGATATTTAACCCATGGTTAGGGGTAAGAATAGATGGGTTCACACCTTTCCTAAAGTAGTAGTGGATTTAATAGTCTTAACAGTTAAAATTTCTTAAAATGATGTCCTCATTTATTAATGTTTACATTTTTGTGGGTTTTTTTGTCAAAAGTCATTTCTATATCCATCAATTAAGTGGCATGAATTTTAAATTGTAAAGTAGCCATCAACAAGGCTATAACTTACATCCCATATCCTGAAGGGCTTATCAGACAGCCGTGGAAGTCAATCAGTCTTACTTATCCAATTGACTCCCACCATTATTATTATTATGATAGACATTCATTAACATTAAATTCATGTGTTTCCAATAAACTCACCTTTTGAAACTTATCTTTAGCAAGGCCTGTTCGGTTAGCATTGTTTACCAATTCCAAAGCTTCAGAGACCCTTTTGTCTGCTAATAATGCTTGAATCTTAAAAAAAGAAAAATAAAGGCGGTCAAATACATAATGTACATGTTATTTATAATTTATTTGTTTTTTACTTCATATATTAATATAATGTATGCACAAATGCACTTCAAGATACCGTCGCCTGTGGTGAATGATATTTTAATTAATGTGGGCTGTTTAGTTTGTATAATAATAGCTAGAATTTTGAGTTTTTCCTTACATTGGGTGCTGTAGAATATTTCAATATTATTCGCTAATATCTGTCTTATGTTGATAGTTGTATTTTGGTGCATGGATTGAACTGAGTTTTGACAGGTGACAGTATAATCTACGAGAGTGTGTAGTGCATGTATGCCCAATATAAGTATTTAATGCTGTTTTTTGATTATTAATGTTGGTGTTACAATCTTCCAGGGGGCATGAGAATTCATAGACAACATTATTTTTACACCGGGGAAGGGGGAGGTTGAGTTCCCATGTTGTTGAAATTAATGTTTAAAATTTTTTTTATAGTAGATGATAAATCACACACTTTTTGCATGGTCCTATTAGACCATTTCAAACTTCCAGGTTTCCTAAGAATACCAGGATGCAGATAAAGCAATTCTAACTACCACACAGACACAATATTGGTCCTTGAAAATGACTGAGATGATTGAAAGTACCCAGCAAAAAATAACGTTTGAACTAATACAAATGTTGGATTAAAAATAAATCCATTGATTCTTATACAGAAAAAGAATAAATAAAGGTTCAAATGACTTATTTTTCAACCAATTTCAAAGTTTCATGGTGACACTACTCATTAGTGTCAGAGAGTCAAATAAATCTATTGAATTCTTAAATGAAATCCAATGATCATTCCTGATTCTATTTAAGAGCGCTCAGAATTTGCAGCCCTCAATATTTACACAAAAAGGAAAAATATATTGAAAATACATTCAAGACACTTCAATACACTATTTTATATTCAATGTGAAACAAAAGGCTCATAAAATATTCCAAGATTGAAGAGCTATCCTTCCTGATAAACCTAATGAATCAAAAAAATATATTGTTCTACCGACTAACTCTATCACAACTACAACCAAAAAGAATTTATCTAAACTCAACATAAAATTTGTCACAATTACATCTAAAATAATGAAAGACTTAATCAATAAAAAACAAAGCAAGAAGTCAAAACTTGAAGGAGGGATTTAAATGTAGGAATTGCCAGAATGTATACATTGGAGAAACCTCAAGAAGTTTAAACAAGAGACTATATGAATACAAAAGGGACATTTTAAATAACAACACACAAAACGTATTGATTGTTCATTGTAACAAAACGAACCACAATTTTGACATAGGGAATGCTACTTTGATTAAAAAAGAAAATAATCCACTGAGACAAAAATGTCTGGAGAGTGCCTTGATTGCTAGTTCAGCCATGATAAATTTGCGTCCAGGCTCTTACAATATATCACCATTCTTGGTAGATTTTCTGTTGCCACAAAGTGGGACAGTCAGGGACAAAAGTGTTGAAAAAGAATATAGATGAATTTGGCTAGATTGAAAAAATATTCTTTCAAAAATTTTGAAACTACCAGTTTCTCTTGTTTCATGCACATATGTTGACATGGCAACATCAACAAAGCTCAGTCTGATAAAATCCTAATGGATGAAACCCATCACAAAACCTTTTTCCCAATTTGTTATACTATTTTTCATATATACGTTGTATTCAGGAAAACTAAATGTTTGAGTAAACTGAAAATTTACTTGGCAAAACATTATGAAATTTTAAAAAAGTATACTTTATTTACTTAAGAAACCAAAATAATTCCTACAACCAGTAAAATAAACACAAGAATTCTAATCTAATAGAAATCTCATTCCTAATAAATAAAAATATTCCTAACGTGTGATTTCTTGAAAAAATATAAAAGAAGAAATATAAAAGCAAATATTGCTACACGACAAGCAAAAGTTGAATTGATTCTTCTTTTATATTTTCTATGTCTTTTATTGAAACATTCAAGGCAAAGGGAAAGATTATCTTCACATTCAATACAAAATGGATTTACGTTTTGTGGGCTTTTTTTATCAGCTTCCTTGACATTCATTGTTTTTTTGTTTTTTTTTCATTTCACTATAACCGGATTTAAGACATAGCTTTGGGACCCTAGGACAACAAGAGAAATGACGCTTGGTGGCCAAAGTGTTAAATAATAAATTTCTTAACCCCACTAGATAGGGTGGCTTTTAAGCTAATATTTTATATGTCTCTTATTGAAACACTCAAGGCAAAGGGAAAGATTATCTTCACATTCAGTACAAATTTTGGGTTTTCTTTTTTTATCAGCTTCCTTTCCACTCATTGGTTTAGTTTGGTTTGTTTTATGGCATATCAACCTCAATGGGTCATTTAATGTCGACAACTTCTTTTTTTCCTGGTAATATTTTTGTGTTGTCAAAAATCTATTTCTGTTAATATTTTTTCTCAAAAATGTATAGCTGGTAATATTATTTTTTCAAAAACGTATTATCAGAGGCCTTGCTGTTGGACGTAGTTTATCATCATGCCCAGGACTCGGATGTACTTTATCGTCACGCCCTGGACGTGGAGGTAGTTTATCGTCACGCCCAGGACACGGATGTAGTTTATCGTCACGCCCATTACGTTGCACTCATTGTTTTTTCTCATTTCACTATAACAGGATTTAAGATATAGCTTTGGGACCCTAGGACAACAAGAGAAATGATGCTTGGTGGCCAAAGTGTTAAATAATAAATTTCTTAACCTCACTAGATAGGGTGGCTTTTAAGCTAATATTTTATATGTCTCTTATTGACAAACAAGGGAAATATGGCTTGCAAGTTAATATGCTAAGGTTTATATTTAAGTCATTCAGTGATGAGTTGTAAGTTTAGGATTGGCATTTCTTTTCACTTTTATTTCTCGTCAATTATTGAAATTCTTTAGCTCTGCAAAGAGCAGCTTATTTAAAAGTGTTGCTAAGTTCTGCTTTATATATTATTTTGTCAAATTCCCATATTTTATGTAATAATAACTAGAGAAAAGATGAATAATAATTTACCTGCTTTTCCCAGGCCACAGGTACCAGAGTATAAATCTCCTTACTTGAAGATACAAAAATACGTCCATCAAAGTCACCCAACAACGTCCCTCCTTGAAATGGAATGGCTTGTTTTTGTTGTTGATCAAGAATACTGCAATTGACAAGAGAAATAAAAGAGAAATAAATTTCATATATAACAATGGTAGGAATGAAACAAAAAATATTGCCTCACATCAAAGAAATGAAGTGAAATTTTTGGATTGGGATAAAAAGTCAAAATAGGTACAATGGTGTGAGGATAAGTAGAATAATTTGTTTTTTGTTGGATTTACCAATACACTGTACTATTTAATGTCAGAATTTCTTTTATTGAGTCTTTAAGTGTAGCAATATGATTACTCACACATCCTTATGAGATGAATAGATTCTTTTTCCTTTTAAATCAATTTAATGACCAGGGTCTCTCAGGAATCTTGTCTCCAGACCATCTTTGTGTAAATTTAATGACCAGGGTTTTTCGGGAATACTATCTCTCCATCTCACTTTTGAATGATCAAAGTTTTGTTAGTATTTTTAGGTAGCCTAAGGTAAGGTCCTTTGAAAGGACTGATCACCCAAAACTTATCTGGGTGGTTTGGTTTAGTTTGTTTAGTTTTATGGCATATCAACCTCAATGAGTCATTTAAGGTTGACAACTTGTTTTTTTTCCTGGTAATATTTTTGTTTTGTCAAAAATCCATTTCCGTTAATTTTTATTTTTTCTCAAAAACGTATAGCTGGTAATATTATTTTTTCAAAAACATATAGCTGGTAATATCATTTTTTTTCAAAAATGTATAGCAGGTAATATTTTTTTTTCAAAAACGTACAGCTGGCAACATTATTTTTTCAAAAATGTATTATCAGAGGCCTTGCTGTTGGACGTAGTTTATCGTCTTACCCAGGACGCGGATGTAGTTTATCGTCTTACCCAGGACGCGGATGTAGTTTATCGTCTTGCCCAGGACATGGATGTAGTTTATCGTCATGCCCAGGATGAGATCTGGGTTTGGGGGTTAACTATTTGCCCATAGCTGGGACCCTAACAGGTGCTACCACCCCGGGTCAGTGTGGACCTGGGAACACCAGCAAGTAAGAGGTGGTTCCATAATCCTGAAAACCTCCTGATCTCTCCTTGCTGTTGGACGTAGTTTATCGTCTTACCCAGGATGGTTGCCTGGCTGGTTCCCCTTTTCAGTTGGAGGAACACAAGTGAACGGAAAGCGGTGTTCTGTGGCCGGAACTTGGAGAGAAGTCAAATAGAAGTTTTTCTCATCATAGAAGGAAGACATTGTCAATTAAGTGAAAAAATGTATTTTTTTTTTTTGCTACTTCCTCACCCATCAAGTGTCTTGAAAGGAATTTGTCATTATTTCTATGTTGACAGCGTTCATGGCCACCATTGAAATGAATCTGTGGAACATAGCAAGTGCCTGTGTATTGCATACAGCTGACCTTGGACGTTATCACAGCTTGTACAGTGATGTGCAGAATTGCATTAGCGCATAAGTAAATATTAGTCAGGTTTACACTTGAGTCTATAAGTAAGTATTGTGTGTATACTCCAATCTACAAGTCTATAGCTAAGAAAGTCAGTTTACTATGTCATACTAGAGAATTTTTCTTGCCAGAATCTATTTTACATATTTATAAATCTATCATTCGTCCTTGCTTTGGGTATTGCTGCCACATGTGGTTTTGTGCTCCTGCTATATATTCAAAGATTCTTGATAAAATCCCCCAAAATGATCTGCAATGTTATTGTTCCTGACCTGGCATCTCAGCTTTGGTCTCTTTTCTTTCCCACTGCTGTTCGGTTTGTTGTTTTTCTGCATATCAACCTCAATGGGTCATTTAATGCTGACAACTTTTGTTTGTTTTTTTTTTCCTGGTAATATTTTTTTTTGTCAAAAATCCACTTCTGTCAATACTTCTCTTCTCAAAAATGTATAGCTGGTAACATTATTTTTTCAAAAAAGTATAGCTAGTAATATTTTTTTTTTTTTCAAAAAAGTATAGCTGGTAATATTTTTTTTTTTTTCAAAAAAGTATAGCTGGTAATATTTTTTTTTTTCAAAAACATACAACTGGCAGCATTATTTTTTCAAAAATGTATTATCAGATGCCTTGCTGCTGGATGTAGTTTATCGTCACACCCAGGACGTGGATGTAGTTTATTGTCATACTCAGGACGCGGAAGTAATCTGAGTGTTAACTATTTGCCCACAGCTTGGACCCAAACAGGTGCCGCCACCACCTCTGGCCAGGGGGACCAGGGAACACCAGCAACCAAGAGGCGGCTCCACACTCCTCAAAACCTCCTGACCGGAGGCCCCGCTGCTGGACGCAGTTCATCATCCTACCCAGGATGTAGTTTATCGTCATACCCAGGACGGCCCACTGCTGTAATGTCTTTGGTACCTTGACTTCACAAATTGAAAATCCCATTAACTAGACTGGCTGTTAGGTCTCATCATTTTACAGTTGAAAGGGCTAGATGCAACCATAAGTTCTATGTTAACAGTTTCTTCTCTCGAACCTCTTGCTTGTGGAACTCGCTTCCAGCTTCTTGCGCTCCAGTCAATTTTGATTTTCAAAAATTTAAATGCAATATCAATTATCTTCAATGATCTTAATTCCTGTTTTTTTTATTGTTCTCTCTCCTTAATGTTTTTTTCTTTCTCGTATTCTTTTAGATTCAGTAATGTAATTAGGATTTTTTATTAGGATTTTTTTTTAAATTAGGGGACCTGACTTATCAATCAATCCTTGTAATTTTAAAGAGAAATAAATTGACTTCATTTTCATGCCAATTTAATTATTTTATTAGGTCTAAAAATTGTTTTATAGGATTGAAGACCTTACTTATCAATCAACTCTTAAATTTATTAAAGTACTTACCTGTGTACAGTAATAAACTCTGAATTAAGGGCACATATGTAAGGATGGATGTAGCCAACACTGACTAAATTATCAGACCATTGGAGAGGAGGTCGTTGTGAGATACCATCTGATGTGACAAACATTCCAAGGGCGTTAGGACCTCCAAGAAGAAAGTCACCCTGGGGAAAAAAAAAAAGTAGCAATTAAACTTATTGAGATGATATTAACAAAGATTATTGTATAATCCGATAGTACAATAAGAAATAGCTGTTGTTCCACTGGATAATGTGATAACAGTTCAATATTAATTCAAGTATGAAAGGAAGTGCACAGGGGTATAATGACACAGAATGAGAAATCAGTGCGAAGTTTGAATTCCGGTTGGGTTCATTACATTTCCTTACAAGCAAATACCATTGGGAAAGGTATGAATCCATCACTTCCCCCAACATATGGGTTAAATAGCAGGATAAACTTGGCCTTATAGCCTTGCTTGGCAACCAGTCTACAACAGAAAGAAATGGCAGCCTATTGCGGGAAATCTTGTCTAGCCAGCTATGAATTGAAAGAGACATGATCGCCTAAGTGTGTAGCATGTACGGCACTTGACTGACTCCTTAACCATTACCACACCAAATTCCTTTTAGAATTGTTCCTTCCTCCGCCACCACTGCATTTTTCTGAGGGTGCAAAAATCATGAGCACTTACTGTTTTAAAATTGTTATAACTTTTTTTGTATTGTGTGTATAGATTTTATTTTTGTATCCTAATAAAAGAATGGATGAGTAATATTTTGATGTAACGCATTACGTTTTGCATGCAGGTTTTGATGTCGAAAACAAAAGAAATTGGAACACAAAATAAAAAACAAATACATTAAAATATACATTAACAATTTAACATACTTTAACTTTTATTACTCTGTGTGGAGTTCTTGGGTGTAACAAGAAGCAAAATGTCTAAAAAGGCCTTTATTTCATCAAAAGTGATGTCCTTCCATGTGTTTACATACAAGTAGACACCAGCATTTATTCCTCTCCATTCCTTCACCTGACTTGCATATTTATTTGTCTCATTGACAAATAAAGTTATTATTTCATCATTTATAAACAGACAAAATAATTCACCTTCAGAAAGACTATCAGGTACATCCATGGGCCAGTAGCTTCCATAAAATTAGTCAGCCATGGGTAATAGTAACCACTCAGCACCTAGTGGTCATCATAGCTCGCCCCCATCACTAGCATGGTTATCATCTCTATCTCTGACCACTTTACCATCGACATCTGAGTAAAGCCTTCAAAATCATCATCAGAGTCCGAATCAAAGAAAAACTCCTAGATGAAGGTTTTTGTTGAATGTTGATGTGGCCATTTTTGTTTACAAAAAATTACAAGAAAATTAACGTTGGTTTAATTGATGTTACACCTTGTGTAGAGGAATTAAAAATGGCGTCAGAAAACAAAAGTTTAGCCTCATTCCAAAATGGGAGCAGGCTATTTCCAGCTTAAAATACCGGAAATAACAGTTGACAAGTGTTTATTTATAGCAACCCTCTTGAGGTGACAGAATGCACCTACAGGTGGAAAGAATTCTACGGCCACAATTTTCGCCTCCAGCTAGATAAAGATTAATAATATTTTTCTTTTTCTCATATTCTTTCACATTCAGTAACCTCCTATGTCTTAGTGGCTTTATTGCCTTGCTTGAATTGAGGAAAGAGAACTGCAATAAATTATATTGTAAACATTCTCTGAATTGACAACAAACCTGATTACAAATTTTGAAGATTCTTCTTCTATGTGCTACATCCCTTCAGGACATAAGCATCATGGTGCTCCACAACTTCTTATTTTTGGAGCCCTTAGTGCCATCCATTCACACAAGCTTGTCAGGTAAGTGAAACATTACCTTCTATCTCTCTTGCCTCAATATGCCCTGTGAGAGTTAAGTTTACCAAGCCCTCTTTCCTCGTTATATGTCCAAGGAATTTCAGCTGGTTTCTTTTTGTTGCCATTTTCTTTACGATGTCATTGTTGCTTACTCGCTCTGTCCATGTAATTCTCAGTATCCTTCTGTAGAGCCACACTTCTGCTGCCTCTAGTTTTCTCCTTGTCCTTGGGGAGATTGTCCAACATTCACTGCCATACAAGAGGAAGGATATCATGCAGCAATCTTGCGCTTTTTTTTTTTTTTGTTTCTAATGCAGTTCCCTTTCCAGTGTCAATAGAGTCCAAAAGCATCCCCACATCCTTGTGGGTAAGGAATTATTTCCCACCCTACAATCCCTTTCCCACAGATGAAATGTTGCTTGCCTTTCACTGCTCGATTGTTATTTCCACGGAAAGTGCTCAGACAAACTACATTCCTTCGTTCTACAAATTCTAACCTTCACAGCTAATACCTCCCCCCATTACTATGTATATTGTAGCAAGCAACCCTCATTCTCTTTGTTTCCCGTTGGTGAGATGTATGTTCCACTTGAGCAGCTTCTTGGGAAGAGGATGTTTTCCTGACCACTAAAATTTCAACCAGTTACAGTCTAGGGTTAACCACTATCTTACGCACATATCTGAATAAACTGTGCTTCTTTGTAACTATCTACCTCTCTGTATCTGTCTATATTTCTGAGATGAGGTATTATGTACACTATTTACATTGTTTGGACTATCATCCTCATCTTTGTTGCCATATTTATCACAATGTTTCGGCCATTGTATGCTCTGGCCTTCTACCTCTCTGTAAAAAAAACAAAACAAAAAAACAAAAAAGAATAAAAATAAAATTTCCATAATCTACAAATCGCTTCAAATTAATATACAACTGGACTATTTCATTTCATCAGCGGCCCTTATGAAATTGGCATTTATTTGGTATTCATTGGCTGATGACTAATGTTACTCAAGTTACACTTTACTTCACTCCCTGGTGATCAGGCTGGTATCAATGTGCAGTACCTGTTCTCTTCTTGTCTAATAGTAATAGGAACTGTTTTCTTATAAAGAAGTATTTGGGATTCATTGGTCGAATGGTTAGTGTTACTCGAGTTATGAATTTGTTCACTACCTGGTCATCAGGCTGGGATCAATATATAGTATGTGTGTGCATATATATATATATATATATATATATATATATATATATATATATATAAAATTGTGTATTTGGCCAGCAATCTCTCTTTTATACAAGTTTCTTTAAAAACAACTGATAACATACTGTGGTTAATTTTTTTATTTAATTTTTCTTGTTCTTATAATTTTATTTTTGTTTTCTGGACCTAAAGTATCTAGAAATTGACAAAATATTCTGTATTTTGGCTATCCTTTTAGGCATTATCCAGGTTGATTTTATTTTTACTGAATATATGTATGCATCTAGAATTATAGGAATGTTTTTATTTTCCAAAAATTGTTAGTACATTTTGGTTGATGTTATTGAGTGTTGTTTTTTTTCTTTTTTATTATTAACTAGCCAAATTATACGCAACTTGTCACATGTTTTTTTGCAAGAAAATGATGATTGATTTTAAATCATTGTTATAATTTGTGGAGAAAAATGATGCATTTCAATATTACTCAATGATATTGCTGATGTGACCTCCATCTTCTGGCTTTCTCCTATATTTTGGATTAGTTGTAAAAATGGAAATAATTATAGCTAATGGAAGGTACACAAGTCGATACCCGATCAGTATTGGCTGGGTCACTGCGGAGAGTATGATGTTGAAAGACCCGAAACCACTAATAAACCTCGGCTAGAAACATCACTGATGATGTGTACCAAAGCATCCGATACACGTATTTTATGTGTATCCCTGGAGACTCTCTTTGATCAAAATGAAATATACTTATCCAAGAACCCTGGGTAATGTAGCTTCAGAATATATATGTATGGTTATGTGGGTCTATCTCTAAAAGCCTAGGAAGAGTTCGATGAATTGATGAGCAGTTTTCAACATTGATATGACAGTTGAATTGTCACTATAAATATGTATTGTAAGCCACTACCCGCTGATTGGTGATTTCTTGCTCAACTAGATGTCCATATTGTCTCATTTTGATCTTGCCGATGTGACCTCCATCTTCTGGCTTTCTCCTTCTATATTTTGTATTGGAGTCATTCCCGTGTTCAAATTTAAATTTAACTTTAAAATTTTCGGGGGGGGGGGGGGTTGTGCCACAGGTTTGATTCCTGTCAGGGGACGAATATTTTCTATGAAAATTTCTCGGACATTCAGGCCAGTAAATGTTGTTTAATACTGTTTATTATAGACAGAGCATTTACTTAAATATTTGTATCTATGAAAAGAATGTATAAACATAAAAATGTCTTAAAATAATTGTCGGACTTTGTCCATTTCATAATATATATATGTGTCTGTGTGTGTGTTATTTGGATTAATTTTTTTTTATATTTCAATGCTAATTCCACTAATTCTTTAAAAATTGTTACATATCTCTTTTGGTAATCCCCTGATACAAAGTTGTTTGAAACTTTGATCAAATTGTGAAAGGCAGGTTCATTCTCTGGACAGAAACCTCTTCCATAATAAACCAAGTTTAAAAGCTATGAAATATATCATAATTCTACTGAGACATAATAATAATGATGATGATGATGATAATGAAGGTGGAAAATGTCGGCCACATTACCAGTGCTTTTAGAAATCTTTTGCAGAGAGAATACAACTACTGCTATGATAACATGACTTCTCATTCTCTATTGGTGCCTATGTCAGCAGAATGGACAAAGTCGACAAGAGATGGTACGACCACAAGAAATAGAAAGGGATAAAAAAATGGCCACATCAATGATTTCAACATCGACACTCTCTACACCCTTTTGCAAATTAATTGAAACAACCGCTTTAAATTCCTTTTTTCAGCATACGGTCAGTTTTAGACCCCTGAGAGTGGCGGTGTGTAATTGATTCCTATTTTTCCTCAGATTAGGTCATTTGCAGTGGTGTGCAGTAACTTGAATTTATTTTCATGGTATATGATGAAATTTGTTTCGCCTTGAAAAATACTGCGTCATCCATGATTGCATCAGAGTTTCATCATGCCCAGACACTATTGTCTTGACTGTTGATTAGTTGTCCTACAGCCATTATCTGCAAATGGACATTACTCCAAGGAGGCATACGAAAATTGTGATGCTGCACAAACACACTGGCAAGTCTTACCAGTAAGCAAATCAAAGTACTATGGACTGACTTGGAAACTCTCTTGATTTAAATCCAATTGAGAATCTGTGGTCACTCTGCAAGGAATGACTTTATGGAATGGACATACGAAGTACTAACATGTGAACTGGGTCATGTTTCATTAGAAAAATAGAAAAAAAGTAAATAATAACGGAACATCAAGGTCAAATATATTAAAAAACTTAAGAAATATATCGATCTTCAAATCGAAGTTGTCAGAATGAGGGACGTTCAAGCCACTATTGTTCAAATTATCACTGGGTTGTTAGGGTCGATTCCATCAAGCCTAAAGGCCTATATTAAAAAACTCAGAATAAATTCTGGTATCACATCGCTCCATAAGTCTACATTAATTGGCTCTGCAAATATTCTGCAAAAGGTGCCGTCTTGAGATCATGTGACTTGATGGAGATCACCCATAATGCTAGATCTCCAGCTGAAAATGAAAAACTGGGCAGAAGGAAAAATAATAACTGAACTAAAAGTCATAGATTAAGAAAATCGGAATAAAGCCTAGTATCGCATTGCTTCAGAAGTCTGCGTTTCTTGCCAATGCAAATATTCTCTGAAAGATGCTGTCGGGAATTATATGACTTGGGGAATATTCACAATGTAAAATCTCCAGTCAAAAATGAAAACTGTACGATAATAATAACTAATTTTAACTTGTGAACATTTCAGTTTTCCTACTTGAAATTTCTGATGAATCTTAGTTCTTCAGTCAATGATTGAATAAGATGATGGCAAGTTCTACAACAATAAAATATCTGTAGAAATTCTATCACCTTGTTAAATATTTGAGCTTAACAACTTTAACAAAATGTTGCAATAACAATTGTAAATATGAATGCATGCCGTTATTTTAAGTAGTAAGGGGATACAAATGAAAGGATTTGGAATTGATAACTTTTTCCATCTCATTGAAACAAATGTTAAACACTTCTACCTTTTCTCCTTTCATTTATTTTTGCATCGAAACCAAGTCGTGTCTTTGCTCTGTCTTTTGTTTTCTTGTAATCAAAACGGAATAGTTCATTATTATCTATGAGGTATTACTTCTATCTTTCTCTTTCTTTTTTTTCACTGAAACCAAGTAGCATCTCTGATATGTCTTTTACGTCTTTCCACATGATCAAAATGAATAGTGCATTATTTATAATATATTGGCAGGGCATAACGATCACGCAAACTAAGAAACTAATGAAAGCAGGGATATGCACAATTATGATAAGATAATAATAATGTTTAACATTAATACCTTTCCAATTCTTTTAACAATAGCCTGAGTGTGAGTATTGTCATAAGGAAACAAATCTTGGATGTGGCCGGATTCGTAGTTGATCATGCAGTACTGGTTTGAAAGTGCAGCACAGATGTGAGCTCCATCCAAACCCTGAAAGAAACATACAAGAATATTATGCAACAAACACATTATAGGAATTAAATACTATTTTTCAACCAATAAAACCCCATCAAAAGGTTTGTTTGATAAACAATAACTCACTAGGGCAAATACTGTTAAAAAACTTGTCGGACGTAGTCGTAGACTGACCACGTGTTATTTCTGGACCATTTAGAAAATAACAATAATAACTGCCTTCACCACTTCCATAATTTCAAGATTTTTGCAAGCCAGAATGAAATTATTTTCTAACCAATCCACCAACTGCTGCACTTCTATTTGAAATTAGATTTGTCTTCTCTTTATGGATATGAACTTAAGGCAAAGGATGAAATCTGCCAAACTTTAATATGTTCCCATTCTACCAATACGACTACTAAACTACCAAACAAAAGTACATTAACAAGGAAACATTCTTCATCAGCAAATTTAAACCAAAACTCAATTCATTACATAGACTAGAGGCATATCCTTCAAAATAGATGATATCATATTTTCCTTACTGAAAGGAACAGATAAGAGCAGTTATGTCCCTTGATTGTTTTCTTTTATTCCTGACTTAAACAGCAGCATGTGTTAACCTAATAAAATTTTGCAAACTTTTTGATAAGAGAAAAGTGAAACTGGTTAAATAAAACAATTCTTTTCTGAAAACCCGCAAATTAAAACAAATTTAATAATCCTCTGTAAACAGACATGTATTATAAATATTACATATAAATATATAAAAACATTAGGTGTTTTACCAAATCTTATTATTTTCTCTATAAAGCAAGTTTTTGTACAGACCTTTCTAACACTTTAACTATATATATATATATATATATATATATATATGTGAATGATAGAAATTATTAGGAGGATTTGATAATTATAATTAAGTAATTCATCGAGTCTGACACCTCAACAGAATGCAGAAAGCACTGGACGGCCGATTCGTCCTATATTTGGGTTTCAGACTCGATGAATTACTTAAATATAATTATCAAATGCCCCTAATAATAATTTCTATCGTGTGTATATCATTGCTTGAATCAGCTTCTAATGCTCTAGAGTGAGTGGCTTGGTGATAGTAGTCATGGTTCCGGGGGGGGGGGACAGTCCTATGGTTAGAGAGAATTTCAGTTGCGTTCCACCACGGAATATATGAGCGAGCGGCGCTATATTGAGTCTGATTTGCTATCTCTTCGTCACCAAGGCCCGTTGGAGCAGTTGGTATGGTGTTTGCTTGATAACTCAACTGTCAGGGTTTCAATTCTTGGTAGTTTATGCGCACTGCTGATGAGTCCCAAATATAGGACGAAACGGCCGTTCAGTGCTTTCTGCATTCTGTTGAGGTTTCAGACTCGACAAATTACTTATATATATATATATATATATATATATATATATATATATATATATACACTTAAGTATAGGATTGGTGTATACAGAATAAATTCCAATAACCAAAAATACTACTCTTAAATCATATATATATATATATATGAATATAAAAGGGAGAAGGGAAAGAAACTATACTTAGAGCTGATGCATTTCGTCCTCTGAGGGATCTTATCAAAGCAATGTAGGATTTATTATGCCGTGTGTATTTATATACACAGAGGCAAGGATGTCATCCGTTTATCAAGGCTTTTAAATTTAAGAACGTTCATGAATATTCATCAGCTGGTTAAAAGCTCAATCTAAACATGTGGAGAGCAGATAGGGTCCTAATTCAAAGTTTGGTGAAAAATAAAGTAAGCAAGTAATATTCAATCAATTTTTTAAATTTTTTTATTTTCAACTGCTTACCCATGGCCAGTTACATATGAGTAAGGCCTCAGGAAGATTTGAACCTAAAATAAACCAAGTAAGATTCATTCCTATACTCAAGAATTACCTGAAGATCAACAAATGATGGAGGAAGAAAGACGGACATAAAAGTGGTGTGTGACAGAGTGTGTGTTGGCTTGTAATAAAATCTCAAATAATTAAGCATGTCTCGAGGGGAGGTGATATTGAAGACAGTGTTTGAATCAGCATCAGCTGTAAAGCACAATTCTTTACTATCTGTGCATTTTTATTAAGCTTTTCTTTTTTTTTTTTCTTTTTTTAATGAATTCACCCCAAACAAAATGATAATGACACTAAGATGCAAAGGATTACCAGGATTAAAAGAGAAGACTTCAGAAGTAACTGGAAACCCAATCTTAAACAGAAAACACGAGAGTGTGAATGGTGTGATAGGTGTACCTATCTATTCCTTTGTGCAATGAACTTACCAAAGTAACTGCTTGGTCAATGAGGTTGATGTCTTTCATGTGAATCATTCGGTCTTCTGTTACTGTGTACATTTGAATCTGTTTCTTCTTAAGGGCAACGCACACCTGTATTGGCGAGAATAAACAATTATTAGAAACTATCCTTGGATCATATCAGTGTGAAGGAATAACTACCTGAAATTATTAGTATTTTATCTAAAAACAATAGAAATTAGATACGTAAACATTCAAATTTGAATATAAATTGCTGATAACTCTGAGAAGAGATATTTTATCAGACAATTCTTTATGGAGTTTGCCATAAGATTAAAGACAAAAAGGATGTTAAACTGTTGGAAAATCATTAAAATCTGATGTAAATTTTTGATTATTCGTAGTGAAAGTGATTGTAGCAGGCATAGCGATTAAAAGAAAGGAGGCCAAGACTGAAGTGATTTTATGAGGCGGGGCAAAATAATGGATTGTGGCTCAGATTGAAGAATCAGAGAGCCAAGTTCAAATTCCAGTCAAGTTCATTACATTTACTTATGTGTCAATAATCTTGGGAAAGGCATGAATCGAACTGTTCAAGTAGCTATAGACAAATAGCAGGGCAGACTGGAGGTCAACCGGTCTAAGAGAAGGAAAACTCTGAATTTAAAACTGTATGTAACCCTGGGGAAGCATATACTATACAGCTAAGGGAAGGATCGTTCGTTTTGACTCGATGATCCAGATTATTGATTTATGAGCTAATATCCTTATGAAAGGTATGAATCCAACTCTTCTCCAAAGCTATGGGTAAAATCGCAGGACAGATTGGGTTCTATAGCCTTGGGTGTCAACTGGTCTAGG